>JAWZYV010007893.1:0-600000 GCA_038373885.1 Cheiracanthium punctorium
CAAGCGCCATTATTAGTCAAAGAGAAAAAACAATAACTCATTATTTCTACAAGGAAAAACGGCCGCGACATTATGGTATGCAACGTTTTCGAATTTTTCTAAATTGAAATCACTAGCAACAAAGTGAATTCTTTTTCAGGGTTTAGTTTTTTACAGTAATATCAGCTGTCACTAAAAGGTGAGTATTTTCACAATAAATAAACAAATTTACAATTAAGTAAATAAGAATAATAAAGGAAAATCACATTGAAGCAGCCTTTTACACAAACCCAACGTTTGTGTTCGTTGCTTTTCCATCGAACTTTTCCATCGATAGCTTTCTATCCATTTAAGCTTTAAGAAATTGGAAAAAATTCCAGGCATTTATTTTAAATGCAGCTCTTAAGAATGCAGTACAAAGAAACAAAACGTTCATCAAAGGACTTGATAACTCTAAAATTATCATACCTATTAAAGTTAACTAATTCATTAACTGCACTGGAGAAGATGCAATGTGTTTAAAGAATGAGAAATTTTGTTTTTAAGTAAAACTGCTTTAAATATAACATCCATATTCATTCAGCAGATCATTTTGTATGTTACTTCTGTGTTTTTTTTAAAGAAAATATCCTGCATTGAGTATTTAAAAATTTCAGTGACAGCAACAACACTAATAATAGTTCTATAATATACTATGTATAAATCTATATTTTAATCGAAGTAATAAAATTAAAATATTTTTTCTAGGTAAAGAAAATTCTTTCGTATTTGGAATAAATTTTAACTCGACCTCATGGGTAAGTTTAATTATTATTCACATTGATTTCGTCGTGTAGCTATTTTCTTTTATAACGCCTATTAATTTGATGTAAACTTACGTATTTACTACTCAATTCAAAAAATTTTTTGTCTAAAAGTAACAAAAAAATTTTTAATTATCCGAGTCTAGGAAAACTACAATTTATATTGCAAGAATAGAAAATGTACCCCTCTATGGGGCCTAAAATTAAAGATGGACGCGAGACGAGACAGAGATTTACAGCTTTTTTGCGAGACGAGACTAAGCTTTTAGGCTGTTTTGCGAGACGCCAATTTTCCGTCTCGCATCTATCCCTACAAAATCCACACGATAAATACCCTAAAAACGTACCCCAAATACGTAAACATTTTTTTTTCTCTCTAATGACTGGGTCAGTGGCCAGGGCCGTACCCAGGGGGGTGGTCCTATGGATCCGGACACCCCCCCCCCGAAATTATCAATATATATATATATATATTTATATGTGCGTGAGAGTATATTTATATATAATATGATGATATTCAATAAGTCAGACCCCCACCCCCGAAACTTCGGACCCCCTCCGAAATTATTTCCTGGGTATACGGCCCTGTCAGTGGCCTACTGTTAGGCTTGCCTGCTGCAAGGGCAGAAGATTTTGTCATTTCATGATGGGGACGCCTAATAGGCAGATCCATTAGTGTACACACTAGTTCCCGTTAGCGTACACGGTTTCACAGCAGATCAGCTGAGAAAAGTTTTCACCCTCCCAAGCACTGGACATGCCGGTGCTGCTTCACTTTATATTTATGGGAACGGAGCTTAACGACTAGACCACTGCCGGACGGATACGTTAACGTATGTAACCTAGTTATGAGAGTACTATAACTCTCATGGCTGTGAGTATTACTGTAAATCCTCTTTGCTTCGAAAAATACTCAACAACTCCTACATTCAAAAATTTCTGACGAACACGTGTGATAATATCAATTTAACTGTCGACGATGATATCCATAAATAACCTGAAAAGCGTTACTTGGTAATGGCCCTATCAAAATATCGTGCAAGCTACATCCACAGTGCACATATCCTATTGTACATTGTGTTTCATGAAATTTACCTGAATTCGCCGAATTAGCATTTTAAAACTTCTTTTCATTTATTACGAATCATCTCAAACGTTTACCAAGTCATTAAGTATCCGTTTTCCTCAAAAATTCATTACTTTCGTTCTTTTGATAATTTGACTCAATCAATATATGGATCTGGAAAAAGTCATTAAATTTTGACAGGGAAAAAAAAAAAAGAATTTGTTTTCGTACAGTTTTAACCATTCATTGATGAATATATGCTAGTATATTGGATTACGCTTTTAAGGAACATTGCCATTTCATGAAATACCAATATTTTTAAAAATGTAAAATTAATATAACTTCTTTAAATAAGTAATATTTCTTTTCAAAAAGTTCCTAAAGTTTTTAAAATTTTTGAGTGGTCAAGCTGTAATGGATGAGAAGTTATTCTTTAAAAAAATTATTTTTAAATAATTCTAAAAATATGTATGCAAAGCATTTTTCGTTTTCAAAATTTTGAACTTTATTTACAATATGTTGAGAGTTAAACTTTAATTATCGATGAATATGAGTACATACTACTAGTAAACGTTTTAGGGGAAATCCAGGAGGTCTTATCGAATCAATTTTAAAGGAATGATATTTTTCCTCTATCAAAATTCAGCCATGTTATTTTAGATGCGTTTTATTCTTTAAAAAGTTTTAAAAATATTTTTAAGTGTATTTTTAATCTATTTTTACATTTAAAGTAGGTAAACATTTCGAACTATATGCCAGCAGTTTAACGGCCGTAATCACTACGTACTTGACACCCGTGTTAACCCCACCAGGCGTTAAATAGACATCAAATATACATCCATTCAACATCTGATCCTCGTTTTGGTGGGTTAACACGGGTGTCAAGTGCTTGGTGAATACGGACGTAAGAAATTTGTAGTTTTCTTCTGATTTGTAAAGCAGCATTCAATATTTATTTTTCTTGATATCAATCTGTAAGATTATCGAAATTAATTTAATTCTGATCTGTGGATCTGGAAACGCATGTGCAATTTCGAACGATGCTGTTTGTATAGATAGATGCAGTGTCAAAAATACAACAGGTATAAGCTCTATGTAGAAATACCTAATTAAGTATACAGAATTGTTTTTTAAAATATTCAAAATTTACTAAAATAAATAAAATTGTAGTTTGTAGGATATTGTAGTTTGTAAAATTACAATACAATCTTGATAATCCGACATGCAGGGGGCCAGGCAGTCGCCGGATTATCGAAAATTTCTAGATTATCAAGATATCTTGTTTTTGACACAAATGTAAAGTCATGTGCTTTTGTTTGGTCGACATTATAATGCACTAGATAAATACACTGCAAAATACATTAGGTAAACTAGAATACAATGACGAAAGAGGGAAGGAAATACAAAAGCGGGCATGCTTGTTTATATATGCGGTGATTGGTGGATCGGAAGACAATTATGTGTTTCCCAATATCGCCGGATTATTGAATGCTCCAGACTCACTAACTTCCGAATTATCAAACATGTCCTGTATATTCTTATCGGGAAAAAAACGGTTTTGATTTTTTTTAATGGTGTCTTGTGGAGATTGTAAAATGCTATACATTTCACTTAACCGTTTGAGGCGCAACCCTTTCCCAATGCTGAAAAAAGGGCAGCAGTTGCCATCGCTCGACTTAACTACCAGCAAGAGGGCGGACGATCGAAACGTTCATCGCGTGCCACAGATCTAGAGACCCTTTTTTGACGCAGCTGGCTGTGGCACGCGATGAACGTTTCGATCGTCCGCCATCTTGCTGGTAGTTAAGTCGAGCGATGGCAACGGTTGCCCTTTTTTCAGCATTGGGCAATCTACCCAACTGTTCTCGCGTTCTTCCATTTTTCAGCAGATGTCAGTGCTGTTAAAAATAACCGTGACCATTTTTTTTTTTACGGGAAATGACGTGCTAAAAAGTAAAGGATTCTAGTGGAGCTATATCACCCGCAACTATTTTTATAGAAATCCAATCTATTCTTCGTGACTGGCAACAGTCAAAACATCAGAGTTTGGTGTTCCCAGGAACACTGAGCGTTAAAGGGTTAAACATAAAATACCATTTCCACTTTGCTAATAAACAAGCAGTACTACAATATCCATGTACTACAATAATGATGACAAATAGGAACGTCCTTTTTTATATAGCTAAATCCCCCAAAATAAACCCAAATGCACAAATTAAAGAGACGCCTCAATCAAAATATCTACCCCTCCAACCCTTCTTTCATGCATGTTTCGCATTTGCGCTGGGCAGGAAGGAAGTGATTCGCCGTTTAGTCCATCATTATTTATTGGAGGGGGGGGGGGGGGGGTTATATTTATCTTCCCTTCCATTAATCCCGGAGTGTGATTTGGCAGGAGAAAGAAAGGAGATGTCCGGCTCGCGTCACGTGATTTCGAGCGAGCGAAGCATCGTTAGTGAAACCCCTTTTTACCCCTAAAAGCTTTTTCTCCATAAATAACGACCAGGTTTTTTTTTTCCTCCCGGACCATTAAGAGCTTTAAAACTTTAATTAAGAGAAAAGTCCCTGGTACGTCCCTGGTATCGTCGTCTGGAATTGGAGAGTGAGGGAAAAAAAAAAAAAAGTAATCTAGACACCTCTAGTACTCTCATTTGGAAAGATTTATTAAAGCTTGAAATGCTCCTTCTCTCGCCCTGCTGAATCGAGACGTCTGATGAATAAAGTTTCTTTTTCCGCGCACTTGCCTTTAACTTGAGGCATTTCCCCTAATGAGTTGCATATTTTGTATTGACGAGACCTGGGTAGTGGGTGGATCGAAAGGGCTCATAGGCGCACCCACGGAGGGGGCTATGGGGGCTGAAGCCCCCCCTAAAGGTGGGAAATTAGAAGTGAAATGTATTGAAAATTGTCACTAATGAGTTAAATGTTTTCTTTTTAAAAATTGTCTTCAAATTATTCCTAAATGTTTTCTTTTTAAAAATTGTCTTCAAATTATTTCTAAAATACTTTTTACCAACAAAAAAGATGTTAGTTTTTAAATAAAAACTTACAGTTAGAGCATGAAATACCGTTAAACTTGGTTACAACATCACTGAAAAGATCATATAATTATTTGATTCTAAAATGAGTTACATTGCTCGTGGGGTTGTGTTCTACGGGCAAGTCGACTGGCACAGAATATTTTGACGTTATAAGAGAGTTATAACTATAATTGAGGTCACTATAACCGAGTTTAGCAGTATTTGTAGCCCAGCCCCCTCTAAACTAAAATCCTGGGTGCGCCACTGAAAGGGCTAGTCCTCTTGCGTGCAGTTAAATCTTTGTTTTTTGTTTGTGGTGTTCATAACGGTATTTCACATATTCTATTGTTTCCGCAATAGATATTGGCTAAATCATAGAACTTAAATCAGATGGAGCAAAGTTGAGGGGGTGTTAAAAAAAAAACACGAACTGATTTTCTGGCCGTGGTAACCTATTAGGGCCTATAACGATGTTAATTGCTTACGGTATTTTAAATTATTAAACTACGTTGTGACGGTTAAAAATCCAGGTTCGATGCACTTAGTTGCAGTAAGGAAAAGACATTGAATGCTTAAAATTATTTATTTAAAAGATACTATTGAAACATAAACTTATTACAACGGATAGTGGTGGTGGTGGCTCAGCGAATTAAAAAAACGTCCTATATGGACAGTGAAATTAATATGGAGTGAATTAAAAATTACGCCAGCAGAGAATTTCATATTGGCGAGAACAAACACTTGGCTGAGATAAATAACGCCAATTCATGAGCAACCCTAAAACGTTAATCCAATAAAATTAAAGTGACGTAATCGCGAGCAAATAATTTTAAAGATGAGGCAGGGCAACAAAAAATAAACTTACGCCAGCAGCATGCCAAGAGGGGAATCAAAAGTACGTTGGTTTTGCAAACAGACGCAATGTAATTTATTTTTAGAACAACGGCGCCACTATGTCTGAGACAAATAAACAATTAAGAATAATGCATACGGTGAAAAGCGAATATACAGATTTAAAAGTCGAAGTGACCGAAAAATGAGAACAGAAAAGATTTAGAATTCTTGATTTTGGATAGATTACATTAAAGAAAGGCAAAGTAAATGATTATTAAATTAGATATGTGATCTCCGTCACAGGTCCGTAGCCGAGGGGGGGGGGGGATACGGGGGCTGAGCCCTATCTACCAGTTTCCCAGATGCCCCCCCCCTCCACCTAAAATTTTGAAAGGTTTTCGTAAATTCACTGATAAATACGAAAGTTTAGTGGAATTACAAAGTGGGGCAAAACCACAAAAGTGACCCTCTTCCTTTAAGTTTTTTACAGTGTGATTTTCTAATCGGGGCAGGGATTCCGAAGGGGGGGGGGAGGTAAAAACTTAAAACTGCCTCCACGCTTATCCTCCATTTCTTACACTTGGATTTGCCAGTGAATCTCAAAGAAGATATTATAAGTGGAATGATTGATAAATATTATAAAAGCACGGCATTTTGGGATACAGACACTCTAGGAAAAGATGTAAAAGTCGTAAAAAAACTCGTCCCCTCCCCCCAACTACTGATACGTATATTTAGTCAGTCCCTCGAACTAGTTTCACAGCCTTATCTTGAACGCCATCTTGGGTATAGCCCTGTAACCCATTTGTTAAGGCGTTGAACTTGTAACTGGAAAGTTGCTGGTTCGATTCCGACTTACTGCTAAAGAACACTGAGTATATGTGGTTACTTGAAGTTGTACTGTACTTTATTACGGTGAATGGGGTAGAGGGACGTAGCCAGGGTGTGGCCCAAGGGGGGAGGGTGCCTGCCCCCCCCCTCACGAAATTTCGATTTTTGTTGATTGGAAATCAATAATCATGACTTTTTGTGAGAATTTTTTTTTCCACAATCTGGGCCCTCCCCTATTTTTACTTTCCGAACATGTACCATGTAAGGAAAGTATTGTCATCATGAAAAAATTCGACTTCGAGATTTTGGTGTTTTTACACGTTTTGAGGGCTTCTGAATCCATTTATGCTATTTTTACGAGATGTATGTATGTATGTGTGTATGTGTGTGTGTGTGTGTGTATGTGTGTTTGCGTGTATGTGAGTGAACACGATAGCTCCTGAACGGAGCATTCGATTGAGCTCCAATTGGATATATATGTCATAAACTACCGTCGCAAGACCGGTATTGATTTTGGTGTGTATAGGACTTATAGTTTTTCTACAGGGCTACGACAAAGATTTCTTTTACATTATGGCCTATGGGGGGAATTTCTTGAAAGTGCGCTAGCGTTTAAACGGTAGATTCGATTGAGCTCAAATTCGGTATACATGTTATAAACCCCCATCCTAAGACCGGTATTGATTTTGGTGTGTATAGGACTTACAGTTCTCCTAAAGGGCTACGACAAAACTTTCTTTTATGTTATGGCATAATGGCATATGGGGAGAAATTTTTGAAAGTGCGCAAGCGTTTAAACGGTGCATTCGATTGAGTTTCAATTTGGTATATATGTTTGAATTATTCATCGATTAAAATTTATTTAAGTGCTTGGTAAAGATCTTAATCGTAAGTGTTCGGAAAGTCGAGTGGAGTCACTCCAGATTTTTTTTTTTCTGGCTACGCGCATGGAGCCTACTAGTGCAGAGTCCTCTTGGAGTAGTAGTAACTCTAAGCCAAGAAGGCGAACTGCTCTCAAGAGGTTGCATCTTGTATCTTGTGTACATGCGGTCTACGTATAGCTTAATTCTTTGGTTTCGCTCCAAGTCCTCTCGGCTGTCGCTAGCAGTTTCCGAGGATTGCCAAAGTTCAAAAGTCTCCTCGTTCTATTTGGGATCCGAAATATGGTGGTAAAACTCCAGGAAGGACATATGTAGTCTAAAAGACACATTCGGTGACATCAGCTGTTATTTCATGGCAAATTAAGCCTCACCATGGCACAGTGGTTATGTCACTGAAAATGGTAGACGGCTGAAGTGTGAAGGTCCCGGGTTTGGGTTCCATCGCGCGGTTGTCGATCTAACGGTCTGGTGTTTTGGTAGATTTTCCTCCAGATATAACGTGAATACGCGTTAAAACTCCTTAGAAAATGCTCCTACGAAAGCACCCCCTTATCTTTGGCAAATCGCCCTGGCGTAGCGTTGCCGTAACCAGACAAATATCATGGAAAATCAACAAATGAATTAACCAGTTAGGCTTCTAAGGTGGAGGATTCAGAAATGTTTTTGGAGAAGGGCTAAATTTTGGAAAAAGCTTATTTCATTTAAGCAAATTTAAAAGCAAAATTTTAGTCTAAACCAATGTAAATTTGTTTTGGGAGGGGTTAAATTTATAAAATAACATTTTATCCAGTGAAGCAGGAAGTTACCCTTTAGCAATCTTTTTTGGGAAGGGGATAAACTCCCTAGGCCCTTCCCTGGATCCGCTATTTACCTACACATTTTTAATCTAGAATAAGTGTAAAAATGTGATATAGTTCTCACTCCAAAAGGGTGTGACTTCCCACAATGATGGTGAATTTGGAAAAAAAATTATTTCTATTTATTTAAACTGCAAGAAAATTCTTAAAAGCTATTTTAAAAAACAAGCACTGTTTTCATGCAATACAACTTCTGATAAACTTACTCGGGTTTTACATACAGAAAATTTGCCCTGCTAAAAATACACTATCTAAAATAAAATGTGGTGTTTTGGTGTTTCCGTATACGATTGTACGGTTTTGAGGTACAGTACTGAACTATTGGAAAAACAAGCCGCTTGATTTTCCTATTTAACTAATGACTCTACTTTCATTCTGTCTCCCTCAGTATTGAACTACGTGACCACTCAAACAACTTTAGTGCGTTCCATATTGGCGCGTGCAACGTGCCTGGTTAGTCGCGGCAGAAAGCATAAACGTGTTGACAGTATGAAAATTAGCTATTAAAATAGATTGCCTAACTTTCTCAACGTATTTTACTATACCTGACGGTCTAGTAGTTATAAATAATATATTATGTTCGCGTGTTTTTACGAAAAAAGACAAAAAAAATCTTCATTTTCCTCTAATGGCATCAGACTAAATAGTTATTTTCCTAAGATTCTATTCCACTTTTTTTTTTCAAAAGTACTAGAGCAAATTTATTTTACGTAATTAAAGGCCTTAAAATTATTCATGATTTTTCAAAAAATTGTTGAGTACGTGTAAAATGAAAAATTATTCTCTAGACTAACGATGGGCACGTGATCGCGCAGTGCAAGGCGAAGAGAATTGATGGAAAGTTTGCCTTAATAATAATGAGTTTTATATTTCCAGTTTTCTTTGAAAAGTGCAGAGCAATTAAAAATTCTGGTATGATAGATATTCATCTGTCACTAAATGTATTTAGGTAGTCTGAGTGAAAATGTGCATAAGTTAAATGATCACGACTACATAATTTTTCTCACGTTATTTTTTAATTCTTATTCTCTTACATATAATCTAGAGAGATTAAGTACTAAAACAGTACTCTAAAACGATATTTGGGTAAGGTTAATGTAGGAACGCAAAGTAATCATACAAGCACACAAGAATAAAGCACAAAAGCTAATTATGAAAATATTAAGAAAATATTATTAATGACTATGTTATTTTTATCTCTCACCTAGTGAATGCAATCCCGCATTGTTTTTCGCCTTGCGGGATTTTGGGATTGAGTTTTATTGATCCCGCGGGATCCCGCAATCCCGCGGGATTGACATTTCATTTAGGTAGGGCTTCATTTCAACAGAGAAAAGTAAAAAAAAGTAAGATTTTAAGCACTATGAAGTTTAATTTTAATAATAATAATTAATCTTATGAGATAATTCGTACAATAACTTACAGAAATTCGAAAAGTATAATCATGATTTTCAGAATAATACAGTAAGTTATGTTTTAATATATTAGTATTAGTTATGTTAGTTTCTAAAATTGAGGAATTTACAGAAAAATACATTCACATACTTACGTTATTTTCTTAATTGCTGAAAAAAAAAGAACGTACAAAATCGAACAAATCCAATGAATCATTTCCTAGTCTAGATTTAATTTTAGTAAAATAATTAAAAGAATTTAAACAAATTAATAACTAAAATGAAAACTTTTTATAATTAATTCATGATTGTTCAATAAGAGATAAATTAGTATGAAATTTTTCAGTTCTCTTGGGATTGGGAAGTTTTCGAAAAATTTAGATTACGGTGTTTAGATTTAGATGTTTGATCCAGACTCCTTGGAAGATAATTTTAAAAAAATAAAACTTTAAATTAAAATTTGTAGTTATGGATTCGTTTATCGTAAGATGAAAGACATGAATATTCAAAAATTTTCGGTCTATTGTTTGGGAAAGCGGTATGAAATTTTAATAAAAAATAATTTATTTCTCGGTATCAATCCCGCGGGATTAGGATCGTAATCCCGCGGGACTAGTCCCGCAAATATTTGTGCGGGAAAATTGTATGAAAAATGTGTCCCAAAAATGCGACATAATTTTACATATATTTAAATACTATTAATTCACAACAGCTTTCATCTATTGTTACAATATTTAGTATGCTGGAGAATATGCATCACATGTATTTTTTACATATATATAAATACTATTAGTTCACAACAGCATTAATCTAGTGTTACAATATTTCGTAAGCTGTAGAATAGGCATCCCGTGCATTTTTCTATAAATAGGTTACAATCATAAAAGTTTCAACATAGGGTTACCAGGCGAAATACAGGAAAAATGAGAGATAAAATGACATAGTCGAATAATATCGTTTTAATATGGCAATAATGAAACTAAAAAATTAGGGGGATTCAGGGGGGGTCTCCCCGTGACGAGGCTCAAACAGCTGAGTTTTATATACACACACACACACACATATATATATATATACAGGGTATACCAAGAAGGGTCTACCTTGCTTCCATTCTTTACCTTAGAGGGGTAAGTGTAAATTGATGTTTGAAAAATTATCTAGTCGAGATCACTTACCTTCTCTACATTTTCTCTCGTACTACCTAAATACATTTAGTGACTGATGAATATTTCATACCTGGATTTTTAATTGTTCTACACTTGTAACTTGTCTGCGCAATGTAAACTGAGAAAAATATTCAAAACAAGGTAGGAAAACAGACGATGTTCAGAAAAAAATCATCTCATTAATTTTCAAAAAATTACGCCATTTAAATTTGTAAAAAAATTCCCAATTCGTAAAATGTTCCCCATACATGAATGAGGTGACATACAAAATTTCAGTTTTACATAATAAGGCATATAAGAGATATCTGCCAACAAGGATGATCGGGTGCTATTCATGAATTAAAATGTAAACGTTTATTATTAGAGCGGGAAAAAAACATATTTTCAAAATCTCTTTACGATTCTTAAAATTGATCATCCGATGTGATATTTTTCACTTCGAGAGCCATTGAAAAATGGTTTAAGTCAGCATGTATTTATTTTTATACCTCTGATACTTTTTAAGATATAAATATCAAATTTCTTACATCACCTCATTAGTGAACGGAGCACGTGTTACTAATTGGGAATTTTTTGTAAGTGGATCGTATACAAATTTACGGAGTATCACTGTCTGAAAACTGGCGAGAATATTTTTACCCTCCGCTAAAGAGGGTAATAGTTTTTGGCAGACGAAAAAAGTCGTGGATGATAATTGATAGTAAATAAAATCTTACAGATCTCACGGAAATTTGAAACACACCAAGATCCGACACATGATTGGAATAATGGATACTTGAAAAATTTCAAAGTAACGTCAGATGAAACAAAAGGGGAAACTGTAAGATTTTGTCAGAGCGTCTGCGACTGGCTGTCAAGTTCCCGAGGTTCCGATTTCATTTTTCAGAACTTGGATTTGTTTCCAGAGTCGCGTTCAAACTTTTGTCCCTCCTCGGAGCAAGTGGTGGTGTTCTGTCGTGGCATTTCTAAAATTTTCATTTTTGCGGGATCAGTGTGAAATAGCTCGTAGGCTTGGTATTTCACGCTCTACTGTTCAGTATTACATCGTTAAATATCAGAAGAATATACCCGGGACTGTTGTTCAAGGCCGCGCTGGCCGTCCTCGCCAGTTGTCTAATCCGGAAGAAAGTCATCGTGAAACTAACCGTCTATTTATGCAAAGAAAAAGGGAAGATCCAGATTTTCGTGCTCAAGAAGCGGAATCCAAATCCAGAAGACAAGACAGAAAACGTTTACGACTCTGTCTAGATATACCATCGAAAAGACCAAGAACAGATACTGATCTAAATGTAAGGTGTGAAGAACTAGAATTTCGTAAATTAGCTGAGAAATTTTTCGAAGCTGTTGCTGATGGTCCAATCCACCAATGCTATTGTTGTGATCGACTGTGGTTCAAAAAGTCAATAAGAACCCATTCCAAAACAACTTTACTGTCCAAAGGAGCGACAACGGACTTTATAAAACTAGTCTTTTACAAAGATATCGATGATATTGGCAAATTTTGCAAAACATGTTACGATTGTTTGATTAAATTGACAATACCAGAATTAGCTATAAGCAATGGCTTCGAATTCCCCGAAATACCGGATTGTTTAAAATACTTGACACCACTGGAAGAACGGTTGGTTTCTCCCCGTTTGATTTACATGCAAATACATCCTGTACATGGCTGCCAATACAAATTAAAAGGTTCTGTCAAAAAACCTCTTTAGCGGAGGGGAAACTAATTTCAGCTGAAGGCTGAATATTTTCCTTGAATATGAGGTTTCTATTGGTTCATTTTTTTATTATTTATATTTTACCAGTAGCGTTTTTCCCCACCTTATTTTAAACATTATTTCATTTTACATTGCCAACTTATCTTCAATAGATAAAGTATAAAAGCTTGTTACCTACTTTCTGGGACATCCTGTAAATTTAAAAAAATGTATGTACAAATGAACAGCAATTCCGATTTTTCAACGATAATTCTACAGTTGAGAATTTCTTTTAAATTTGTATAGCATTATAAAAGTTGCAAAATGATCCACGCAAATACCTAAAGCATTAAATTGAGATGTTGCATATGTTCATAAAATGTTTGTACATTGAGTATTCTACTGCAGTTATTTTTAAATTTGCGAAATTTTTCTACTATGAAATATTTGTAGATTCAGTACGACTTTCATTTATAATAAGTTTGTTTTAAATCCTTTACTTTTATAGAAAATGGATTATTATTATAATACAAAAAATAAAATATGTTTACAAATGGAATAATGCTCAACTAGGGAAAAACTGAATCCGAAAATTTAGCATCCGAATTAAATCATAGTTAAAAAATATATAAGGCTTTCTCCGACACTTTTGCAAATAATTGGTTTGTTTCTTTTAACAAACTTTATTTTGCATAAAAATTTGCAACATTTATTTGAGGAGAAATGTTTGAAAACTATTTATATATTGAATTTAAATAATTTACAGAACTTATTCTGCTCGAACATTACATTAAAACAAAACTCTTTCAATTCAACAAAAAGAAAGATATATTCCAGACATGAAATGAAATAATTTTCAAAAATATTTCTTAGAACAGACTGAAGTTGTGTTTTGTTTTCAACGAACAAATTAATTTCTGAAATTCTATATAAAAGTCATTAATTTTATTTACGTAGAGACATCAAAGCTTATTCTGCAAAGCATTTCTCTTTGTCATTTTCACTGGAAGTACATTTGTTTTTTGAGCTGTTTTCTAATGTAGGGTTATTTGTGTAGATATTTTTTCCTAGTTGAGCTTTCCGTCTCTATTTTCTCCTCATCTATTCGTCTTCATCTCAATATTCTATTTAATGACAGTCGTTTGACTAATGGACTGCTATTTTGCAACATGAAATTGATTTTGATCGTGCTTTTTTACAAAACAGTATTTTGCAGAACAAACGTAGTACAATATTCCATTAAGATTTAAAAAAAACACAAGCCTGCAAGCTAGGTGTTTACACTGTGATATTTGTCACCGTGCAGAACTGCTAGACATACCAAAGTATTTTATGTATTTCAAAGACAGAATAAGCATAGAACTAAATCTTCTTCTCTTTTCTTTTTTGATTTTCAAATTTCATCTTTTCTTCATTTCATTTATTTTAATGACCCTTATGAAAGTGTGCCAGGTATTCAACGAATCTGTGAAATTTCTTCAAACAGTTCAAGTAACAAACCTTTTAATTCAGTCGATATTTCAGTTTTTTATTTAGCTTTTTAAAAATACGTACGACACTGGCATACTGTTCCCTTAGTTCAGCACGCCCATGGATGCAAACACGCATGCTCCAACTGAACAAGTCCAATGACAAAATAGGGGTGAGGATACGAAACAGAGAAAATGTTTACAAATTTTGAACGGTTTCGGTATCAAAGAAAGTGCGATAGCTAAAAGCGAGCAATTTTGTTTTCAAAAAGAGAAATTAAGCGATGATTCAGTACAAAAAAATTCTTGTTCTTCATTTTAGATCACATACGGGCAACCTACGGCCCGCAACAACTTTTTATACGGCCCGTGGAACATTTAAAATTCCCGTAGAAAACCTACCTAAACAATCCAAAATCCCATATAAACACAACTTATACGCGACTTGTCTAACATCCTAAAATTTGGACAGCAGCTATCCAAAGGTTGCCCATAACTGCTTTAGACCTTAGCCCGGAGAAAATAGCTTTGCGAATCTTTCTACAGATAAAACCTTTTGTGTTTGAATTTGTCGATCGTAGCTGGGTGTGTTTAACGTGGGAGAGGGGGGGAGGGGCAGTATCCAAAAAATTTTGAAAAGCTTAGGTCGAACTGTGTACCTCTCTCCAAGCACTGGAGTCTGTCCCGGGCCAAAACCGTCGCGAAGCTAAAAATTAGATAGTAACATCTATAGTCTTAACCCTTTGAAGCGCAACCGTTTCCTATTGTCGAAAAAGTGAAGCCGTTGCCATCGCACGATTTAACTACCAGCAAGATGGCGGTCGCATGGTCAGTTGTGTCAAAAAGGTTCTTAACCCAGTGACACGCACTGGGCGATTCGATCGACCGCCATCTTGTCTGGTAGTTAAATCGTGCAATGGCAACGGCTGCACTTTTTCGACATTGGGCAGTCTATCTAGATGTCCTCCTTAAGTATTTAATTGAAATTCAATTTATTCTTCGTGAATCAAGGCAGCCGAAATGTCAGGGTTGTGTCTTCCCAACGAGGACACCGCGCGTTAAAATTTTAAAGAGCTAAATCCTACTATATAGTTACGCTGATCACTGCCTGTCTGACTCTGGAACATTTCCGGTTCAACCACTCCCAGGTAAAACTTTCACCACCATTTCTCCAGAAAGATAAACCCCCTTCCAGAATCGATGCGAGTTGTATATGAACAGGACCCGAACTGTGGTATAAAAAGGTGCATTACTTGCTACACCACCTGTGTGCATCTTGCATCGATTACGTACCCAAATAATGCACACTGGTTCTCTGAACGTCTGTTAACGTTCAGAAAACGTCCGCTGAATACACGTTCAGAGAACCTGTGCGTGCTGCCTGGGTATGCACGATATCTATTGTTTTGGACATACGTTGAGAGATATTCGACAATGGAGCTCGTGAGATAAAGGCAGAAGTAAAATCACACTGGACATAGGAGTCCGTTTAATCGTTTGTGCTTGTTTTGATTAATCAAAACGTTTTCATTTATCGTTTTGTGCAGCGCGTGCATCTTTTGTGAGAGCGGTTTGGTAACCTTTTTTACTTGAGGGTCTTGCCCCAGCAGCTGAGTTGTGTGCAAGATCTCACTAGCAATTCTTGTGCATCCAACTGTCCTTAATTTTCTATGGAGCATTTGTGATTAGCGGGCTCATTTTCGTTTTCATCGTTATATATTTAAGAAAAAAAATGTGCATTACTGTAAAGAAGTTAATTAGTTAGGCTGTTTTAAATTATTAAGACTGCGTTGTGACACATGAAAATCCAGGTTCGATACACTTAGTTGCAATAATAAAAAGACGCTAAATACTGAAAAACTATTTTATTAAAAAGATGCTATTGAAATATAAACTTATTACAGCGGATGGTGGTGGCTCAGCGAAATAAAAAACGTACGTCCTATATAGACTTTGAAATTAAGGTGGAATGAATTAGAACTTACGCCAGCAGGATGCCAAGAGGGGAATCAAAAAGGGCGTTGATTTTGCAAACGGACGCAATCTAATCTATTTTTAGCACAACGACGATGCAATGTCTGAGAAAATTAACTGAGAAACTTAATCCAATAAAATTAAAGTGACGTAATCGCGAGCAAATAATTTTAAAGATGAGGCAGGGCAACAGAAAATAAAAACGCCAACACCAAGCCAAAGAAGGGTAAACAAAAGGCCGTTAAAAATCTAAAATCCAATGACAGTGTATGTAAAAAAAAAAAAAAAAAAAAAAAAAAACCACCCTGACCTCCCTCCCTCTCCTCTCGAGAAGCAAAGAAAACGCCGGGGGATGTATTGCTTTTGTGTTTGTTCTTTTAATGTTTTTAGTCAACTATTTCAATTTATTTAATTTTTATTTCCTTTTTTTTAAGCCATGTTCCTCTTTTGCTTATTCCTCCCCCACCCCCTATCTTCACTTTATTTACCCTTTTCACTCAGGTTTTCTAAGAACTTTTTTCTTTCCGAATGACAACTTCCTTTTTTTGTGTGTCCTTTTGTGTACATTTCTCACTTTCCTGCCTTGTGTCGGGGGAGTGTTTTTGAAGTCGAAGAAGGTTCTACCCCTTGTACAACCCGAAACGTACTTTTGCACTATTTTTTATGGCATATGTGTGTTTTAGTAAAGTTTTTTTTTCATTTTATTTTGATATTAACATTAACACAAGCTTTCTTGCGCGTTTTCTTAACAACTGAAAGATACCGAGACCTGTAAATTTAGTCTCCCTACACTATTATCTTAAAAACAGTAGATGTCCCGTTTTGAGGAAGAAAATAAATACACTCTTGCCAAAAAAGTAGTAGATGTCCCGTTTTGAAGGAAAAAATAAATGGTCACGTTGTTCATACTCTATGTGTGCGGCCGGCCTTAAAAATTTTAAAGAGCGAAAGATTAAAAAGTTCAGAACAACAACAACAACAAAAAATAATAACAAAATCCACACCGTTTGCACGATCCTCTTGAAATTTTTCATAATTATGTATAAAAATATAGAAAATAATCTGCGTCACTTCAAAAATCTTAAAATCCAGCCGTTCCCTGATTTTCAAGCGATTTTTCTTTATTTTCAGCTCCATTTAATTTCTGAGAGTAAACGAAGTGAATCGTTTGAATATTACGAAATTAGGTGTCGCAAGTGATAATGACGTCACAGTGAAGTCAGGGTTATCAGGCTTTAAAGAGAAAATTGCGATTCTAATTCCTTTAAAATAGTTTTTTTCAGATTACCCAGTTTAACTTTTTCTTCACAAATAAAATGATTTTATCTGCATGAAACATCGATATAAGGGCTAATGCTCTCAGCGAAACGAAATCTTTCGAATGTGAAAAGTTTTTGCACGTTTTTTAGAAGAAAATGCAATTCCGATTTTGGAGTATAGTAAAAATTGAATATAAAGTTCTTTATTTTTAAAAGTACAAAGATTGACTATATTGAGCGTAGGCACATTTTTGTCGAAGTTTTTTCCCTAGTGTCCGTTGTAATTGTTTCAACAACGCTTAATTTTCTAGTTCAAAATGTCAGGGCATTTTGGGACACATTTTATGATCCTAAACTTTTATGTACTGACGGTACATGGAAGTACCGTAAAAAAAAAAAAAAAAAAAATGTTTTCGGAAAAATTCATTGATTCATTGTAATCATTTCTTCAAAAATTCAATACCAAATACTTCATTTAATCAGCTTCCAATAAAACCGCATGTTTTATTAGAGTAACATTGTTTTAATGGACAACTTTTCGTTCCCTTTTTAATCATGTCGAGCCAGAGAAAAAAAAAAAAAATATGAGCATTAGTGAATGTTCAGACTTTGGTTTTATGATTAAAAGATTAGATTTTCGAAAAGCGTGTCAATCAAAGTATTACTTTCACTCTTCTTCAATTTTTGTGTTATAACACTTTTGCAAAAAAGACTCACTATTTAATTATGAAACGATCATCAACGTACTGATAACGTTCGTTAATTTTCTTCTTAATTTTATTTCTTACTACATAATTTTGTAGGGATCATTCATTGACCAACTAAAACAAACAGTTTCAAGTTGATGTTCTTGGCAATTCTTAATGCGATAGATAAAGGGTTAAAATAATAATGATGATGATTTTATGCGAGTAAGTAATAGAAGGCCATCGAAACTACACCCACTCAGGGAATGATGCCGTCTTCTCTGTTTCACAAAACATTTGAGATCCGAACCAAAATTCATCACACATTAACCCTTTAACGCGCAGTGTTTCCGCTCTGGGAACACCAAACTCTGACGTTTTGGCTGTTGCCAGTCACGAAGAATAGATTGGATATCTATAAAAATATCCAATCGTGACAGAGCTCTACGAGAATCCTTTACTTTTTAGCACGTCATTTCCCGTAAAAAAATGGTCACGATTCTTTTTACCAGCACTGACATCTGCTGAAAAACGGAAGAATGCGAGAACAGCTGGATAGATTGCCCCATGCTGAAAAAAGGGCAGCCGTTGCCATCTCTCGACTTAACTACCAGAAAGACGGCGGACGATCGAAACGTTCATCGCGTGCCACAGATCTAGAGACCCTTTTTTGACGCAGCTGGCTGTGCCGGCACGGTATATTTTATGAATATATATCAACTGTTTTTTGACTTAAAAAACATGTAAACTCTCTAATTAGAAAATAATTTTTTTAAAGCTTTTTTTTTTTTTTTTTTAATCCAGGTAATGTGAACAACGCACTTGAAGGATTTATTATATTCTCGTTGAACTAGACAGTAAGTTTTAAGACAAAATAAATTATTAATATTTTATATCTAAAATATAAAATGTCAATTACGTGTGTTACATGGTAGTAAAGATTTAAAGGATGCGTGCGGCACAGCAGCTCTAAAGGTCTCAGATCTGGCATGCGATAGCTTAGATCGTCCGCCATCTTGCTGGTAGTTAAGTCGAGCGATGGCAATGGCTGCCCTTTTTTCAGCATTGGGAAAGGGTTGCGCCTCAAAGGGTTAATGCGGTAGATAAAGGGTTAAAGTAATAATGATGATGATGGTGATGATGATGATGATATGCGAGTAAGTAATAGAAGGTTATCAAAAATACCACCTCTCAAGGAATGATGCCGTCTTCTCTGTTTCACAAAACATTTGAGATCCGAACCAAAATTCGTCACGCGTTAAATCCAAACCGAAGCACGCGCCATTACGCCTCCACATTTACTTATAAAGAGGATCATTAACGAACAGGGGGAGGGAATTAAATATTTCATAGACGAGCCATGTAAAAGCGTCAATTAAGAATTCGAAACTTTATAATTGTGGCTCTCCCCCCCAACCTTTCCTGTCCAATCGTTTGATTCCTTTTTGGACAAAAGAGCGGAAAGGAGGAAGAATTATCCGAATTGTTCTATCGTGTCGTTTCCTTCCCGAGGTTTGGTGTGCTTTGTTCAGATCGATTCCAAGATGATGCATTACGGGCATTAGGGATTTGAACTTTAAAATGGATCATTGCTTGCTAGGGGAGGGAATTTGTGAGGGGGATCTTCTGAACACTGGAACTGCACTCGGTGGTTTTGTGGATGCTTGTTTGCGAGAGCCCATAGGATTTGAATGGCAAAACAGTTAATTAGCTCGGTTCCTACGAGAACATCGAAAATGATGCCACGACGACCTTGGTCAATGCTTGGGAGGGTGGCAGCCTCTTTTGACTGGACAGCTGTGGGACGGGGTACGCTAATGGGAGGCAGTGCAAGAAAATTGTTGCCATTTTTTAAACTGAATGCTTGTTGTTGCTGTCGTGCCCATGATAGAGCCTAAAGTGGACCAAAGGGGGTCCACACAGGCTTGGCAATATAGAGGCAACTGAATACTTATTTAGTGATGAATTAAATGAAATAATGTATGTCAAGTTCTGTCTTTCAAAGAAAAAATGGGTTTTTTCTATTAAAAAAAACTAAACATTAGGCATTTGATTGTTTGTTTAGGTCTTTAATGAATATAGCCATAATTGGAAGTAAAGGGAAACCTTTTTTGTCAAAATTTAAAATTTGCATTTTTTAAAAATCTCTTGGATGTTTTTCGTTGCAACAACCGTCTTTTTATCACTTTATACGTATTCCTAGAGATAATTTTCAAGCTTAATTATACATAAAGCGTCAGTTATTTTCTTACATTTTGTATTTTTTCATCACCAAAATATTTCTTCCTAATCTTCTTCTGGTATTTTTATTTTCATTTGCTGTTAAATGTTCACATCTACCTTAAAGCAAATTATAAACTTGTATTAACCCCTTCCGCTCCAGGTACGTACGTACTTATGAAAAGCTGTTGCATTTACATCTACTTTTAATGACTAATCTGATTTGCATTAGTGTTTGAGACTTGCTTGATTTAGTTTAATTTTTAATGACTTTTTCGATTTTCTTTTCTATGATTTTTTTCATTTTGTATATTTTTTAATCATGACTTTCTCGATTTCCATTTACTTTTTTTTTTTCCTAACGACTTGCAGAGCGTCTTATCACCAATGAGATTTTTTTAAATTCTTATAACAAGCTGTTCCATTTACATCTACTTTTAATGATTTGGCTGATTTAGATTAGTATATAATAACTTGCTTTATTTAGTTTCATTTTTAATGACTTTTTAGATTTTCTTTTCTATGAATTTTTCATTTTTCATATTTTTTAATCATGACTTTCTCGATCACCATTTACTTTTTTTTTTCCCTGACGACTTGCAGAGAGCGACTGATCACCAAATCAATGCTTAGCAGCCATTTTCGATATCAAATATCTAGCAAAACTTTCCAGAACATCGAAAGACATTTCCTCATTACAAATTCTCTTCCCCCATACCCCCCCCCGTCACATGCCGCAAAACTTCACCTTAATGAAGTGCTCCTGTTTCGTGATTATCTCGAAAAGAGAGACAGTCTAAGAGAAACTCTTGAACGAAATCTCTCCATATAACAACATCCCTCGACGTTTCATATATATAGTCAAACACGCTCGTCTTGTCTATTCATCACGGCGTTAATTCTCGGTGAAACCGAACTTAAAACGGCGAGCGTCATTACGCCATCTTTGAAGCGACTCCATTAAACTGCCAGCGGATTAAGTATAGTTCTCCGGGAAAACATTCCGCCAATTAACAATTTAAAACGTTATTTTATGGGTTATTTATCCGGCACGGGATGTTCTTCCGTCCACTCGAATTAGTCTTGTGTCAGACCGTGGGCGGATAAGAAGCTCTGAAAAGTTCTCTATCGCCCCCTCCACCCCCCCTTCATCCGATTGATATAAGACCTCATACACCAGTAAGCGATTCATATTAAATAAATACAAGAATTTCAGTTGATAAAAACCACGTAAAAACTCTTAAATAGAACAATTTTTTTTAATTATGAATTTATTAGCATTATTTCCTGACATAGAATTTTTGTTGCTGCTCTTATTTCGTTAGATTTAAAAAAAATACACTTCTCATATCGAAGCCTAAATTTATTTTTCAGTATATTATTATATGTATATGTATGCTTTCAAAATTAAAAAAAAAAAAAAAAAAAAAAACTTTCTTTCTAAAGCACATTTTTGAATATTAGTTGTATTTATTTATGTTTAAATTTTTCAAAATTACTTTTTAAGTTTATCATTCTCAAGCCTATTGTTTACTTTTAGATATTTATTTACTTTTTTTAACTTTCAAAATTGTAAAAAAAGAAAAAAAAAAGAACGTGTTAAATATATGTATCTATGGTCAAATGTTACTAAGAACAATATTGTGAGCAATTGTAAACCATTGTAAACTAACTGCCTTTATATTGTATAACACTGATGTATTTTACCAATTGTAATCCAAAAATTGTGCTGTAAAAAAATAAAATAAAAATGAGGGAAAACGCTGCTTGCTGGACCTGAGCCTAGAGCTAGGGTTCAGCAGGACAGTAGGACACTTCAGGAACTAAAACAGGCTTTAAACCAAATAGGTAGGCCGTAAGGTAGTATCCTATAGTATCCACCCCCCCCCCCCTATCGTATTCCTGTATTCCTGGTGTTTCGCCTCATCAATTTTGAGGATCATGGTGCACGAAAAAAGTAATTTGTTTATTTGTGCTATGGTGCACAAATTTGTGTTATTTGTGCCTACCGAACATGCCTACCGAATACTGTGTTTATTTGTGTTATTTGTGCCTACCGAACAAGTACACAAATCCGATATACATGAGCCTCACCATGGCATAGCGGTTACGCCACTGAAAATGGTAGATGGCCGAAGTGTGATGGTCCCAGATTCGGGTCCCATCGCGCGGCTGTTGATCTAACGGTCTGGAGTTTTGGTAGGTTTTCTCCAGATGTAACGTGAATACGCGTTAGAACCCCTTAGAAAGTCCTCTTACCAAGGCACCCTCCCTGGCAGATCGTCCTAGTGTAGCGTTGCCATAATCCCACACGCAACCGATATACATGTTCACAACAACAACAAGCCTACCAAGGACCATCTACACAGAGGGGATGCCTTGGTCAGTGGACTTTTTAAGGGGTCGTGGGAAGATTAAGGGTTCAAAAAATCGATTTTTTTCAATTTCGACTTTATTTGAAACTTCAGTTATTTCTGAGCATTTCGATACCAATTTCATGCATTTATTCCAACTGAAACCAGAGATACACATAAAAACACATTTTGAAAGTTTTATGTATGAACACAGTCCGGCAACTTTAAGCTCCGTTTTCTCAAAACGTATTTTTTACGAACTATCCGTAAGATAACAAAATTTCTATGATTCATATCTTCACGAAATTTTGTATAGTTATAACTGGTGAATGAATTAATATTAAAAGTGAGAGAGAAAAAGGTTTGAAAATTTTAACAGGAATTGTAAGATTTTTTTCAATTTTCAATTTAAAATACAATTTAAGAATTCTGAATTTAAACATTTTTCTTAAATATTAATTCATTCTATAAAATATATATTTTACTTTATTTTGCAACAGATTATTTTGTTTATATGTTTATTTTAAGTTGTCTTTTCTTATTATGCACGCTACTACTATCTTACACGCACTATTGAAATAAATAAATATATTAATGACTATGTCATTTTATCTCTCACCCCCTTTATAGAAAATTGTCCGAAAAAATGTGTCCCAAAAATGCGATATAAAAGTATGCGACATAATTTTACATATACTTAAATACTATTAGTTCACAACAGCTTTAATCTATTGTTACAATATTTCGTAATCTGTAGAATATGCATCACATGTATTTTTCTATACATAGGTTACAATCATAAAAATTTCAACATAGGGTTACCAGGCGAAATACAGGAATGGTGAGAGATAAAATGACATAGTCAATTAATATCACTCTAATATGGCAATAATGAAACTAAAAAATTAAGGGGGATTCAGGGGGTCTCTCCCTGACTAAGCTCGAACAGCCGAGTTATTATATATATATATTAAAAATTTTACATCTATGAAAGATAATGAGGTTTTGTTGGAAGTTTTATGATGTGTTATACTTTATTATACAAAAAAAAAAATTGCATTATGCTGTGACTATTATTTTGATCATAAAATGTAAAATCGCGAGTGTCTAAAATACGTTCATATTTGCTTGTTGGCCCTAGACTCTACTCGTTCGCTGTCTATAAAACCAGTCATCAAACGTATAGCTTATTCATGTTTCTTAATTTTCATTTTTATTATATTAATCAGTATTTATCATTCATTGCCTAACTATAACAAGAGAAAACAAATCGTTTAAAGGAGACATTCTTGGCAATTCATAATTCAGTAGATGAAGGCTTGAGGAATTCACTGGAAAACAAACATCATTAACATTCAAGAAGATTTCTCTATTCTCAGACAGTTCGGCAGATTACCAAGCATATCGAATAGTTTTATCAAAAATTGCCGATGACGATAGATGACAAACAATACTTCCCTTAATATATTTCTCGATTCTGTTAAATTATATATCATGATTTTTTTAAAAACTTAGATTTTTTACCTGTATATAAATATAAACGTCACAAGGTTGAACAACGAGAATGCATTTTGGTGAAATAACTTTAATCATACAAGAAGGCAATCGATTCAATGTCCTCTTGAAAAATGTCATCAGAAATTTCAGGTTTGTTTGACCTCCCCCAAGAGTCTTTTGTATTTTGTTAAGGCAAGCCTATACGAGGGATATCTGCTTATGGGGGGTTCCTTGGGCGGAGGTTTGTTTCGGAAATCCTAACGCGTCTGGGAAAAAGCTCCCAAAATCAGTTTCCGTTAGGTCGGCAGCAGCACTACACGCAAGAATCCTGGACCTTCCCACTTCAGTCATCTATTGCGTTCAGTGTCTCATTCACGCGCCAGGACTTAGAACAAAATTTCACCGCTTAGAACAAAAATAAAGGCACGAAACATGGGCTGGTGGAGTTATTTCTTTTTTTCTGCTCGCTTATGCATCAGAAAAGTAATTTACCAAAGTTTAGACAATTAATTTAAATGCATGGTTAGCCAGCTTCAGTTTTACATAACTTAAACTAGGCACTTAATAAATTCAGCAACGCACTGCTTTGAGTCAGATTTAAATATTCTTTTTAAATGCTAAATTTAAACGTTTCTCCAAATATTCTGAAACTGTGAAACGCTGGTGCCACTCATAATGTACTTGCATTCGTAATGCCAGTACAACTTTCTAAACCATATCACATATATACTTTTAGAACAGATTCCCTAACTTTTAAGTAACAGATTTGCATTACAAATATTCCATCTTTAATGTGAAGTAATTAACTTCCAACCTAGTGTCAAGCTTAGCCAAAGTTCCTGGAAGAAGCATGATTGTCAAGATGCATCTACCCCTTACACGTCAGAAATCTGGAGTAAGAGAGATTTTGAAGTTTTCTAATCACCCCCACACGTCGTTAGTTTCTTGTCTTCTAATTTTTTTTTTCTTTCGAAAAAAAGTCTCCCTTTCCTTACCACACCCTTCTCTTTCTTTTATTTTTTTTTTCAAAAATTAATAACAGCCGCATGTTACAGCCATTAGAAGTTTTGAACTTTAATTATGCGGCAGCATTCCGTGTCGTTAGACCTTGGAATAAGTAGAGGGGGAAAAATGAAGGGAAGAAAATGTCATAATTTCCCTTTCTTTCAGAAAAAGAAGAAATTTTTAGATTAAAGATTGAAAGGACAATTTATTAATTTCAACACCTTCCCTGCCAGTCTGCTCGTTAGAGACACGCAGATCCGCATTATTTTAACAATCAACTTTTGAAACAAGTGCATGGTTTAATTTGAAACCAGAAATAAAAATCATGCGAAGCGTTCCAATTATAAAATCTTTTCCAATACGAATGCCTTGAACGTTCGTTTTCGAATGTTCATGGGTGAAATTATGACGTCAGCAGAAGTCCACTCGTGGCTGACGAGATATGCAGGCTGCGATGATGACATTTTACCTACATCCCTTTGCATTTGGAAAAACCATGTAAACAAAGGAGTGACCATCTCCGACCCAGTCCGAGATAACCATAGTTAAGATTTCTGGATCATGTGACTCTTCGAGTGCAAAAGAGTGTGTCCAAAATGTCATCACCGCAGATTGCATATATCGTTAGCCGCGAGTCCACTTAATGTGCTGTCTCTTGCAGTACATAATGTTTTGAAATTGCTTAGAATGCAGGTATAAATGATTTTTTTTGTAGAAAAGTGCTTAGTTTTCGGGCTCGTAGTTTACTGTATGGGTAAAGTTCTTGTAAACGTTCCAGTTGCTAGGAAGAAACGGCTTTAAATCAGTTTCCGGGTATTTTTAATATTGCCACAGAAGGAGAGTAAAGGTGATCAATTCAAAAGAGAGCGCGTTGGTTTTTCTTATTATCCCTTAATCTCACGGTTGTGGCAACTGAACCCTAAAGTAAAGGGTTTTCCATTAAGAGTGATACCATGTAAAAATTTCAAAAAGACACATAAATTATTCAGTGAGACACAGTTTTTCAGTGGCGGCTCGTCATTAAGGTCCAGAGGGGCCTGGCCCCACCTACTGACCACCGTCTAAATCAAAGTATCTTCCTATTATGTAAGACAGTTCTTTCAATAATTTACCTTCATTAAAAAAATGCACGTGTTTTAATACTATCCATTAAAAAAGCACTTAAAAAAGGGATAGTTATACGATTTCCCCCATACCTAAGCCATGCATGGGCCATGGGCTGGCTTGCCCTGAATTTGGCGTCTTTTCTCCGTTCACCGGGTTGACATATTTGGCACTGAGCACAAAAGCCATATTGACGCGGAATTAACTTGGCTTCCAAACGGCTTATTTGGCCCTGTCTTCTTGGCCAAGATGTTCGGGCCCTCGCATGATGATCTACACGACTGTTCCGAAAATTTTTTCGCCAATCGGTAGCTATTGGCAAAATTTTCCGCTTAGGAGGAAGTGATTTTTTATTTGCGTGATCGTATATTTGCAGTGCAGGAAGGTAATGTCTCTTTTTTCATAAAATTCAAAAAAATAAAATTTCAACAAGTATTGAATTACAGCAAGCTGTGTCTAAGCATAGAACTTGTTAGACATTTAGAGCAAGAATTTTATAGGTAAATTTCTTTCTTTCAAGAAAAATGGCTACTTTTACCCCTTTTTACGTCAACCCTCCTTGGAAGATTATATTCCTAATATTCTGAAATCGATTTCAACGTATTCGTGAGTGTTGCATTTTACAGCAAGAATTTTATGGACATCTCTTTTCTTCTTTGATATCACATAGGATAAATGTTTTGGCCCTCTATCCACCATAGGTTAAAAATTTTGGAAAATGCACTCCAATCTAGGATCCAAGCCAAAAAACTCAAACCTAATTTTGTATCATTAGATTCAATAGTTTGCCTAGGTAAAATTTTGACATACGAACGAAGGACATTACTTTTTGTTCGCACCTAATATTTACTTTAAGTTCATAAAATATTATTCGCAAGTACAACATGTTCATTAAAAATAATGAAAAGAATGAACTATAATCATAAATTTAAAAGAAAAAGCACAAAGATGTTCTTAAAACAACACTGGATATTTTCCAACGTGAGTTTCTCGTGTCTAACTAAGTAACATCCTGTCGAACTTTATAAAATGTGTTAAAGAAACGTAAAATAATAATAATACTATAACAATTATTAACAGGAGTGGGGGGAAAAAATCCCACTTTCATTAATTCCAAGAAATCTGGAAAGAGATATCGGGAGTTTTCCCTAATCACGTACATCGTTAGCCTCAACACTTTTTCAAAAGTCCTGCCCCTGCACTCTCCTTAATAAATAACGATATCATGTAGCAACCATTAGAAAGTTTTAAACTTTAATTACGAGGCCGATGCCTTTGTATATTTCCGACTTAGAGCGAAATAATCTCGGACGCAGATTATTTTTTAAAGCACTTCGCATAAATAATTATTCTCGAGCCAGGTTTAAAAATCTTCCCTGACATGTGACTGAAATATTTAGCAGGGTTTTCAAAGTTGTGGGATACCAGAGGAATATTTTTTTTAAAGGTTGATATATCTTGAGTAAGTGCTTGGAATTTATTTTTACATGTCTTAGTTGCAGTCGTGTGAGCAAATTATCGGTGGTTTTTATGAAAACTTTGTAAAGTTTATTCACTGTCTTGTATAGAAATTCTTTCCCTGATTACAAAGAAAGGATGATAAAAAGAAAATATTTAAAAAAAAAATCTGTAGCTCTGTCATATTTTAAATACGTACTAAATTGCTATGCAATAAAAGCTTATCATAATCCATGCGTTGGCATAATTTGTTCCCCTTCTTCCATTAAATTGGAAAGGCCATGAGTGCCGTATTTTTCTTCTTTGTTCCATAAAACAGTTCTCCCGAATTGAAATTCATATTAAATTCGTCTATTTAAACTGTTCTGTAGTCTTATTAATAGTCTCATAAAAATAAACTGTAGGGTTTAATCAGTAAGACAAAACGGTCAATGTCTTCACTGAAAAATTTTTACTTTTGCCTATGGAACCATAATTTTAGCACTTCTTCGTCCGAAGCCAACAGACCTATGTCTTTCTTGAGGTCTTTAAAAATACGGGAATTGCTAGAGATTTTGACTGCATGAGGGCTTCCTAACGATATTTAGGTCACTAACCAATTCCGCCGATTCTTTTTCGAGTTTTTTTCTTCGAGTGGACAATTCCGCCGAAGGGGGTTACAGACAGTGTTCTTTTGGCGATGAGGAGTTGGCGATATTTATTTGCTCTTTGACTACAAATAGGATATTTTGAAAGCAATGAGGAAAAGGATCTAGGCCTGACCTAAGTAAAATTTGCATCCTCGAACATTAGCATTGGGCCATGTTACACGTATAGCGTTGTGAATAGCTATCTCGAATCTACCACAAAATAGCTCTGTCCAAAAGGTAGATTTTGTTCGATAAAAGGATTTTCCGCAAGTGTATACACTTTTGCAGTGCATTTCTTTTCTTTACTGCACTGCCCCACAAGTTCACCGTTTTTCAGTATTCTTTTTTTATAGTAAGTAATACCGTCAACAATAACAAGATCTTTTCCTCCCTTGGTGGTGCAGAGTTCAACATTCATGGCAGAAAAATTTATACCCAATCAGGCCGCCACACAGTCATCAAGTAGCAATGATCTCATGATGACACAAATTACAATCATATATATACCAACATTAATAAAAATAATATCAGGCATGTATGCTGCATTTGGTGGAACCTCTCTGCTACTCAGGAGTCCCTCTTGTTCCCCTTGTTACTGGGTTGGGCATAAAGACAAAAATTATCGATGTCGAAACAACATCGGAAATTAATCTCAGGAGGCAGAGAAAATTATCAATAGGTTCACTAATTTATAGCGCATGCACCCGTGCACATATTGTCTTCGCCAAACACGTGCTGGATGCATTGCCAAATATCTGCGTGCTAGATGCCAACACAAACAAAAACTATCGTTGTCGGAACAACATCGGAAATTAATCTCTGAAGGCAGAGAAAATTCTGAGTCGAAAAAATTATCAATAAGTTCACTAATTTATAGCATATGCACCCGTGGGCATATTGATATTCCGTCGTCGCCAACAAGTGCTGGATGAATCGCCAAATATGAGCGTGCTATTCAAACTCCATTTCTTGTCTCAAGAAAATGGTGAGGCGGAATTGTCCTATAAGGGTCAGTTCATGACAAAATGGCGCCGCCGATTTGTCCTACGGGTGGAATCACGGAGTAAAATTCTCGGCGGAATTGACCTATTCCCGATATTTAGGCAGGACAGTACAGAGAGGGTTGTCAGTCAAAACAGAATGATGGCCGCCTATCGACATTCCTGGCAGATTGGACACGATGATGTCTATTTGCTTCGGACGAAGTGGTACGCTGCTGGGTACAATTATGGTTCCACAGGCAACCACAAAATATTTTTAAATGAAGACATTGACTGTTTAGTTTCACAGTGGGATAAATGCATTAACAGTAACAGCGATTACTTTTGAAATAGTTAATAGTCCATTTTCTTTTTTTTCATCTGGTTTTCTGTTGACTGACCCTTAAACGCTTATTGCACCTACTCCTTTCGTTCAATCTTCAATTCAATCAACTATTTAGTTCAACTTGTTCGACTATTTCACTATACTAAATTGACTAGAAAAGGGAATGAGTGAATCTGTGATCTGACCTTAGCCTCTCCATTCGCTTGCCTGTGATTGGTCTGTAGCAAAACGTGAACAAGTCGAACGAAATGCCCAAATTTCCCAGGACCGGCTTAAAAAAGTTGCGGATATCGAATATACGTACAGCACAAGGCTTTTAACCCAACTGTTGTAATAAATATTCGAACGAAAGTGTTGTCTGAATTGAAGATTGAACGTAAGTAGAAGGTGTGATATGCGCTTTATAGATCATTCTTTCGAAGCAATCTGGTTGCAATCGCTTCCAGCAATGCTGAGTGAAGCTTTGTTGAAAGCGAGCACGCCGGCTCTCTATATACAAACACAACTCGGTCATTTCGAAATCATAGAAATCAATCACAATGAGTCTGTCTGTCTGCACTTGCCAGAAAACACACACGATACCGTTCTTTACCAAAGCGGTGCATAATTCATGAATTAATACCCCGGACATCAACAAACGAGGCCCCATAATAACACTGTACCGAAGCATTCACTTTGTCTGTGTGGTGTGGTGCCTCCTCAACCAATAATTACATTCCCATTTCCAGTTACAAATTATTCCACAAGTGAGCCCTGAATGAAAGTGAATAGCACCTGCGTTTACGTCTGTCACGTGATTCGTCATTTGCGCTCACGGACATGTATGAATGAGGAAGTGACTCACTCTCGCGCGTTTGCGTAGATATTGCTCGAATGCAGCAGTGATGAATTAGCCCCCGCGCTTTACTCTTCCCTCCTTCTACCAAAGGTGAGTATTGATTAGGTTCGATTAGCAGGTACACTTTGCTCTGAGAGCCCGTTGTCCGGTCGCAGGCTATTTAGCTGCGTTCCGTGATTATTGTTGTGTCAGGTCTTTTTTTTTTTATCTTTTTCGGGACTATGTGGAACGAATTAAACGAAGAAATTCGTGTATCTCTATTATTTGTCCAAACACAAAAGCTGATGTATTTTTTTCGTGATCTTTTCTCTGCGCTTATTTCTCTTACAAAATGACTGTATTGTGCATTTTCATTCTACGTCATTGGCTCCCTACTTGCGAACTCTCAGGGGTCTGTAAGGTGTATAGGGGTACGCGAAAATGATATTCTAGCAGTGGCGTAGCCAAGGGGGGTTAGGGGGTCACAACCCCCCCATGAGGAATTTTCAGACATACAAAATGTATATTCTTCACTCCATTACCACACACACGTATACACATATCTGAGTTACAGTAGTCGTAACCTTCTCCCCCATGAAAAATTTCTGTCTACGCCACTGTATTCTATACAATGACTTCACAAGGTGTTCATCAATTTCCTTTGGATTTTAAACGAGGTTCTCAGAAAAAGGTTGGGATCCACAGTTCTACATAACATCGACAATTAGTTCAAAAATGCGTTTATACAAACATGTTCTAATAGTATTCTAGTAAAAGTAATATATATATATATATATATGCATATAGGCAGGTGGGTATAAAGAGATAAAGAGAGAGGGGGAATAAGTTTTAAATAAAAATCTGACTAAACATTTCTATTTCATACTTTTTTATTGGCTCAAAAAATACCTGCACGTAATATATGAAAATTATATTGCTTAAAGAAAAAATAGAAAAATTAAAATCAACTTCAATAAACTAGGGACATAAGTGAAAAAACTTGATTCATTTTGAAGGCTTTTAATTTTTCTTTACTTTAAATAGATGCATTAGATAGAGAAACAAGAAGATAGATGAACAAAAAATTGTTTTAGTTAAGGAACAAATGAATTGTAATATTCAAGAATTATTTCAGAAACTACGAAATTACCCTTTAATACATATTATTAACGATTTTCCCTTAAGCATGCTTTTAAAGTATTTAACGGTAGTACAGTAATTAACTTGAATAAAATCTAATAGGAAATTAACTTAATTAACTTAAAAATATTTTTAATTAAATATTTATTTAACGTTATTTTTAAAAATCACTTTCAAGATTAGATAGATTACATGTAACAAAAAAGTAGATAAGGTTTTTTATATGTGCAAGCCTACGAGGATTGACAGTGTATGAAAAACACGTAAGTATATTAACTTACGTAAGATAATTAATAATTTAATAACTATTCACAACTCAATTTAGTTTATTAAAATATTAAAAGTTAAGTTTCCCATACTTTGATTAAAAAATATTTCATAAGCTTATAATAGTTTAATAGTTTTAATGTAATGAACTACATAGGTATAAAATGGCAAACTTTTTGTCAATTTTAGAATCTTTAAAGTTTGGACATCCTGTTAAAACGAGTTTTTATTAGAACATAGATACAGATATTAGCATAGTAAGAACTTCTGATGCACAGAGAATTACTAAATCCGTTTGATACTTTTTTAGATTCTCGATATCTTAAAACGTGTACATTTGTTAAAACTTCGAAATTTATTTATTTATTTATTATTTATCAAGGCTAAAAGTTCTAGCTTAAGGCGGTTCCACTTGAAAATCATGCAACTTCTGCGCAGTTTTTCAAAAAATGTAATTGATCTAAAGACTCGGAAAGTTTTAGAGTGTCTCTTTGTAAGTAGCACTATGAACTGGCATAGATAATGAACCTATAAGTCTTGCAAAATTGGCAGAAAAAAAATATTAAACATATTGAATTTCGCGATATTTCTAAAACGGATCCATCCTCGGCCCATTTCGGAATTCAATTTTTGTTTTTATGACTTTTTATGAAAGCTGTACGAGACATATAGCTTTACTGTTAATGTCTGCCCATAGTGCATACGGTGAAGGCGCATTATTATTTATTTTTTCGAGTGTTTAACATCGTGAGTTTGTTTTTTAAAGCTATTCAAAAGTCTTGTGACGACGATCGCTCTTTCAGGTATAGAACACCCCTAATAACTTATACTGAAACGGTCTTCGAAACATCGTTAAACGTTACCTGTAAAACTGGTTTTCTTAACAACAGTACCTTATGGAGGAGAAATGAATAACTTCTTTCACTGCTTCGTTCATGTTGCCTGTAAAACTAGTTTTCTTGCAATAGCGCAATATGCAAGTGAGAATAATAACTTCGATTACCTGTAAAACTTGTTTTCTTACAACAGCACCATATATAAGGGAAAACAACTTCGTTTCCAGTTTGTTTCATGTTACCTATAAAAGCGGTTTTTCTGACAGTAGTACATTATGTGGGAGCCTGGGAATAGTTGAGCAAATTTTTAATTTTTATTTATTTTTTATTTCTAATTTATTTCGCTCGTGATGGCACAGTTTGATATTTGTCACGAGAGTGAACCATGGGGGATTTATACTGAGCGTTGAAGCAGGGGAAACGAAGGCAAGCAGTATTAACATGGGCGCCCATAGTAATTTTTGTACGGTGGACAAACTTCAAAAAAATTTCCTAGAGGGGGGCAAATTTCAACCTTTTAACAAATTTAGTTCTGTTTTTGCCATTTGTTTACATCATGAGACATTAACCTAAAACTTTAAGAGGGGGGGGGGGGCAAGTGCCCTACATTGCCACCCCTTATGGGCGCCCATGAATATTAATATAACTAATACGTAGTCTTAGAAGATTTATTACGAGATCACGCGGATTAAAGTCAATTTAATCGTGGGTGTATCGTGGATTAAAGTAAATTGTACCGTGTTTAAAAAAATTTCCTTGATTAAAGTAAACTGTACCGTGTTTATAAATATTCCGTGCATTAAAGTATAGTACCTTGCTTATAAATATTTCATGGATTAAAGTAAATTGTATCGTATTTATGAATATTGCGTGGAATGAGAAGAGTTTGTTATTCCGTTCTTTTTCAATGGGCGCCTTACAAATAACTGAATGATAAGTGAGGCCCTTTTTTGACGGCAGCTGGCTTTTGACGGCAGTTCTGAAACTTTGCGTTCATTTGCCAGTCCAATATAATCACCTGCTGTAAAAATCCTACACATCAGCGACAATCCTTAGGCAAACTTCACAAAATTCGGCTGTAGATATGCGCTGTTTTAATATTGAGAATACGGTGTCGTGTCAGAAGGGGGGAAGGAAGGGGGTTGGAGGAGAGGATTCAGACCATAATGAACGCGTATGTCTATCATAATTACCTGTTCCAGATTCAAATCCCCCCCCTGCCCCTCTTTCCTCCACCCACCCCCCCCCCCTTCCCGAATTCTCCATCACGTGACCTTTCAGAAACGATCCATTTAGGAATTCTAAACTTTAATGACGTTGGCGACTGCAGTTCAGCAAATCACGTTTCTGTTTTAAAGCGAGGTTGGGGGGGAGCACGTGTGTATTAAAACGAATAACGCTTGGGTAACCATTTTAGACTGCCTGCTTCGGCAATTATTGCAATATTAATAGAAAGGAAAAGGACTGCTATAAGGAGATGCGTAGTTGTTTAGTGAATATTTATTTATTTATTTTTTTTTTGTACTGTTCCTGAAAAGACTAATAGCAGATGCCCATGTTTTGGGGTTTCGGCTTTGCTCCTACTTTCTTGGTGTTTGTATTTTTGTTCGGTCTATAGTGCTATTGATTATAATATTTTTCACTTTCCGAAAATGTTGAAAAATGTTTATGATTTCGCTTTGTATGGTTGTCTATTTGCTCTTCCGAACACTTTAACTGCCGTAAATATGCATCGATTAGTCAGAAATTCATGTAGGATATTCAATGAAAAAATATTTTATTCATCCAACAAAATTCTGGTTGGCTCTATTTTAAACAAAATTTTCTGTTGAATCAGCGAAATATTTTGTTAGTTTAACGAAATATTTTGTTAATTCAACAAAAAATTTTTGGAACCAACAAAATTATTCCATTTAAATTGCGTCAATCAAATTTTTGTTGAATCAACAAAAATTTCTTCATTTCAACAAAACTTTTTTTTGTCGTGTTTCTATGCAGTACTATGTGCCCTATTGAAGATAGTGTTCGTAACATTTATAGTTCTTTTCCAGGAGTATGCAGCACATTGTTCCCTCTCTCTATGGGCATTATTTATAGATATTCCTTTCTTTCAAACAAATAATACGTCATTAAGGATTGCAAAAGCATATTCTCCGTCGAAAATAGTGCACATTGCACTCAAAGTTCTACTTGAGCAATCAAAAATCTTACAATGTATTACTGTCTATGGCATATTACAGAGATTAATTAATTACGATCATTTTATAATCTTTATAAAACCCTACTCTTGAAGGATGAAAATATGACTTAAAGTATTTTTTCAGGGTATCACAAAAGTTTCTGAATAGTGTTTTTTTCTTCTTTTTTTGAGTTTATGATCAAAATCTTCCTGAGTTTGAGCGTAGATAGCCAATTTTGGAGAGAGCGAAAAGTAAGAGGAAAGAGGGAGAAGTGTGGGAAAAAAGTGTTCTATGCGTTTGGCATGAATTATTTTAGTGTTTTCAGATGGCTGTTACTTTCCAGAATTATTTGACAAACTATAGCGCGATGTCACATCAGTACGTTGCACTTGAGCAGTCTTCCTAACTTTAGAATATCATCTTTGGGATTCCAAACTTTATTTAAAATATATGCACGAAAAAAAAAAAAGAATTACACTTACTGAAAATTTATAACCATATCTTACATTAGTAAAAGAGCACCAACATTTACTCTGTCGTCAAAATTTTGGTACTTTTATTTTAAATCGAATTCCTGTAATTTATTTTGGACTCTCAGCAATTTCGTTATGCTTTGTCCAATGCTTCACTCGCTAGAGGACTCTAAACACCTAATGTTATTTTATAACCACTCCCAAATTCCAGGTAAATGTTTTTATCATGGTTAACTATAAGAATTTCATTTCTTCCCATTCCTTTGAATAGCCAAAGAATTTTCCCCCACCTATCGTGTGTTTATTCTACAAAAAATTTCATTTTCAAGGCCTGAAAAAAATCACTTTAAATCTATTGATCTAAGAATAAAAATTGTAAATGTGGAACAAGAAAGATATATTTTGCACACCCGTCTTCTAGAAACCGAGCATACAAATACATACTTCTGGCAGAAAAAAAAAAATTGATATATTTCCACAAAACTTTTATTTCCTAAAATCTTAACAAAACAACAAGCTTTACGGACTTTTCAAATTTTGCATGTAATTATTTATTTAGTTATTGTGATTGTAATCTCCTTCAAAATAACTAAATTTTTCCATTTCAATTAATTTTCAATTAAATTGCATTTAACTTAATATTTTTTGCCTTCTTTTAAATTTTCTCAGAGTAATCTCTCATATCTAATTTCAATCGAATAAAATTAATTTAAAGCGATTACATTGCAATTTTCAAATTGCTTGATGCAAAATTTATTCTTTTTCGGGATATCTAAGTTTATCAACCAGAAAAGGATTAATTTTCAATTGAACTGCACAAAATAAAATTAAAAATAAAACAATATTCCGTAATTTTATTCTCTCATTTCTATTTTTCAAGTAAAACAATTCAATTTCAGTCTAGATTTAAATTTTGTGTAAATTCTATTAATGTAATTATTGTTTGCTAAAAAAATACTTTAATCTAGGTGTTTTTAACCATTACACCACAGATAAGTTGATGTTCTTAACTGTTCATGTTAATGACTAGTTTTTACCCAGCTATTTTTATAACTTTGAAGTAAAATGTAGGAAGTTATGATAGTTATTTGCCTTTCAAAGGAGCTTTACGCCATGAAATGCTTCAGAAAATCTGTGCTGAGGTGTCATTATTTTTATTATAACTATCATTATGATTAATTTAGTCAAAAACATTATAGGTAAGGTATTATTAAGTTATATTACAGATACTATAATACTTCAGGTATACTTTAATTTTATAACGTAACATTTCACTTCTACAATAAACTGAAACGGGTGAAATATATATAATCCTCATTTTATTTTCATTCTCTCAATAACCTTGTGTGTTCATTATAGTCATTTCTGTAAATCTTATTGTTTTACTCACATATGACATTTGAAGGAAAATTGTGGATAAGTACAGAAAATTTGTTTCAGAAAAACAGGGTTCATAATGTTATAGAACTCTCAATATGTGAAAATCTTTTGTACTATCAATAAATTCAAAATCTAATCAATAAATTTGCAATATCAATAAATATGATAAAAAGCATCTTTGTATAATAATTAACAATTCAGAATTAACCTTCACGGATTTCAATCGGTATTCGCCGCCTGGCGGTTTAAAAAAATCCTTCCTGGCTTGTAAAAATTTAATTCCATTAGCCAAAAGGGCAATTGATTTAAAATGCTCCTTCATCTTTTCTTATATATGTAGCTTGTAAGTTATTCTAAGTGGCTGGTAAAAAACAAGCCTTGCAAGGCGCCATTTTTCAGTGTGGAAAGGGTTATTTAGAATCATTTCTAAATTAGTTTTTTTTTTCAAAGCATTGTATGAAGTTTCTTTTTAACCCTTTGAGGCGCAACCCTTTCCCAATTCTGAAAAAAGGGCAGCCGTTGCCATCGCTCGACTTAACTACCAGCAAGATGGCGGACGATCGAAACGTTCATCGCGTGCCACAGATCTAGAGACCCTTTTCGACGACAGCTGGCTGTGCGCGCACAGCCAGCTGCTTCAAAAAAGGGTCTCTAGATCGGTGGCACGCGATGAACGTTTCGATCGTCCGCCATCTTGCTGGTAGTTAAGCCGAGCGATGGCTACGGCTGCCCTTTTTTCAGCATTGGGCAATCTATCCAGCTGCTCTCGCATCCTTCCATTTTTTAGCAGATGTCAGTGCTGTTAAAAAGAAGCGTGAATATTTTTTACGGGAAATGACGTGCTTAGAAAGTAAAGGATTCTCGTGGAGCTCTGTCACCCGCAACTATTTTTATAGAAATCAAATCTCTTAGTGACTGGCAGCAGTCAAAACGTCAGAGTTTGGTGTTCCCAGAGCGGGAACACTGCGCGTTAAAGGGCTAAAATAACATTACTTCTAAAAGCCATACTATCCTATAGCTACCAACACGGTAAAATGCCAATCTACAAATTTGGCAATTTTTATCTGAATAGATTTTCGGAGCCTCGGTGCAGTGCAGTATAATTACCACAGCCCCAAATCTTCATTCTGAATAGTTTATATGAAATTGACTACTGTGTTCCATAAGTCTACATAAGCTAATGAATCAGCGAAACTTTGAAGGTGCTTATACTAATGTATAGTATATCGATAAAAGTAACGATACAGTAATGCATAAAATATTTTGCTGAGATACTGCTTTTCTACATGTGTGATCATAGCATGTTTGCAATCCATGAATCTCTTAATTCAAAATACCAATGTAAAATGGCAAAGTAAAAATCAGTATCATGAATAAATTTTATAAATTTTCCTATCATAATTTATATTTCTATTACTTATTCTTCACCTTTTATGAACCAAGTAAACTATTTTCGAATAAAGTCAGTCATACATACATGATGATGCAGTAAAATAAGAAATAAATGTGATTTAGAAATTAATATTTTGAAACTCTTGAATTTTTTTTTTTTACACAATAGCTTTTATTACAAAAATATGACATGGAGATATTTCATTCAAGATTGTAAACGAGGCAAGAAATGTGTTTAATTAATAAACATATCAATATTACAGAAATAAATTATTAAAATTATCGAAAAGTCATTCAAATTTGTTAGTCTTTAAAATACTAATATTAAAAAATCTGATGTGTCCAACACATGACTTCCTTGCACGTCCATTAGATCAAAAATATTTTCGACGCACTTCCTCTAAATTTATTTGTTTGAAAGAGATAAAATATCAATAATAGTAAGGTTTAGCGATTTCTAGCCAAATATTTCGATATCGCCAAGCTGAGTTCAATTTAAAAGATTTCCTTCTGACACTTTATTTGGCGATATTTCACCAAAAGCCGACAAACTTGAGATAGTCAGCGAGATTTTGAGGACGGCCAAAGTAGTCATTGACCACAGACTTTCAATGAATTGAATGCATCTATACACCTCAATGTATTTAAAGTCATTTGGCTCACCATGTAAATAAATTCTCAGTCGATTGCTGTCAAAAAAGATATTGAAAACAGTTAGATATTACAATAGTTCTAAATACAAAGTTAAAAAATCTACGGGTTAAAGTTTTAGAGTTATACAAAATAGGAAATAATTTTTGGCGCCAAATTTGGCGATATTTCGGCGAAACTCGTCAATGTCGACGACATTTGGCGAGATTTTAAGCATAAACCAAACAATGACAGATTATCGCCAAATTTGGCGATATTTCGCCAAAACTCGCCAAGAACGATGACAAATGGCGATACTTTGGGCATGGACCAAATGACTGACTATCGCCAAATTTGGCGATATTTCGCCAAAACTCGCCAAGGTCGAGGACAGACGGCGAGATTTTGGGTATGTACCAAACAATGACTGTCTACAGTTGTATTATAATGAAGATGTCCATAGACATTAAGGTACTGAAATTCTTTTCGGTGGTCCTGTAAATAAACTCTCCAGTAGATTGGAACCAAAAATCGAGATGCACAACTAGAAGTTACAACATTCTTATATATGAAATTTCATAATAGTTTTTGAGATTTGAGAGTTAAATATGCACACACGTACACCAAAAGTCGCCAAGCTTGGCGACTTTTGGTGTACGTACGTACGTACGTGCCGTCTGTACGTACGTACGTACGTACAGACGGCATGGAAAAACTGGCCACAGTAGACTCGCCACTGGTCAAAATGAGTTGCAGACGCGTTAATATGATCGTGCATGCTAGCCTACGATGAGATGCATCGAAAAAAATTTTTAAATTAAATTTAGAGGTAGTCAAAATCGGTTTTTATGTCGAAATTTGGCCCCCAAAATTTTTCGGGATCACATTACTTCCTTATACTACGTACAAGGAAGTAAAAATGCGTGGCATCATTACATGAAAATTTTAAGATTTCCTTCTATTTACTACAATTGTTAATGTCTATACTTTATGTATACATACCAACTGTTTTTTGACTTAAAAAATCTGTAAACTCTCTAATTAGAAAATAATTTTTTAAAAGTATTTTTTTAAATACAGGTATTGTGAACAACGCACTTGAAGGATTTATTATATTCTTGTTGAACTAGACAGTAAGTTTTAAGACATAATAAAATTATTAATATTATATATCTAAAATATAAAATGTCAATTATGTGTGTTACATGGTAGTAAAGATTTTAACCCTTAAGGCGCAACCCTTTCCCAATGCTGAAAAAAGGGCAGCCGTTGCCATCGCTCGACTTAACTACAGCCAGCAGCCTTTTTTCAGCATTGGGCAATCTATTCAGCTGTTCTTGCATTCTTCCATTTTTCAGCAGATGTCAGTGCTGCTAAAAAGAATCGTGACCATTCTTTTACGGAAAATGACGTGCTAAAAAGTAAAGGATTCTCGTGGAGCTGCAACTATTTTTATAGAAATCCAATCTATTCTTCGTGACTGGCAACAGTCAAAACGTCACAGTTTGGTGTTCCCAGAGCGGGATCGCTGCGCGTTAAAGGGTTAATGCAATTTTGTATCCATGTAAATAGTATTGAACAACAAAAGTCTAAAAAAAATATATCTAAATTTACCCTTGTTCAACAGTTCGACGTTTAAATACAACTGAAAATTCCGAGATATTGCCAAACATTATAACCATTACCCGCCAAAAGAGCATCGCCTTATTGAAACTTTTTTTCCGGATAAAAATATGTGTGATTTCTGGAGAAGGAAACTTTCTAGAAGATAAACACAAATAAAGAAAAACTTTTTCCCTTTTTCCCGTCCTGTCTTACTTCCAAATATTATTCTTACCAACACGGGAGTGTTAATAGAGAGATTCCATCGGCAAAAGTAAACCATTGAACGCTCTAAGTAACCCGTTGCCAAAAACGTTTTCGGTAATTTTTCAACCGAACGGAGTATAACTTGACACAAAAATAAAGAAGTAAATGGAGATAACGTCCAGACTAAAATTACATTCTCCTTGGTATCAAGCAGAGACGAAAAATCGTGCCCGTATAAAAGTTTCACAATGTGTTCTTCAGTTTATAATTTAGATTACAGAATACTACAGTCGCAGCTTGTTAAAAGTTTGTTATATAAATGGTTTTATATTCTGAAGCAAATACAAAGTATTGCTCGATGAGATTGAATGAATTTAAAACCTGGAAATCTGAATTAATATATTAGAAAATAGAGAAGTTTTGAATTAAATATCAAGTAATCAAAAATGCTTTCAATTTCTTTCTTTATTTGGTCAATTATTATTGGAACTGTCCGAAAATCTGTAGAGTAGCTGTATCTTGTATTTCATAATCATCGAAAATCGAGACTAAAAATTTTAGCTTAGTAAGTAATTGGAAAGCAAACGGCACTGCACCATGCTTTTGAAATTTACCTGTGCTGTGTAAATTTCAAACACTGTTTTTAATTCGTCACTTTTAAGCAGATCTTTTCTTTTTCAGATATTGCAACTTAGATTCACAGCCAGAAAAACGCTATTTCAAACTTCCAGATTTTTATACAACCCACTAACAAATATTTAACTTTGATTTCATTACTCGGATGTTAACTCTCTGAACTGCATAACCTTGTTTAAAAGCTATCATCACAGCATCGGTCCCAGAGGTGACAGTAATTATAAAAAGAGCTTTTTATAGACTTCTTTTTTATTTTTTCCATCTCGGCTGCTTCAAATGTTTCCTTTGATATTTTCCTTCGAGAACATTAGCTTTTATTTCCGGTAAACTAAATTAAAAATAAAGCTCCCTTCTCTTTATTCCTGAAATTTATTAACTCAATTATATTAACGAGTGTTTATCCAACTTTTGAAGAGAAAATTTGGCACAGGAAAAACAACAAAAAAAAAACTTTTGATTTTAATTAATTTAACTTGAAAAAAGAAAATGTATCGTTTAAGGTTTGGGTATTTGTCTATTATCGTTAAACGTGATATTTAGGATATTTTTAATTCAGCTGTGTGCTTTTTTTTTTCCACTTCAGTTGAGATACTCATTCAAAATTTTAATAGGAGTTGCTTGAAAAATTTAATCATGGTAAACTAAAGTAAACAAATAAGTTTAACATCTGATTTAATTACAGTTTTTTTTCTGTTATCATTTTAAATCTGTTTTGAAAATACATGAAACATTTTACATGTTTAACGTCCTCCTCGTTTAGTTTCGTCATTAAAATTAAAAGCCGTTTTATGGTCTCACGAGTATTTTGGTTTTAACGTTACAGTCATCTGCGTAACTTTTATTTTTAATACTTTTAGATATTTAATTTTAAATCTGAAGTGCTTTTTTTTTTCACTGAATATTCTCTAGAAATCAGCAATTCTCTGGAAATTCTTTCAGCATAAAATTACCATTACAACACCAGAAAATAATGAAATAAAGTTTGGTCTCAACCGCTGTCACAACTTAGAGTCTTAGCTCAGCATATAATAAATGCGAAACCTGACGCTGAAATCAAGAATATACGCATGACAATAAATGTAAATCATTCTAAACGAACCTATCATAAAACACTTTTTTTAAAGATATACAGGAGATATGGCGGTTTTGGTTACCCAATTGTTTTGCTATGGGTTTCTAGAAATCTCGAGAAATATTGTCCTAGCCCATCGGTGACTTCATTTTTGGGGACTTATTTTTGGCACCAAATTTGGCGATATTTCGCCAAAAGTCACCAAGCTTGGCGACATTTTGGTCATTTGGCGCGATTTTCCCTATGGGGCCTATAAAGCTGCTTTTTCTGCGTTAAAATCCCATAAAAACCTAACATTTCTCTTCTATGGCGTAATCAAAATTCCCGCTTTATGTAGAATCCTCGAGAAATAGACTCTACTGGAAGTTTCTCGTGGCTTCTGCGCCTGCTATAAATACGAGCGCTTCAGAAGCCCCAGTTCAGAGTGTGTGAGTTATCTCCCGCAGTATGGATTAAGCTCTGAGTGAGTACGCTTGCTTTTGCTCTGTGATAGAAGCAATGTTTTTGCTTGCTTTTCGAAGCTGTTTTCAAAGTGCTATGTGTAAATTCTTGATTGCTGAGTCTTGAGAGACTGTTAGTGTTATCTCTCGTACATTTTCACTGAATTTTTGCCTGTGAAAGTGTTTTATTTTGTGTGAGAAATACAACATTTGTAAGAGCTTCAGATCTAAGCGGACTGTTAAAAGCAGATTACTGTGTGATTGTGCTTGTGAATTTTGTGCAGCTGATTGTTCTACGAAGTTCTAGAAGCAATAAAATTCGTGTTCCCTCCTCACAAGTGGACTTTTTACTAGAACTTTCTACACCAACTGGACTTTAGAACGACGTACCCTGGAAATAAGCAGAGTATTCTGCAACAATACATAAGGAAGCATAAAATAAAGCAACATTATTATATTATCACATTAACTAGTCGCTATTATAGCATAATTTAATATTTCTCCCTTTGAAGGGTATTTTCATTCCTCAAATGCCAGTCGTTATTAATGTTAATTTCATGAACAGTTTAAAAAAAAATTCCTAAGCATGCCTATAAAAAAAATGAAATAGCAACACATCTTTTTTCATCTGTAAGCATTTTGGGGCTACAATATCTATTATTTATGAAGCAGATATAGGAAGTTCGACTGATACTTCCATAATTCTACGACCATTGGTAAAAGTTATTAGAATTGGGTAGTTACATATTAAACCACCTCCTGTAAGAGTTGATTCTCGTATTAGAGCTTTAAACCATACTAATATATTTTCCAAAAATTAATTTTATGTAATTAAACTTTAAAGCACTCCACAATTAATATTGTCACAATTTAGTGGATTTCTCAAAATCTACAACCCCGAGAGACGAGCATGCTGACTGTGACTGACATATGTGGACTATACGAGCTTATAAAATCTCTTAGACTCTCTTTGTTAAGTATATTATTTTGTGAGTAATTATTCGATTGTGTCTATTGTGCATTGCGTTAAGACAAGCCCACCCGAGGGGTATCTGCCTAATTGAGGAAGACTATTGCTTTAGGCGGAGGACATTTTAAGGGCTTCTAATTCACGGGCAATACACATGTTTTAAGCGGTTCTCGTGCACAGCCAGCTGTGGCAGTCGATTGTCGATTCGATCTACCACCATTTTGCTGGTAGTTAAATCAAACCATATGACAACGGCTGAACTCTTGTAGCGCTGGGGGCCATTTAACCATATTTTTTTACGACTAGCAGCGAAAACGGTAGTATTAGGTGGTTTCGCGGCGAGACCCCCCCGTGCGTTAAAGGGTTAAACGATCTAGCATTCCGACCTCATGCTTCTAAATATTCACTTTCTGTTCTTCCTAGTAGTAGCAACAAAATAATAATAATCATATACCTATATAATTAAAACGAACTGTAAAATGTCAGTTAGTTTGTTCGTCTGTGTCTCGTGTAGCTCCTAGACGGGTGATCGCAGACCTACCAAATTTTGTATGGAAATTCTCCAGGACTGGTCCCGACATACCTCTAAGCGATTGTTTCGAAATTCGAATTATTTTAGGAGATATCGATAAAAAACGTGTCGCAAAAGGCTAATTTTTGCTCTCCGCCATTTCGCAATTGTAACCCCCGCAGTGGAAAAAGTGAGGATTGAGCATATCTAGGTTGCCATTTTTGGCAAGTTTATTATTTGATTCAGACTCTTGAAGTAAAAAAAAAAAGAATAACGATTTTTTAGATTACCTGTAAGGTTATTTTTTAATTAAAATATAGTGTGCATGTGAAATCAGAACAGGAATGAAATGTTTTATACTCAAAAGAAAAATAGGATTTGGGAAGTTTTCCGAAACTAAAATGTGCAAGTTTTTAATTTGGTGAAAAATAGAATGGTTGATATGCGATTTTTGAAAGATGATTCTAGCGCTTGGCGCAATTTAATGAAAGCGTATTTTTAATTTAATATAAATTTGCAAGAAACCCACTGTATCACGTAATTGATGCTCTATCATCCTTAAATGAGGCTAAAATAATATTTTGTCGTCATTTTATCGTCTGCTACTAGAATTATGAATACAACTGAATAAGTTGTTGAAACTTTCATTCAGTTCGAACTGTGCAATTTCCTGCGTAGCTTTCCCCCATCTATTTCATATGAATTACACCCAAAAATAGGATGTTAGAAATATCAATTTTAATTTTGTATAATTTTTAGATTTTGCTTAACTTTTAAAATTGGTGTTAGAAATATCAATTTTAATTTTGTTTAACTGATATACTTTCCAACTTAATGGAATAAGGAGAGAAAATATGGAAGACCCATGGATTATAATACACTTTTAATATATAGCACTTTTATTTAAAATCTGAAAGTGTTTCAGATTTTCCTACTTTTTTTTCCTTCCCGTTTTTTCGATCAAGAAACTCTTCAGAATTAATATAGGACGAAAATAATTTGTACCTTTTTATAGATTTTTATCATTTAACCATCTTATTTTTGTAACCAAGGGCGACCCGACACTCGGTAAGCATCTCATGTGGGCGCCGGCTTTGAAGGGGCGTCAATTCGAACTCAAAAACTAAGTTGAGCATAAAAGGGGCGTCTTTTTCACGTTAGCAGGGAACGCCACTTACCCTAGGGCCGCTCCTGTTTGTAACCATCTTAATTTTAAATTCCATTCAGAATCTGAGAGATTTCGGTGCCGTGGAAGCCGGTGAGAAACAGATTCTCTCCGAACAAGATTTATTAAGATGGAAGTACCAACTGGTTGCTGGAGGTGGCTAGAAAATAATAAAAATCTGAAACACTTTCATGTTTTAAATACGCACTACAATCTAAAAGCGTACATCATAATCCACGTGTCGTCCCTATTTTTTTTTTGTCCTTATTCCATGAAACCCGTCTTTGGAAACTAAATCTATATTAAAATCGCCTACTAAAACTGTTTTGCAATCTTTGCCAGGCATATTCTGACTATCTTTGTAACAAACTGTGTATCGTTTGCCAGTTTCTCGCCAAATACGGACGATATCGTCAGGCTAAGGTCAGTTTCACGGACTTATTGTTTAGTGAAAAACTTGGCAGTAAATCATCAAAAACGACAAGGCTTGGCAACTTTTAACATTTTACACCAACGGGCCATTACATTATGACTAACCTACTCAATAACGCGCTGCGCCTCCTTTGGCCTTCGAAGCATCTGCAACTTGCCTGGGCACGGATGTCACGAGTTCTTGGTAGGTAATTGGAGACAGGTTGTACCAAATATTTAAGAATCTGTCACACGAGACATCTGTCAAGTCGAGATATTGGAACATGGTGATGTTTGAGCTCAGAGCTGCCGCGGAGAGAGGAGCAGTGGGACACAGGAGTGGGACATCTGCTCCGGAGTCTTATATCCAACAGCATCCACTGAATCGTGTGTTCCGAAACAGTTGTACTTGGTCCTGCATTGTATTGGGCTGTCAGCTGAGCCAGTCTGCCACCGATTTTGCAGTACTGTACTAGGCGGGACAGTCTCCGGCGTCCTCTTTCTTGGTTGACGCGAGGACGCCCAACATCTCGTCGTGTACTGCTGGTTACACCGTCATTAATCCACTTTCTTATGAATTCTAACAACTGCAGATCGTGGACAACCGACCCGTCGTGCAGTTTCGGAGAGAGACTCTTTCCGATTCTTCGGGCCATTGCAGTCTGCCCTCTATCAAGGTCACTTAGATCAACAGCCTTTCCCGTTTCTCCCAAACGTAAGTGCAAGAATAATTCCTTGTCTTTTCCAGCAGCTGTTCAATACCATTCCCCAGTTAATTACGTGCTCTCCATGTCTTCCAGACGAGTTTATTGAAAAATGCGAGGATGATCATAATGTTTTGGCTCGTCAGTGTATTCTCACACCCCCCCTCCCAACTATCTGGCAACCCTATTGCAAAATGCAACGGAATATATACCAGCGTGAACGAAATATCACTCTATTGCTATAAAAAAAAAAAAAAAAATGAGAGCACACACACAAAAAAAAGAAGAAGAAGAAATAAAAATAAAAATAAAACGAAAGATAGAAAGATGTAAAAACAAGAAGATCTCTACTTTGATATAGATTCCTTGTCCGAAGTTGTGCTTTTTAATTGCTGGTCTCTCTCTTGTGATGGAGATCACATATTTAATTTTAATAATCATTTACTTTGTCTTTCTTTAATGTAATCTATCCAGAATAATGTATTCTAAATCATTTCTGTTCTCATTTTTTCTGCCATTTCGGCTTTTAAATCTGTATGTTCGCTTTTCCCGTATACATTATTCTTAATTGTTTATTTGTCTCTTGAGACACATGGTGGCGTCGTTGTGCTAAAAATAGATTACATTACGTCCGTTTGCAATCGCAACGAACTTTTTGCTTCCCCCGTTTGGCATCCTGCTGGCGTAAGTTACTATTCGTTGCCCTGCGACATCTTTAAAATTAATTGCTCGCGATTACGTCATTTTAATTTTATTGGATTAACTTTTAGGGTTGCTCTGGAATTGTCATTATTGATCTCAGCCAAGTTATTGTTCTCGCCAATGTGTAATTCTCTGCTGGCGTAATTTTTAATTCATTCCATTGTAATAATGTTCAATAGTATCTTTTAAATAAATAGTTTTAAGTATTCAGTATCTTCTTTTTATTGCAACTAAGTGTATTCGAACCTACCAGCGTGAACGAAATATCACTCTATTGCTATTAAAAAAAAAAAAAAAAAAAAAAAAGAGAGAGAGAGAGAGAGAGCACACACACCAGAAAAAAAATAATAATAAATAAAAATAAAACGAAAGATAGAAAGATGTAAAAACAAGAAGATCTCTACTCTGATATAGATTCCTTGTCCGAAGTTGTGCTTTTTAATTGCTGGTCTCTCTCTCTCGTGCAAACTTGCTCTCTATGCTATTGATCTTCGCAGTACTAGAAGTTTGCTTACGTTTTATTCCTTCTAAAAGGTTTAAGGGCCGTCCCCTGACGACTAAAAGGATTGTGGAAAGTGGGTCCGGGAAAAGAGGATCGAGTGTCAGGACAATAAGCACTTGTTTATCCGGGCTGACGGTGTGTTTCCCAGGGATAAGCGATGCCGGAGAAGAGAAAAGGGTGCCCCGGCTGATAAGAGTTGTTGAAATCCTTTTCTTCCTTCGTTCAGCTGATGTTTGTAAATGGCGTTTAACTACGATGGGATTTCCTTCCAATCACTGGGTGCGAAGCAATAATAAAGAATTCTTAAGGAAATTATTTATCTAGCATTATAAATAAGAATCAAATTAATTTATTATAATTATACTAATTTTAAATAATTTGCATTTAATTTATTAGGAGAAAAAAATATTTTTGAAGAAGTTTAACCTAAATGTGTGTTAAAGACACTGTTGAACACTCAACATACAAAAATGAAAACTAAGCTCATTGGATATTTGTTGATTTTTGTGTACTGGATTTCTGTATATTTTGGATATTTATAACTGATTGGATATGGGAAAACTGTATGAGCAAATAGTTTTTAATTGCTAAATAAAAAGTTCTAGTCAAACTCAGTTCATTAAACTAATCAAGTGTAGTATTTTTACTACCTTTTTTATTCTAATGTGTTATTACTTTATTGGTAAACATTAAAAAGAAAATATTAGGTTGTAACGAAAGTTTCCCGCCACCGCAAACTTCATCAGCACACAGTTCGCGTTGGCGTATTTGCTCCTATTTTGTCAAACGATTTTTGGCATTTGAAAGAAAGAGGTTTACTTTATAACACTGTGTTGTGAAATCTGTAAAAAATATAGTTATCATTAAGTATAAGGTGTCTCAAATGGAACTATCACTCGAGAGGATTAGAACCATCATTTACACTGCTGGCCATCGTAAATGCAACACCCTGAAGGAAGCATGCAAATAATATGAAATTTACAACATGCATTAGCTGAGGTGAGATATGCAAATGATTAGAATTTCAGCGCAGACGCACATCAAGCGCGCCTGTGGCGCCACCTCAAAGCGCTATTTAAGGCTTGGAGATTTCGACGGTTTCAAGTACAGCAATTGTGTTTTTCTTGCTTTTTTTTCAAAAAAACGATAAATTATGCCTCGTAGGAAACAACGATCATCTTTTGATCAAGTATCCGAGTTTGACAGAGGAAGGATAGTGGCATACCGAGATTGTGGGTTATCTTTCAGGGAAATCGGTCGTCGTATTGGACGAAACCAAACAACTGTGATGCGGATATGTGATCGTTGGGTGCAGGAGGGTACGACGGACAGACGTGATCGACCGCATCGACCTCAGTGCACCACGTCACGTGATGACAGGCAGATTGTACGCATGGCAGTGACGGACCGCTCAGTCACATCACGAACCATATCACAGCAGATTCAGTCTGTAACGCATCATCCAGTGTCTGCGCGTACCATTCGACGTCGTTTACAGCAGAATGGTCTGTCCGCAAGACGTCCGTTGCTTTGTCTACCTCTGACGCGGAACCACAGACGTCTCCGCCGCCAATGGTGCGATGAAAGAAGGATGTGGACGACAGAATGGAATGAAATTCTCTTTACTGACGAGTCACGCTTCTGTATGCAACACCACGACGGTCGGATTCGAGTCTGGAGACACCGTGGAGAGAGGATGCTGAACAGCTGCATTATGCACCGTCACACTGGTCCTGCACCGGGTATTATGGTATGGGGCGGTATCGGATATCTCTCTCGCACTCCTCTAGTACGCATTGCCGGTACTTTAACCAGCCAGCGCTACATCTCCGAGGTGTTGGAGCCAGTTGTCCTTTCTTACCTTCAGGGCTTGCCAACAGCCATATTTCAGCAGGATAATGCACGGCCACACGTGGCACGCATTGTCCAAGGGTTCTTCGTCAATCACCAGATTGAATTGCTTCCCTGGCCGGCGCGCTCTCCGGATCTTTCGCCGATAGAAAACATGTGGTCCATGGTTGCTCAACGACTGACCCAGAGTTCATCCCCAGCTGTCACACCAGATCAACTTTGGCAACGTGTGGAAGCTGCTTGGTCTGCTGTACCCCAAGAACACATTCAAAGTCTCTTTGAATCAATGCCGAGGCGTGTGGCAGCTGTGATCTCCAACAACGGCGGCTACTCTGGGTACTGATTTTGGCAGGAACCACGCTTCATAGAATGCTGTAAATTTAATCATTTGTTACTTGGTCAACATGTTATCTACACAATAAATTTTGTTGTGATATCTCTTGTTTTTCTTGGTGTTGCAATTTGGGTGGCCAGCAGTGTACTTCCAGTTGTGTTGCAAAAAGTCAGCTACAGAATATCAACGAATTATGAGTACAGCTTTAAGTACTATTGTTGTATCATGTGACACTGCGCAGGTTTGGTACCGAAAGTTCAAAAACAGTTATCTAAGGAGTTAGAAGTTAGTATTTCAGGCAGATATGGCGGAAAACTTTCGTTACAACCTGATACATTCATTTTATTTTACTCCGCAGGTAATTAATTGCGCTGATTTGTACAATTGAACTGTAGTTTGCTAACAAAGAGATCAATGAAAATCTAAAAGATTAATGCGCACATGGTAATGATGCTAAATAATGTAATTATCTGTTTTACTCTAGTTTTTTATATATGTATGAATCTGAAACCACAAAAATCTGAAGAATCTGAAGCCACAAAACAAATTTGTTCAAAATACAGTGAGTAGTGGGGAAAAAAAAAATTCAAATTATCTACAAAATTTACCTATTTTAAACTTCGAATTTAATTTCTCTAACTATTTAATAAAATAAAAGTTTGCGTAATACCAACTAGTACTTTTACTAGCAGATCTAAAGTTGTTATCGCTAATGCGTGTATCTAGTCATCGACTTGCTACTTTGAATTCTCACCAAAATTAATTACAACGAATTTATCGCGTTCGATTGATTGCCTCAAGCATTAGTTATTCGTTGTACTAGCTTGTACAAACCGACTCTCATAGCAGTCTAAAATATTTTTTTTTTAATAATTCGCTGCCCTCTATAACGTAGAGCTTTCAAAACTTATACGTCCGAATTGGCCCGAAATTCTCATCCTACCACCCACACGCAGTCAAATCCAAGTTAGCTAGTTGTCTGGGGATAATCTGACACCTGAGCTCTGAGTCAGCATAGCCGCAATGGAATCAACCGCAAACTGTCACTCTCTCCCACTCCAAGTAAAATTGTCAGGTTGAGTACTTTTTTCAGCTTACTTACCTGTTAGGAATCCCATCCACCTAACTAAATCTATGTGGAATCCACGAGGGGGAGGTGAAATTCCTCTCCAGAATCAACGGGTGGGCTGTCTTTTTGTTCCTACCTGTTCGAAATGGTCCATAGAAGCAAGGTGGATCAGTTCGGGGACGGATGTACAACAACAAAAGGAAAGAAAAAAAAAAAGAATAGTGGGTGGATTCTTGCTGTTGAACATTTGACTTTCCGTCTTCTTCGGTGGTAGGGAAGGGAAATTCAGGGGCCGAACCGTCAGTTGGTGACGTTCCATTTAGCTGTTCGGATTTGCTATGCTCTTCATTTACAAAATGGCGTAACAAATAGGGACAATAATATATCTTGTAGTAATAATAATGGGCTATTGTCTTCTTTTAGGCCTACATGACTTTTCACGGAATGCATTCAAATGCTTTACTTGTCCGCCATATTAGCAAGATGCAGGTGGATATCGGGTTCTTGGACTTAAATGAACGATGTCGTAATAAATAAGTTTGGGGATATTTGGCATCAGTTGGGAAAATAGATACAGTCATTTTATTTTAATTTATTTATTTTGTGCAATGGAATAATCTATAATGAAATCAAATGTAGTAGTTAGCTATTTTGAATTCACAGTATTCAGTTCTTATCTGATGCCCGATTGATTTTACGAATATACTAGAGAGTAGAGATGAAATTAGAAATCGGCATTCCGGTCTAGTTTCTTCTTTGTACGTGATATCTTGAAGTTCATAACCAGTATCACGATCCTGCGTTGCGAGTACAGTAAAATTCAAACGCATTTCTAGATGCAAAGAGAATCAAATTTATTTTTAAACATCATTTTTATACCTTTTTATTATAAAACTTTCAATTGTATAGAAAAATAATACTGGACGTTTACAATTTTGCTGAAGTATTTCAATCTAAATGTTTCTTATATTAGTGATTCATTAATGACAAAACAGGGTAATTTTATCACACATTTGTATTTCATATTAAAAGATCAATTCTCAGCATTTATTTATTTATTTATTTATTATTAGAGATAAAGGAAATAACTTTCCGTGGATCTAAAAAAATCCAGCAATATGGAATCATAATGACATCAAGTTTTTTAGTTTAATTTAATAGTAGCCTTAATTGAATTCAAACGATCAATAAAAGGTAATATCTTTAAATATACGTTTTCCTGATCTTGCTTGGAATGCCTGGTTTCCTTTTTTTCACCTTGACTGTCCAGTCCATCTTTCTTCCCTTGACCAGATCATCTGAAAGCAAGAACATTCTCACCCATTTCACGACCATTATCAAGACAGTGCAATCTATTTATCAAAAATTTTTAAGTACGTTTTGATGTTTTAAACAGCAGATCTCTACCCTTTTTCGTCTTAAAAGTTTTCCTTTTTCATAATTCTGGAAGCGTCCAACTCGATACTTGTTTTAAACCGATCTCCAAAACTCAAAAAGATGAATGGCCTCAACGTTTTTAAAATCAATCATACGCGTGTATTTTCGCTACGTAAAAAAGAAGCACGAACAAAAAGTTGTTAAATAAATGGGAAAAGAAAGAAAGAAAGGAAACATAAAAGGGAAAAGAAACGAATATAATGGGATGGAAGAGAATTGAGTTTCTCCGATCGTTTCTGCTTGTCGATGGAGGGGGATGTTTTTAACTCTGCGGTTCGGCAGTGTTTCAGAAAATTTTCCTTTTGAAGGAGTAGATTGCACCTGTAAGTGAATTCACATAAATTTTCTTCTGTTTTTAAAGGTAAATGAATGTACTTTGTTTCGAAGAAAAGAGTTTTTTTGCCGCATTCTCTGGAGCAGAATGTCTGAGCGAAAACTAATTACCCATTATAGTCGAGTGATTTGTGTTTTTGAATTCAATTAAATGTTACTTTTAAGATGCAAAGATGTTGCAAACATCGATGTGTGTTGTTTTCTGTTAGAGTTAGAATAAATAAATAAACAAATAAATAAACCTAATGCAGTGTTTATTGGTTCTTGTTACCTGTCAGTAAGAGTTACATCTCAATATTGTAACTGTTGATACTGTGGTTAACTCTTTGTTATACCAAACTTCTCAAATAATAGGCTGAATTTATATTTCTTTAAAATCCAATTTTTAGCTTTCAGGCATACTGTCAATACCAAGAAGTTTGGAAATAACAAACAAGCGTCATTTGTTTGTATTGCAGCTATTTAAACAACTTAAAGGCACTCAAAGACAGCAAATTAATTCCCTGTCGCTTTGATGGACTCACATATCTCCATTTGGTGGGTGAAAGAAAACTGATAAATGCCTATGATGCAGCTCACGTTACCAAACCACAATTTTATGCAGTGTAATAGGCAAGCAACAGCATTTGCAGTGAATATATTAACAAAAAATAATGAGGTATACACGTACGTCATTGTTCTGTGTTTGAAGAATTTCATGACGTACGCATGTTCTAGATTAATGTAATTACAATAAACAAACAATGCTACGGCAAGTAAACTTTTGTTAGTGATTAATATATACATATACATAGAGAGAATGAGCAGACTATAATAGGGGAAAGTTTTATTCATTTCAGGAACATAACATCAGTAAATAGCAACAGTCTTTACGGTTGTAAAACACATATAAAGTTCTGGAGAGCGAGAAATATAGCGTACGGAGTCAATTAACAAGACAAAACGTGCGTAAAAAGTGTCTGTCTCGACTCTGCACTACGTTTTTATTTTAAAAGTTTGTCATTGGATGTGACGTATATATCACAGTCAAGTTGCCATACTCTGATTTGATATTAAAGATTGTGATGTGAAGCTTGGGGTGGAACGTGTTGTTTGTTTACTATGTGTTTATTTCGTTGCTATGTTGAAGTTCTTAAGAAGCTTCTAAGTTTCACCATTAAATAGAATTTAATTATATAAAGAACAATTTTTAAAAGAATTGAATAAAGAATCACGATTTCCAAAAAATGAATTCAGAGAACATGATAGTATGATTTAATTTACAGAACCTCCTCTTACATTTCATAGATATATATTTATTTATTGAATTAAGGGAATTTATGTCCTGTGGACTTTCCAGTGGCAGTATTTGATTGCACTAGCTGACAATTTTATTTGTGTGTGAATTAGTTTAAATTAGTATTAAGTGCAATGAAACCTGATTATAAAATATTTTATGTATAACATTTATTCTCTCCCAACTTTCTCATATAAATAATATTCTTTCATTGTATTTTATAAAATTAGAATTTTTTTTATCAGCGCATATGAGAAATCTGTTTAAATTCTCATCAAGAAATAAATCAAAATTTTATTAGATAATTATGACTTCTCCATTTAAATAAGAAATTTACCTTTTATGTAAATAATTGATGAGATTAAATTTATAATAAAATATTAATGGCAATGCACTTTCATATTCACCTCAATTATATTTCTATGAACTTTAAATTAAGCTCTTAAACCGTACAATTAAATTATTTTATATAATTTTATTTTATAAGATCATTGAAAAAGTTTAACTGCTTATATCAAACATCTCTTTAGCCTTTTCATCAAAAAGGAAATAGAAATTTTTGCTTGATAATTTTAGACTTTTAGCCGTTTAGTCAGAAATTTTCAGTTTGCGATAGACTAAATGAGGAAATTAAACTTATAAATGGCCTTGCACACAGTGCACTTACAACACACTCCTGTGTTTTCCATCTCCCAAGCATCACCCATAATTCACCGGGAAAGCATTCGTTAAATATTAACTGTCTCGCGTCAGATCCGCAAGTAGATCGAGAAACGGGTTAAACCGATCCATCACAACTTAAGTATGTTTTGATGTTTTAACCACTTCCTTTTTGTTTCAGCCTTTTCTTTTAAAACTTCCAGGTTCTTTTTCACCCCTACTCACGATATCCAGCAATAGATGAATGGGGTGTGTTTTGTTTCTTTAGTTCTGAAGGAGAAGTGTTAAGGGAACTGTTAAATGAATGCGCAAAATAATAAATAAATAAACAACCAGGGAGAATGGAGTTATTCGGATCCTGCGATGCAAGAGAAATTGTTTCTTTCTTTGTTGCGTTTGTTCTTATTTTATTTCGAGCGCTTGTGATATTTTTTCCCCCTTGGTCGGTGAGAAAATTGCATCTGTAAGTAGGTATGCATTGATGGCATGAGTGTTTTCGTCTGCCTGGTGATGAGTTTAGAAAACGACAAAGAGAAAGCTTGATAGCTTGATTTCATGTAACTGTAATTGCTTATATAAAAATATTCAGTTTCATATTTTGATAAATGATATTCATTAAAACGGCTATAGCAGAGTCTATCTATAACATAACCATGTGCAGACAATGTATTCATGCAGCGAATATTTTGACAAATGATATTATGGAAACAGCTATTGTGGAGACTCACTATAATAAGCTTGTACCTTTTGTAAACCTCCGAAAACGATTGTGTTGAAAAGCGTTTTATAATCGATATGTTCGGCAAAAGATTTATCTTTCTTCCTCCCCTTTTATGAATCCTAACAACTCTTAATGAACATGCAACGAAATAGAACATAGAACGCAGTTTAAGGGGGGTACAAACGCAATTGAGCTAGATTACAGCGACCTTATTTACACACCAAGCTCTCTTAAAACATCAAAATATTCTGTACAGCTTAATCCATAGAAGAGAAGTTCGCTTGTAACTTCAGTCAATTAAAACTCAATAAAATATTCTTATCCTTCCAGTTATATTATGAAGAAGAACAAATAGTTATAACATAACTGCGAAATACTATGTTATCCTATGAAAAAAATTCATACAGTGGCCGCCGCTCAATTGAATCACGTTTGCGCCATCGATTTTTGATCCAATAAAGAAGCTGATTCGAATATGCGGTGGCTTTGATTGAGGCTTCGAAAAGAGCGAGTCTGTTCCGTTGTCTGTAATTTGATTCGATAAAATGGCTGATCTAATTAACCCGTGATTCCATTAAGCGGCAGTCACTGTATATGCATACATAGGCGCACCCACGGAAGGGGGCTATGGGGGCTGAAGCCCCCCTAAAGGTGGGAAATTAGAAGTGAAAAGTATTGAAAATCGTCACTAATGAGTTAAATGTTTTCTTTTTAAAAATTGTCTTCAAATTATTTCTAAAATAATTTTTACCAAAAAAAGATGTTATTTTTTAAATAAAAACTTACATAGAACATGAAACAGGGTTAAACATGGTTACAACATCACTGAAAAGATCATATAATTATTTGACTCTAAATAGAGTTACATTGCTCGCGGGGTTGTGTTCTACGGGCAAGTCGACTGGCACAGAATATTTTGACGTTATAAGAGAGTTATAACTATAATTGAGGTCACTATAACCGAGTTCAGCAGTATTCGTAGCCCAGCCCCCCCCCCCTAAACTGAAATCCTGGGTGCGCCACTGTATGCTTATATTTATTTATTTTATCACAAACACAATTACTGATATTTTGAAGCAATTTCTCTTCTTCTTATTATTCTTTTTTTTTTTTGGGGGGGGGTTATGTAGCTAGTAACACTTGAATATTTCTGGTGGCAGTATTCTGAGTCTTCAATAGAAATTTAAAAAAAAAATGATTTTGAAACGTAGCATTGAAAACTCTAACATTATGATCAGAAAACTATCTCACTAACAGAAGCGGCACATACTATGCATCGGTGTCAGTAAATAGAAGGTGTTAGAAAGAACCGAGACAAAATATCAATATTTGCTGGAAAAATAAGGCACTCGCTCAGAAAAAGTCTTTATGCACTAATGTATCCCTCATTTTTCAAAGAATAATTTCCATACCCTTCGAAAACGTAATATTTCCGTGAATTCTCCTTCCCGAAATCCGAAGAAAAGGGGGGGGAATGTGTAACGAATCTGAAGAAGTTTCTTCAATTGACTGGAGAAAAAAGAAACCAATATTCGCCAAATAACAGAGATATTCTGGCAGCATTGCTGACAGTAAAATTTTCCATAAATTGAAGAAAACATTTTTTGAGGGTGTAGCTCCATCCCACGTGTGTTCGGAGTTACATTGTACACGAACACGTACAGTAGACACCCCTATAACCAGTGCTGTGTCGGCACAGCCAGCTGTCGTCGAAAAAGGGTCTCTGGATCTGTGGCACGCGATGAACGTTTCGATCGTCCGCCATCTTGCTGGTCGTTAAGTGGAGCGATGGCAACGGCTGCCCTTTTTTTCAGCATTGGGCAATCTATCCAGCTGTTCTCGCATCGTTCCATTTTTCGGCAGATGTCAGTGCTGTTTAAAAATAATCGTGACAATTTTTTGGACGGGAAATGACATGCTATAAAGTAAAGGATTCTCGTGGAGCGTATGTCACCCGCAACTATTTTTTATAGAAATCCAATCTATTCTTCCTGACTGGCAACAGTCAAAACGTCAGAGTTTGGGGTTCCCAGAGCGGGAATACTGCGCGTTAAAGGGTTAAAAGAGACTTGTACAGCACTGTAAAATGAGACAGATGTTCTGATTTTATTGCGCTTTAGCTCTTGTTATTTATATAACTTTCGAATGCCAACACTCAACATCAATGTGTTTCTAAGGTGTGCAAATAAGTGGTTGGACTGCGGAGTTTACACTTCAGGTGTAGAACAGCTCAAGCCTTGTACAACACGGTTTCATATAGCACAGAATGTCCGTGTTATAGGAGAGGATCTACTGTACTTCTTTTGAAGGGAAAAAAAAAAACTAGAAAATCTTTCTTTTGGTTCTAAAAGGGTGTTGCCCCAATCGTTCGCTCTTGTGCTACTCGAGAGATGGAGCTGACTGTTTCGTTAGCTTACGTCTGATCTCCATACGTTTTCTACAGTTTCGACAAACTTGAATAGTTGGAGTAGTACACCCTTCCTTCTGCACAAGCTCTTCAATTGCGGATGCTCTAAACAAAGTTAATTTTCCCCTATAGGTTAACGTGGAACTTATCGGCTGTGTTTCGACGAACAGATATCACCTTGAGAACGGACGTTTATAAACGGGGAGGGAGGGGGGAGGGTTAAAGTGTCTGGATAGTCCTTATTCTTCAAGCAAAAATGTTAATTCTGGCCGAATATCGAACTTTTGCACCAGTGGTTCAAAATAATATACGGTAAAAATATATATTTAAATTGTGTTAAATTTTGTTTAGAAATTCATATTAATTTTGTAAACTTTATAATTTAATGAGTAATAAAAAAACGTTTACCATGAAGGTGATTAAACATTTGTAATGCCATCGAAATTTCTTACAAAATGTTCATAAAACAATTTACTGTCAACCAAATTGGAGGGTAAAAATGGAATACCCTGCCCCCATTCCCAGCTGGATTCAGGCCCTGATTATCGCACTGACACTAAGGGCACGTGCGCTGGGCACACATACACAAACGGGCGAAAAGAAAGGATTTAAAGCTATGTACTGGGCCCACAAAAATTGAGCCAGCTATATACAGGACATAAAATTGGAAAAGTGCCCGGCCCCACCCGTGCCATAGCGCATAGCGCTTTGAACTGGGAGACGGAAGGTGCCCGATTCGTAACCAGGTCGCGTCCGCCGACCTAACCATTCGGAGTTTTCCGTGGTTTTCTCCGAAACTTCGCGTAAATACGGGTTAGGACCCCTTACAAATTCCCCATGGAGGGCAAACCCACCCCCGTCCAAGATCCCTAGCATAGATAATTGGCTGTAACCCACATTTCCATTTCGAAAAGTGCCCCGAACACAAAAATGCTATAGTCGGTGGCAGTGGCGTACGCAAGGGGTGGGGTGTTCAAAACCCCCCCTTGTCATAATATTTTTAACAAAATGTCCATAAAATTTTAATTTTTAGCTTAAATAGCTTTAGCTTAAATAATATTTAGCATTTTAACACAGTCATGTCTATACTCCCCCCCCCCCTTGAAGTAAGTCTGCATACGCCACTGGTCGGTGGACCTCTCCCATGGGAAAGCTATAGGTACGCCCGTGACCTTGAGAACACCGACGCTTTTTATACACATTATAAGGCACTCAATAACTTCTCGAGCTTTTCTCCCCCAATTTAGGAGTCAATAGGTGTAGCACCATTAAGCGTTCTCATCCACAAACAAAACAAAAACCAAAAAAAAGAGCGTATTCTTCCACTCCTCGGCCATTTATGTATTGTTAACTTTTGCTTCATTAAGGAGGTGATCCAAAGTGGGTTATATATCGATCCATTTGTCGGGGGATCATTATTCGACTTCTCTCTCCCTTTTGTTCCTCCACTTCTCCGACAATGCAATAAGGCAGGTTGTGTTTGCGGGGGTGGTTGGCTGGTGCGGGGCATTAATCTTCTTTTGCAAAGCACTAAAAGTTTTCTAATTGAGAGCGATTACGCGGACAGAAACGAGAAAAGGGAATTTTACCCCCGCCGAAACAAAAGGCCACTGAGAAGAGGGAGGATGTACGTATGTGTATATATATGTGTGCATCTTCTCCGAATGATTTCCGAGAGGAATTTTCGGGCTTTGCAAAGTTCGGGATAGGGAGTGGGATACTGTTTTTTTCTGTTGAATTATGGTAAACGAGGAAAGAAAACAGGTTTCATCAAAAACTCCTTATTTGCAGTTGGTTACTCTGCTCCATGGGATATAGTATTGCAGAATCCTCTGCTTGTTCCTTGGGTTCGTCCTTCTAAAGCAGTGGTTCCCAACCTTTTTTCAATCGCGACCCCTTTTAGACTTTTCAAATCTTTCGCGACCCCCCCCCCCCAATCTGCCATTTTTGACCAATAAAAAAAATGTAATAATGAAAAAATACATCTTGAGATTTAAAATTTATTTCTTTTTAATACGTACTAATTTTTAATAGGATGACTGAGGCTGAATTTGACTGACAAGTTTGGCTATTCTTGGCTGAATATTGGTCAAGGTCAATCGCATGTCATCTTAGACATCTAATTTATTACTGGCTTTTGTCTTCTGCAAAAATCTTGAAAATCCAACTTCACGCAGATATATGTGGATGCAAATGGCGTCAACATTTGACACGAAAAATTATCGGATATGAGCAACGCACAGCACACCAAAATTGAGTTAACGGTCTTTCTTGGTATAAACTTACGGAGAAGTCATTTTGCAAATTCAAAAATTCACCCTGCACTTCATCAGGAAGATCGGCGACATCTAAAGATGTGTGAAATGGATTTCGCACGATTCAGATTGAAAGGGCTTCAAGGTGGCTACTAATTACACCTTTAAATTAATTGCAATTCCTATTTCCAATTCTTCTGTCTTAATGCATGGGTTCTCAAGCATTAGTTAACACTCCAAGATTCACCGACGTCAGTTTTTGTAGCTTTGATACTAAAGCCCTGACGAGAATAAGGATTTTTTCTTTCCAAAGGAAAAGGGAGAAATGGTGTCTCATGCAAAGAAACGTAAAAATAGTTTACTCTTAATTTCCTATAAAAGCGGTCTGAAGCGACCCCCGAAAAAAGGCATGGCGACCCACTTTGGGGTCGGACACGACCCCCCGGTTGGGAACCACTGTTCTAAAGTCTAATTGGTGTAGAAAGTTCTTGTAAAGAGTCCACTAGTCAGGATGGAACACAACTTTATTGCTTCTAGAACTTTCGTCGAACAATCAGCTTTACAAAATTCTCAGACACTAACGGCCAGAAGAAGCTCGTTTATAACAGTCCACTCAGTACCGAAGCTTTCTCAAATGCTGTAATTCTCGCATAAAATAAAACACATCCACAGGTAAAAATTCAGTGGAAATATTTGAGGGATAACACTAACAGTCCCTCAAGACTCAGCAATCAAGAATTTACACACAGCACTTAAATTCAAAGCTTCATAAACAAGCGCGAAAACACCACTTCTATCACAGAGCAAAGCGCCGTACACATCGGCAGCTCGATCAGCTCTCGACGGGAGATCTCACTCCACACTGAACTCTCGGGGCAGCGCGCGCTGGTATTTATAGAGGTTAGAGGAAACAGAAGCTACGAGAAGCTTCGGGAAAAGTCTATTTCTCGAAGATTCTACATAAAGCGGGAATTTTGATTACGTCATAGAAGAGAGATGTTAGGTTATTATGTGATTAATGCAGCAAAAGCAACTTTGCAGCCTCCGTTCGGAAAATCACGCCAAATGACCAAAATGTCGCCAAGCTTGGTGACTTTTGGCGAAATATTGCCAAATTTGGCCTCAAAAATAATTCCTCAAATGTGAGGTTACCGAAGGCCTAGGACCCATATTTCTCGAAATTTCTAGACCCGCCACAGAAAATCAATAGGGAAACCAAAACCTCCCTAACTCCTGTTCTAGTGGACCAATTTTGATGCAACAAAAATCTAAATTTAACTATTTGAAGCGTAGAATACGAATTTAAAACCATTTTAAGCCCCAGAACAGCGGGTTGCCCCGGAAATTCGTAACAACAGCTTAACCAAATCTTGCTAAACTATTCCTTCATCTAATTCTACACCGAACTAATTTATCGAACACCTATAATATTTTGCGGGAGTTTATGATTGAGTGTGTTTTCCCAAACCCACACGAGAGGTATATGCCTGCTGGGAAAGTGAACTTTTCGGAGAACTTTTCAAGGAGTTCTAACGCGCATTCACGTTGCATCTTGAGAAAATCGCTCAAGCTCCAAACCGTTACATAGATAGCCGCACGTAGCCACGAACGCAGGGCTTTCACACTTGGGCCATCTACCATGTTTGGTACCTTATCCACTTGGCCATGGTGGAGCTTGGGGGAGTTTTAATTGTTATCCACATTCTCAATTGGAAATTTTTTTTAATGACTTGTGAAAGGAGTATTTCGCGTGATTTACGTTTTTAAGGATTCTTAATCATTTGAATATACTCTAGTAATATGATGGAAGATTAATGGCTTGAAAAAAAAAAATCTGGAGTGACTCCACTCGACTTTCCGAACACTTACGATTAAGATCATTACCAAGAATTTAAATAAATTTTAATCGATGAATAATTCAAACATATATGCCAAATTGAAGCTCAATCGAATGCACTGTTTAAACGCTAGCGCACTTTCAAGAATTTCTCCCCATATGCCATTATGCCATAATATAAAAGAAAGTTTTGTCGTAGCCCTGTAGGAGAACTATAAGTCCTATACACACCAAAATCAATACCGGTCTTAGGATGGTGGTTTATAACATGTATACCCAATTTGAGCTCAATCGAATGTATCGTTTAAACGCTAGCGCACTTTCAAGAATTTCCCCCGATAGGCCATAATGTAAAAGAAATCTTTGTCGTAGCCCTGTAGAAAAACTATAAGTCCTATACACACCAAAATCAATACCGGTCTTGCGACGGTGGTTTATAACATATATACCCAATTTGAGCTCAATCGAATGTACCGTTTAAACGCTAGCGCACTTTCAAGAAATTCCCCCCATAGGCCATAATGTAAAAGAAATCTTTGTCGTAGCCCTGTAGAAAAACTATAAGTCCTATACACACCAAAATCAATACCGGTCTTGCAACGGTGGTTTATAACATATATACCCAATTTGAGCTCAATCGAATCTACCGTTTAAACGCTAGCGCACTTTCAAGAAATTCCCTCCATAGGCCATAATGTAAAAGAAATCTTTGTCGTAGCCCTGTAGAAAAACTATAAGTCCTATACACACCAAATCAATACCGGTCTTGCGACGGTGGTTTATGACATATATATCCAATTTGAGCTCAATCGAATGCTCCGTTCAGGAGCTATCGTGTTCACTCACATACACACAAACACACATACACACACACACACATACATACATACATACATACATCTCGTAAAAATAGCATAAATGGATTCAGAAGCCCTCAAAACGTGTAAAAACACCAAAATCTCGAAGTCGAATTTTTTCATGATTACAATACTTTCCTTACATGGTACATGTTCGGAAAGTAAAAAAAAAATCAAGGTTTTTCTTTTCACATGATAGACACTTTCCTTGTAGGTATCGGCAACTACAAAGGCCAGAAGTGTTGGCCAGCAGCAGCACCTAACAGGTGGGTCACTGTCGTCAACTCTGAAGCAAGTCTACATGAGAGACCTATTCCTGGATCGACACCGGCAGAGATATCGTTACGACAAGGTGGAGATTGAATCCACTACAGGCACAAGCTCCGTAGCACGATCTCACAGCAGAACAGTTGGGAGAGAATGTTACCATAGTCAGATAATATGTGCGCACGCCGTGCATTCATATGTCCGAAGATCTTGCAGATAGTTTTGTGGTGATTCTGTGGTTTTGTGGATACTTTGTTTTTTTAAAGATTGGTGGTTATACCAGAAGAAACATTTTTTAAGTCACTATAGTGTATTCTGCTATCATGGGCTATTATGAGTTTGCAGATATTTTTACTTTCCGAACATGTACCATGTAAGGAAAGTATTGTAATCATGAAAAAATTCGACTTCGAGATTTTGGTGTTTTGACACGTTTTGAGGGCTTCTGAATCCATTTATGCTATTTTTACCAGATGTATGTATGTATGTGTGTATGTGTGTGTGTGTGTATGTGTGTTTGTGTGTATGTGAGTGAACACGATAGCTCCTGAACGGAGCATTCGATTGAGCTCAAATTGGATATATATGTCATAAACCACCGTTGCAAGACCGGTATTGATTTGGGTGTGTATAGGACTTATAGTTTTTCTACAGGGCTACGACAAAGATTTCTTTTACATGATGGCCTATGGGGGGAATTTCTTGAAAGTGCGCTAGCGTTTAAACGGTACATTCGATTGAGCTCAAATTCGGTATACATGTTATAAACCACCATCCTAAGACCGGTGATTTTGGTGTGTATAGGACTTATAGTTCTCCTAAAGGGCTACGACAAAACTTTCTTTTATGTTATGGCATAATGGCATATGGGGAGAAATTCTTGAACGTGCGCAAGCGTTTAAACGGTGCATTCGATTGAGTTTCAATTTGGTATATATGTTTGAATGATTCATCGATTAAAATTTATTTAAGTGCTTGGTAATGATCTTAATCGTAAGTGTTCGGAAAGTCGAGTGGAGTCACTCCAGATTTTTGGATTATGTGCGCAGATAGTTTATTTTTTTTATCCGACACTATCGTTATCACCCTCCCAACCACTGACCAAAGTCGGTGCTGTTTAACTTTAAGGGTTGCGATGGGAACCAAACTTCAACCCTCTGGGCCGCTGCGCCACTCTAAACCCTTTGAAGAATGCTACATTTGGGACTGAATTTGAGCAGTTTTAAGAACATGGAAAAAATTACAACTGCTGATAAAACCAACTTTAGTTCGAAGGAATCGAACACAAAAATTTCGAGTAGTACAGCAACATCAGCGGTAATTGAAATTCACTAAACTTAATTTTACGCTATTGTTATTGCTGTGTATTAGACAAAGCTACTCGACAACTCTGCCTAAGGAGGAATGCTTTCTACGGGGGACTTTTTCAGGGGTTTGTATAACGCGCATTCACGTTGCATCTGGAGAAAACCGCCCCAAACTGCAGACCGTTGTATCGATGGCCGCGCAATGTGCCAGAAGCCGGGACCCTCTCACTTCAGCCATCTACCCTATTCAGTATCTTTGTCCACGTGGAGCTCAAAATCTTACGTTATAGCTGGTTACCACACAAATAGACACCACAGCCCCTATTCAGTTTTCCCCCATGTATCATTTAAAAAATCCAATTATGTTATTTAGCAGCGCGAGTTTTCAGTAGCACCACCCCATCGCACAAAATGACACATTTCACTTTTACTTAACATATGGGTGGATTTTCTTTTATACGCGTAATTTTGAGTCATGTAAAAACACCCAGTATTTCCTTTCGATTTTTATTTTGCATTCGTTAAAAAAAAAAAAAAAAAAAAAAAAAAAATTCCCCTTAAAAAAGAAACCGCAATGAACTTCCTGGGCGTTGTGTGTTCCAAAATTTCATAATCGTGAGCAAAGAATTCGCGAATCTGTTCAAACTGTGTTTTTTTTTTTCGTTCACGTCACCCACGCACAGGTGGGTGGAAGTGATTTTCGAGAACCCGACATTTTGAAGTTAACTCCTAATTTAATTTAGATGCAATATAAAAAAGCAGTTCGGATTTTTAAAAAGGAAGCGTTATTAGACCTCAAAATACAGCAAAATACATTTTTTTTTTAGTTTTACGGGTTGGAAAACCCAGTATTGGACGGGTTTATTTTTAGGGTTTCATTTCTTCCGTCTGAGTGACCTATACGATTCGGTTTATTAGATAATCTGGGAAAGGAATAAGTGTTATTGCGTTGGTATTTTTCCTGTCACTTGTCTTTTTCCAGTTGATAACTTCTGCCAATAACTGTAATATTTTCGGTCTCGGACTGTCATTAATGATTTATTATTAACTCGACTATTGTGGTGTATGATCGGCAAAATAGGGTTATCTTTACAAATAAATGTATCAATTTTTTGTTTTACAGAGCTCCATTTGGATACATTGTAATCTTCACGACTTAGTACTTTAACCCTTTGAGGCGCAATCCTTTTCCAATGCTGAAAAAAGGGCAGTTGTTGCCATCGCTCGACTGTAAACTACCAGCAAGCGATTGAAACCTTCGAGCGCAATCTTTTCTGGAAAAAGGCAGCTGTTGCCAATCTCCGACTTACTACCAGAAGAGGGCGAACGATCGAAACGTTATCGCATGTCACAGATCTAGAGATCCCATTTTTTGACAGCCATCATGCCCACTGCTTTGCGGCACAGCACTGTCTCAAAAAAGGGTCTCGTAGATCGTACATCATGCTGTGACATTCTCGATGTCACCTTTCTTGACGGCTAACCAGCTGCCCTTTGGTGGTTCACCATGAGCAATCTCATACAGCTGTTATCTGCAGTCATTCGAGGCAAGTCAGCTGTCCAACAGTATGATCGTGACTCCATGTTTATCTACGATGTCATGAGATCGACATTTTTGACGGGAAATCGTCTAAAAGTAAGGATTCTCGTGGAGCTCTGTCACCCGCAACTATTTTTATAGAAATCAGATCTATTCTTCGTGACTGGCAACAGTCCGAAACGTCAGAGTTTGGTGTTTCCAAAGCGGAACACTGCGCGTTAAAGGGTTAAGGCAAGACGTTTTCCCACAACAGGTAGAAAAGAGATATTGTGGAGTTGTCACGACTATGTTAAAAATCAGTCTATTTACGTAATGCAAACATCGAAACGTATATTTTTGTCAAGCTGAACATGTTATAGGTTACGACTTTACCCTAAATAGACATGGTGGAAAACACTATACAAATGGGCTAGAATAACCTGTTTTTACAAGACATGTTATATTATTTTATTTGTATCGAAAAACTTATCTTTTTTGTTTGAAAACCTTAAAAATGAATTAACTTAGACTTTAAACAAGAAATAAGTTATTTTAAAGCAGTGATCTCTAATCCACGTTTAACCCTTTGAGGCGCAACCCTTTCCCAATGCTGAAAAAAGGGCAGCCGTTGCCATCGCTCGAATTAACTACCAGCATGATGGAGGACGATCGAAACGTTCATCGCGTGCCACAGATCTAGAGACCCTTTTTTGACGCAGCTCGTTGTGCCCGCGCACAGCCAGCTGCGTCAAAAAAGCGTCTCTAGATCTGTTGGCAGATCTGTTTGGCTAGATCAGCATTGGCCATCTATCCAGGTGTTCTCACATTCTTCCATTTCTCAGCAGATGTCAGTGCTATTAAAAATAATCGTGAAAATTTTGTTTTACGGGAAATGACATGCTAAAAAGTAAAGGATTCTCGTGGAGCTAGTCACCCGCAACTATTTTTATAGAAATCCAATCTATTATTCGTGACTGGCAACGCCAAAACGTCCGTTGGTGCTCCCAGAGCGGGAACACTGCGCGTTAAATGGTTATAAACAAAGAACTCTTGAAGCTGGCTGTGCTCGCGCACAGCCAGCTGTCGTCAAAAAGGGGTCTCTAGATCTGTGGCACGCGATGAACGTTTCATCGTCCGCCATCTTGCTGGTCCTTAAGTCGAGCGATGGCAACGGCTGCCCTTTTTTCAGCATTGGCCATCTATCCAGGTGTTCTCACATTCTTCCATTTCTCAGCAGATGTCAGTGCTATTAAAAATAATCGTGAAAATTTTGTTTTACGGGAAATGACATGCTAAAAAGTAAAGGATTCTCGTGGAGCTATGTCACCCGCAACTATTTTTATAGAAATCAAATCTATTCTTCGTGAATGGCAACAGTCAAAACGTCAGAGTTTGGTGTTCCCAGAGCGGGATCACTGCGCGATAAAGGGTTAAAATACTTGATGATTCAAATCATACCAAAAGTGTTCAAATTCTATTTCACTTCATTATGATTCAATAAAAACCAATATCTACATGATTAAATTTAAATTGGAGGAAATTGAATAGAATTACGCCTGAAATTGTGAGAAAATTGCTTTGATGATTAGTTTAATGTACGTTTAAATTATTGCCTTAAGAGTTATATGACTTTCAATCTTGGCAATTACTGTTATAATACCCTCATTTCAGCAGTCAGTGTTTATATATTAGCCTCACACACACATTTTATCAAACTCTGTTTATTCAGTTTCATCTCTCTGTTTATATTTGCCATCTTTGACTAATGCAAGTTGTATAAAATCAATTTATTTTCTAGCAAGCTCTCATTTTTTTTTTTTTTTTTTTTTTTTTTTTTTTTGTTGTTTGTTTTTTGAAGGCGTTCTATAAAGATCTAAGGCTTAATGATACTTAAGCTTAACGAATAAAACAGTTGATATTATACATTGAACAGCGTTTAACACGAAATTGAGAGTACCGAAATGTTTTTATGTGTTAAAAAAATTTCTTACTAAACGGCACTTACAGGATAAAAAAAAATTGTAATAATAATAATAATAATAATAATAATAATAATAATGATAATCACGATTATTTAAGGGGATGCCAAATTTTTATTAATTCAATTTCCTACTAAAATTTACATTTCTAAGGCCTATACTAAAAATTTATATATACACATACATACATCGCCAAACACTTTATATTAGATACACGATTTAGACTTCAGATAACTATATGTAACTAAAAGTCAAAGCCCGTTGTGGAGGCAATTACAAAGGGCGCTAGAAAAAAACATTGGACGAAAGCATGTCTACACTCAATGCAATATATTTAATCTTTATTTACCTAAAATAAATAACTATATCATATATACATAACATAACATATTCAATTTTTATTGTACATACCCAAATCCAATTTCATACTGTTCTGGAAACACGCAGAAACTTTTGGCATTCGAAAGATTTCGTTTTGTGTACATAGCCTTTCTTATATCCATGCAGGCATTTATTTGTGACAAAATAATAATAATAATAATAAACTATGTAATCTGGAAAATCTATTTTAAACGAATTGGAATCGCACTTTCCTTTCAAAGCCTGGTGGCCGTGATGAATAGGACGTCCTATCGATTGCAGCGGCTCATTTTGTCATGCAACTAGTTCACTTTTTTTTTTACTTTCGGAAATATAATGGAGCTGAGAATAGCAAAAAAATCGCTTAAAAATGAGGGAACCGGTGGATTTTTAAAGGAGCGCAGATTTTTTTTAAAATATTTTAATACATAATTATGAAAAATTTCAAGCGGATCGTATAAACGTGGTACACTTTATTACGCTTTTTCTCTGCTTTTTAATCTTTTCGAACTTTTTAATCTTAGTGGTGGCAAAATATGTATAGTGAAGTGGTTTCCCGAAATGGTTACAGAGTGAGTCAGCGTAACTATATAGTAGGATTTATTAAAAGCAACAAGTAAAAATTTATTTCATCCCCCCCTCCCTCTCTCTTCCCTCCTAAAAAGAAAAAAATGTTTTTAGTAGCAAATTAATGACAAGTTGTTCGAATTCTTCAATTTTTTTTTCATTTTGAGAAAAATTCTGATGAAAATTCTAAATGAAAATTTTTTATTCAGTTGCAGAGAGAGAAGCAGCTTGTATAAAGGCGCAGGACTATATGTTTACTATTGCGCACTTTCACGCCCGTATTTTAAAATCTTCAAATATAAATACACTAGAAGAAAAAGCCCGTAGTGGAGGTAATTGCAACGGTCGCTAAAAAAACATTTGACGAAAATATGGCTACACTCAATGTATTTAATCTTCATCCACCTAAATTAAAGAGCTTCATATTCAATTTTTATTCTATACCCAAATCGAATTTCATTCTCTTCTGGAAATGCGCGGAAACTTTTTACATTCGAACGATTTCGTTTTGTGTATTCAGCCTCTCTTATATTAATGCGCCAGCAGACGATTATTTTAATGGAAAAAAAATTAAACCATGTTACCTGGAAAGACTATTTTAAACGAATTGGAATCCCAATTGTGTGACGCCATTTTCACTTGGAAAAGGTCATTTTGTCACGCAAATGATTCACTTTTTTGACTATCGAAATAAAATGGAGCCGTAAAGAGCGAAAAATCGCCTAAAAATGAGGGAACGGGTGGATTTTCAAATTTTTAAAAGAGCTCAGATTGTTTTCCATATTTTTATACATGATTAAAATTTCAAGCGGATCGTACAAACGGTGGAAATTGTATTACAGTTTTAGACAATAACTTTTTCGATTAACCCGTAAGCACGCGCGTCTACTTTTGTAACTTAGGCAGTCGCCTGGGTAAATCTTACCCCATTTTGTCTTCTTTATATTTTTGACTAAAAACGTTTGAAAAACAAATTTGTGGACTTATAACATAAAATACATCAGTTCTGTTACGTTTCATGGGAAGAAATCGTGCTTTTTTATATTTATTTAGAGATTTTCTGGCAGTTTCTTTCAATACCATGCTTTCTGAGAAGAAAATCGCATAGGATATGCTTTATACCTAAAAACACTCATTACTTTCTTAATATGATATTAATTTCATTTAATAGCCTTTTGTCAATGCATACCAGTAGTGTAACGTCCATTTATAGTTAATTATACATTTAGTTTATACTTAGCTTACGTTTAACAACGTAATGAAACGTATGTCAGATCGCACGAGGAATATTGAATCCCAAAGTGGAAATTTTTCTTCCCTTTCCTGGATAACAAAGAAACGAAATTCCTTCACCCACACACGAACTAGGACCTTGGACTTTGAAAGTAGAAGACGGGGCAAACTTGTTCTCGAAAAAATTTCCTTCCTATTTTACGAAGAAAACAAGTCGCTGGGGTGAAATTTACCCCAGCGTCGCCTGCTTACGGGTTAATGACGATAAAAGTTTTGTTTTGAAGTGGTCGGACCGGTATTGTTAAGAGAATGAGTGAGTCAGGTATCAGCGTAACTATATAGTAGGATAGTCGAACCCGCCTATTGGAATCTTCGTTAAAGGAATACTCCTCTTATTGTAATACATGTTCAATTCACCAAACAGTTGTAATTTCTCAACGTGGTCCCGGGTAATGTAATATCCGGTTAAAGAATAAATATTCGAGGCAAATTGGCTATCCCATTAAGAGGGTTCGGTTGTATATATTTATTTAAATTTCAAAATAACACACTGTAGTTCTGTCTCTTTAATTTATTCGATTCTTTGTCTCGAGTTGTGTAAAAAAAAAAAATCTCAGTATGACTCAGGCAAATATTGCCGATACCATATATCATTTTTCCGATGCAATCAGGAAAAAGTTCATTTCTTCTCCAGGCCTTTAAAAATAGAAAAGGAAGGGGTTGAGGGTAAGGGGGAGGCTTCCTAGAGGTGGTGCGAAGTGGGGGGTGGGGGAAAGAACGTCTTAATCTACCTAAAAGCCCACCCCATAAATAAATGAAGATTCCTTTTCGAACAGAATGATTGAAATCGGACTTCATGCAGTCTTTCTTTTCCAGCCCGATTATTCCGTTCCATTTGTTCGACGTCTCTTTTGTTCCATCTTTGATACAAAAAAGGGGGTGGGGGGGAGAGAGGTTTCATTGGAATGGGGGGAGAAGGGGGGCACGGAATATTAATCTCTTCTCCCGCGCGTCGGTAGAGTGTTAAAAGATTTCTAATTAAGAACGATTAAGGAGCTCGCCAGAAAATGGAATTCCCGGAAAACACAAAGGGGGCTTAAGGAGTGTTTTATTGTTTTGCCGATCTCGGGGGGCGGGGGGGGGGAAGAACGTGAACAGAGAGCGGCACAGTTCGAGGCTTCTTCTTCTCGGAATGGAATTTCTCTATCCCGAGTCTGGTTAGTGGATTAGCGAGAGAGGTGGAGTTGTTTTGTTGCTGATCTCGTGATTGGTCAAGGTTTGAAAGAGGGAGAGAATATCTCGAGACAATCAAAATTAATTGGTTTAGCTGGAGTTTTGTGCAGTGTTTGATCGTCGTTTATATGATTTAATAGGTTGACCTTTCTTTTTTTTTTTCGCTTTGTTTCTTTCTTCTCGTCTTATGGATTATGTAAGAATAGGGTTTGTCACGTGATATAGTTCGTAGAAGCTATTATTCAAGAAACCAAGTATTTAACAACTGAAACTAACAACTTAACTTATCTAATAACGGTTCCTTTAATTAGGAAAATCACATTTAAATAAACTAAAAAAAACTCGAACTGTTTCATCATAAGTTGGATATTGAGCACCTTTATAAGCTATGAACTTGTAAAAGTTGTCAATTCTTTAATAAACAAACAAACATGGAACTAAACATGTAACAAAGTTTTATGGGGAGAGAATCAAACATATATTTTAAAACAAATAAGTCAAGATTTCCCCAGGTTATGATGGAAAAACATCAGATAAAAGATTTTGAACTCTTTTCTGTTCAATAGCTTGTTTATACTGATAGTAAAATCTGGATCAATAATCATAGTAGAATACTTTTGAATAAAAAATAAAAATTTCGAATAAATCCCTACATATCCAGCGTTTGACGTTAGTATAATATGTATAGACATCCACACACAACAAGCTTCAATTCTACAAATATTTCTGATAAACAAATATTTTCTTAGTAAATGAAAAACAAAAATTATTATGAGAGAATTTTTTTAAATAATTTACCGAAATAATGAATTTCTTCTTCAGTCCCTTAAAACTCGATAACCCTTAGATTTTACTTTGGCTAAAAGTGCATGGAAATGCATTACCTTTAAATACGATGCCAAAGCGTTAAACATGTTCATTACCTGCCCTAAGACGAAAATAAAAGATAAAATTTTATAGCATATTCGTTTTTCAAATTAGAATTTTAAAACTGTTATTCTAATTGCCATTTGATGCAGCTTAGTGCACACAAATTTATGGTTTCAGAATTATTTTATTGCAAATTCGAGAAAGTCTTACTAGTCATAATGCAATTCGAAAAAAATTAAATCTTTCCAAACAAACTACTTACGTGAGATGAAAATAATAGCGAGTATTATTAATGGGAAAATAGAAGATTTATAAATTGTATGTCTTTGAGTTTCAGTAACCTTTAAAAATGAAAACGCATTTTCTTTCTGATGCAGCGTTTCATTCATTGTTCTTAACTATACTGCAATCTTTAATCTAGAGTATGTGAGCTGCCGATAGCAATATCAATTTATTTGCAATAAATTAAGTAAATGAAAATTATGGATACGTAGCATGAATTTTTAATGTTAATGCTTTTTTATTTGTATGGCCAAGTACAATTTACTAATGTTTATCTTTTTTATATCGCCACACCCTTCTCTCTCTCTCTCTCTCTATTTCTCACTCTGTCTATAGGTGTACCCTGCCGACCTATAGACAATTTTTACCAAATGTTTTCTTGTTTTTACTTTTACCTTTCGCTTTCGATAAAGGAAGGGTTTGGTCAATCATAATACATCGTTGGAAAGCGTCTTTGAAAAAGACATACTTTTGCCGAACAACATATATGGTAACATACATTTTTGTTAGCTAAAACACGTTTATCGTAAAAAAAATTTCACTTTAAAACTAAAAAATACTAATGAAAACCGATAGTTGAACTTGAGAGCAATAGAGGGCGAAGGAGGTTAACTTAGTAATAGCAATATCAGCTTAAATTAATTCTTCTGTAAGGCCGTCTGCGATATGTAACGCATTCTTACGCTGATACAATAGCCGCGTTCATTTCGTTGTGCTTAAAATAACACAGTATCCTTAAGATATATTTATAAAAACTGCCCCACTCCCAATGTACCGTCCTGCACAAGAATTCTTTATATGCTATAAACACATTAGTACCACACATATAATTTTCAATGGGTGATATGATATAGGAAATATCAACGTCATAATCCCATGAATGTATAAATTTGCTTACAGACAAACTGTAATTACGAAATAGAAATTAACAAAACTTGCAATTAACAAATAATGCAATTCGAAAAAAATTAAATCTTTCCAAACAAACTACTTACATGAAATGAAAATAATCGCGAGTATTATTAATGGGAAAATAGAAGATTTTTATAAATTGTAAGTCTCTGAGTTTCACTAACCTTTAAAAATGAGAACGCATTCTCTTTGTGATACAGGGTTTCATTCAATGTTCTTAATTAAACTGCTATCTTTAATCTAGAGTATGTGAGCTGCTGATAGCAAAATCAATTTATTTGCAATATTAAAATAATTAATAAGTGAATTTTACTATTTTTTATTGATTTCTCTTACTTTTAATAATTCATTCTTAAGGAAAAAATAAAATGAATTTTAAATAAATTAGCTTAGTTCCCTGAAAGAAGTTAGAAATGCAGTCTAGATGCAGTCGTTTTTTACATTTCTTAAGCCACGAAAAGAACGCATTTTCCTTGAATACAAACGTTAAAAACTTCCCGCAAAAGCGAAAAAAAAAAATCTGCATCTCTCATCTACATTAAAAGCAAGTTAACAGTTAATTAAGCCGAACGTTTTTATCTCCACTTTCTTTGACACACGCAGTCAAATAAATTTATCAATATGATCTTTGTTTCCGTCACCTCAATGCTTCTTTTTCTCTCATCCGCGGCCATTCTGTAATGGCTATCGATTATTAATCGATTGAAGAATTAACAATTCATCTTTATTTATCATTTTTTTTTCGCCTTATATTTTACCCCCATCCAGTCAATGTCAGTTAGAAAACTTTTAACTAACAATGCGAAACAAGATTAATGTTCTGGCCTTTTAGTGCGATGTCGGACTCCATTATGCTCTCCAACAAAAGACCTCACCGAATAATGACAGATTAAAGAAAAAAAATTAAAAGGGAAAATGTATTCTATCTGTGAATATGGACAACTGGCTAACCAGATTCGAAACCGAGATTATTGGATATTTCTAAAGATATTAGTCGCTCTTTTCTCTTAAGCTGAAATATTTTAGATTATTCAAGCTGTTTGAAATTTACCTCTTCAAGAGTTCTTTGCTTATAACCATTTAACGCGCAGTGTTCCCGCTCTGGGAACACCAAACTCTGACGTTTTGGCTGTTGCCAGTCACGAAGAATAGATTGGATTTCTATCAAAATAGTTGCGGGTGTAATAGCTCCAGGAGAATCCTTTACTTTTTAGCACGTCATTTCTCGTCAAAAAATGGCCACGACTATTTTTAACAGCACTGACATCTGCTGAGAAATGGAAGAATGCGAGAACAGCTGGATAGATTGACAATGCTGAAAAAAGGGCAGCCGTTGACATCGCTCGACTTAACGACCAGCAAGATGGCGGACGATCGAAACGTTCATCGCGCGCCACAGATCGAGAGACCCTTTTTTGAAGCAGCTGGCTGTGCGCGAGCACAACCAGCTGCCGTCAAAAAAGGGTCTCTAGATCTGTGGCGCGCGATGAACGTTTCGATCGTCCGCCATCTTGCTGGTCGTTAAGTCGAGCGATGTCAACGGCTGCCCTTTTTTCAGCATTGAGAAAGCGTTGCGCCTCAAAGGGTTAAAGTAGAGTGTCAGTTCAGCTATGTTATTTAACTATAAACAAACACACACTATACACACCATTATACAAAAACACTGTTTCTGTATTATGGTTTTTATTCCTTAGATATTGATCGTACACATGCATTAAATTTCAGAGTTACGTGAAAAATAAAGTATGGAATTTTTATAGTATCGATTAAAATTTTCATAGGAATAAATCTAAATTAAACACAATAAACAAATTTTATATAGCAACAGTTTAGAGAAAAAAAATCCAAGCCAGTAAAATGTACCCAATTTATTTATTATGCGAAGTACTAAGTTTCAGTCTTACATTAATCAATACCGATAATAGCAAAAGTATTAATTTACGCAGTCATTGTTTTGTTTCGTAATTTGTGTAGGGCTCCTGATACGTTATCATCTGACTTGATTTTTTTCTCTTCGGGAGTCATCGAAAGATGGTCTATGTCAGCATATATTTATTTTCACATCTCTTACACTGTTTGGGATAAAATATTCAAACTTTGTAGATCACTTATTTAATATATAGAGAACATTTTACTATTTGGGACTTTTTCTATACGGGAGCCCTAATCAAATTTGTTTTTGTAGTTATTTAGATGTATTTCCTGAAAATGTTAATCGATACCATGAAATTCTGTACTTTATATTCGTAACATGTTCAATGTCTAATAAATAAAGTGTTTTTGGGACACCCTGTGTTGTCTGTGATTAGTAAGCAATGCATATAATTAATACTGTTTTATAAGGGCCATATCAATTTCTTATTTCTAACTAACATTTATTTACCTATATAAGTATAATCAGTGGCTAATATAGCACATTCACATTATTTCTATTGTTAATGCTGAGGTTAATGCTTGAGGTTAATGTTTTCACAACGAATTAATTGTACTACCTTTCTTTTCACCTTTATGCTACAAAATTTCTAAACTTCTCAAAAATTTCGGTTTCAAAGTCATTTTCAAACCTGTTAATAAACTTAAATTTTCTTCCCTTAAAGATCCTATTCCTACTGAGAACCGTTGGGGTGTTTATTATATTCCTTGTGGATCTTGTGATTTGGGCTATATTGGTCAGACCAGAAGAGCTCTCAAATTTAGGCTCAAAGAGCATGAGAAATATGTTTCTAAGCACGAACTTTCCAAATCTTCTATTGCCTCACATTGTTGGAATTCCAATCATCGTTTTCAGTTTTCTAAGGCTAAGATTTTGTGCACTCCGCAGTCTTTGTCACATCTGGATTTTTTGGAAGGTTTTTCCATTACCCAGCACTTAGAACGTCTTGTGAACGATGGTTCTTCCGTTCCTTTCGTTCATTCTGCTTGGAAGCTGCTATTGTAAGTTTCTTTTCATTTTCTTCGTCTACTCCCCCCCTTTTTTCTTTTTCTTTCGTTCCCTTTCCCCTTCTTTTATTTTGTTTGCCCCCCTTTTTTTATGTGTGTGTACGTGTGTTACTGTCTTCCTTTACGTTTTATATATATATATATATAAATAAAAGAATTATATATTTTTTGTGCTGTCCTGTTCGTGGTTTTTAATAAAAAAAATATTGTGTTCTTTTTGTTTTTTGTTATTTTGTTTTGTTCTGTTTTCTCTTTTTTTGTGTGTGTGTTTGTGTTCGTGTGTTCCGTTTTTTATTATTATTATTTTTTTATTTATTCCTGTATTTTTGTGCTTCTTTCCTTTCCCATATTTTATTTATATTTCTTTCTCCCCTCTCCGTGGTTTTGTTCGACTTTTCTTTGCCCCTTCTGGCAACATCTTGCTTGTTTATCTCTTTTCAGTTCCCTGTGTTGCTTGCGACGAAGGGCTTGGACTGATGAAGGCCAAAACAATTTTTGGCTGAAACGTGCGTATCCTCTTACATATAACATCTTATGTGTGTTTTTTACAAAGTTTTTTATTTACTTTATTGTTAATGCTGTTTAAGTTTTACACGATTTCAACAATGTTATTTCTCTTCACTCTAAAACTTAAGTTTGCATCGACAAACTTAGATGTCTTTGCTAGTTTTCATAAGCGCAATCATTTTAAAGTTAAGCTACTCAAAAATCTGCTGTTTATACGTCAAAAATCTACGACTGACATTGTACATCTATTAAGATTGCAAAAAACGGTGACTACAGCATTACTGGTATACTGACTTTGTATCTAATTGAATTTATTTATCGTTTGAAATATTTGCTGTATATAACTAGTTTTGCATCTCAATGCAGTCGATAATACCGACGCACAGTATAAGCCAACATCGATTTTACTATGGAAGTTATTCCAATGAATAAGTATTGGCTATATCATGCTACATTATTGAATAAATTTTGGCGTTTTAATAGAAATGGTGCAATGCCTTAAAAATCTATTCCCAACAATTTTTTAATATTTAAAAACATGTCAATAATCTAGTATTCTTCATCAAAGTCAACGATTTTTTCCTTTCAGAAGTAACAAAGCTCAACAGAACATCGCACAGATACTAAAAACAATGTCTAAATACTTCAAAATCGTCAAATTATCCAAATAAAGATCTTCAAAAACCAGATTTTTCCACTTTCTCGCTCAAAATATTCCTCCGCTGTAACGAATAAAACTCGTCTAACATAAATGGTTTGAAATCTCCGATAGATTGTTTACAAGAGACCCATGAGAAAATGAACAAGTGATTTATGGAGCAGCTTCGGCCAAATCATTCCTTTATTCCCTCTTTTCAGAGCCCCCCCCCGGACCCTCAACTGAGGTCCCAGCCCTTAAATTTTGAAGTCTTTGTTGTCCGTGGAACGAACTTGCCGGAAAAGGATTCTGTGACAAATCGTTACCGAACGGGGACACATCCATCCCATCCACTCTAAATGGGGCGTTGGACTATCCATTCTTCAGCAGAAATAGAAACAATTGAACGAGTCTGGGAGTGGTATTCCTGAAGTTTTCCGTTTTCCCTTACAAAAGGAATCGAGTTTTGTACTGAAGAGGATGGCGAGCAATAATTTCTATTTACGGATTCTTTTGAATGAAATTGAACAATTTTTACAAATGTATTTTTTTAATAATAAATCTGGAGTGACTCCACTCGACTTTCCGAACACTTACGATTAAGATCATTACCAAGCATTTAAGTAAATTTTAATCGATAAATAAATCAAACATATATAGCAAATGGAAGCTCAATCGAATGCGTCGTTTAAACGTTAGCACACTTTCAAGAACTTCTCCCCATACGCCATAATGTAAAAGAAATCTTTGTCGCAGCCCTGTAGAAAACTATAAGACCTATACACATCAAAATCAATACCGGTCTTACAATGGTGGTTTATAACATGTATACCCAATTTGAGAACAATCGTATGTACTGTTTAAACACTAGCGCACTTTCAAGAACTGCTCCCCATACGCCATAATGTAAAAGAAATCTTTGTCGTAGCCCTGTAGAAAAACTATAAGTCCTATACACACCAAAATCAATGCCGGTCTTGCGATGGTGGTTTGTAACATATGCACCCAATTTGAGCTCAATCGAATACCCCGTTCAGCAGCTATCGTGTTCACTCACACACACACACACACACACACACACACACACGCATGCATACATACATCTCGTAAAAATAGCATTAATGAATTCAGAAGACCTCAAAACGTGTCAATACACCAAAATCTCGAAGTCGAATTTTTATGATTATAATACGTTCCTTACATGGTACATGTTCGGAAAGTAATAAATGTAACGCTTTTCCAAATTTCAGTTTTAAATCAAATTCATTACGTTGCTGCATTAAAGAATATGCAGATTGTTTTACAATATAGCTCTTAAAATTGGAAGGGCTAAAATTACAGATCTAAAAGAAAGTTTATTCTCTAATAGTAGTAGGTAAAATCATGTTGACAAGGCAGTGACGCCCACGTGTGCCAAATAAGTCATATCAGTCACATTCACCTTTGTGGCAGAAGTTGCAATGCGACTTGCTTGTGATTGCTTTCGTGTGACTTCAGTGTAACGTCACCATAAGGGGTCGTATGCAGGGGCTGCACGACACGGTAAGCATCGCATCGGGGCGCCGTCTTCGAAGGATTTCAATGATTCGCACTGATTTAGGGCATAAAGGGGGTGCCTTTTCTAATTTTGCAAGGGGATGCCACGTACCCTAGGGCAGCGCCTGATCGATCTTATGTGACTCTGTACCGGCATTATCACCAGAAAATCACCGCTCTATTCTCAATAATTCATACTGTGAGTTGCTTGCGACTGTTTCCTTGTGATTTAACTATAGCAACACCTGATCTAACATCTGTGACACCGTTCTTTCAGGATCATCTTGCCATTCTCGATAACATTCAGTTGTGACTTTATGTTGGCATAACGTTGTATGGTTGCCACATCCAATTTGATAATTATGATTATGGTAACGTCACATCAATATCTCTGTGATATTAATAAGAGCAAATTAAATCAGAAATAACATCTTAATTGAACTCCTACTTTCAAAAACTACTTCAGTCACAATTCTTCAAGTATCACGGAAAGTTATTACACTACACAAATACGTAGATTTTCTAGGACTTTGCGCTTTCTTAAGTGATCAGGCTTGATAGTGGTGCAACACCTGTGTTTTATTAACACTGATATAAAACAATACCTGTGTCTTATTAACACTGATATAAAAAATATATTTAAAAAATGTATATTTGGCTGCTTTCGGAAAAACCATGACTTTGACGTGGTCATAGAGAATTTCTGGAAATTACCTGCCAAATTTTAACATTACAGATTTTATAATCGTATAACTCTTCAAAAATGGAGTTTTCTTTTGCTAGCCCCCTGTACACTTAAGAAGTGTTAGCGAACCTGACTGACAGCGAATAACAATTAACTGAATACTTGTGCTAATATGTTACATTTAACGCTATTTAGAGCTTTACGTCTGGTTAACTCAAAGATAATAAAGACACTTAATTAAGTTCGGAACATTGATTACAAGTTAAATTAAAGGGAACGACCATGTTCTGGGGCTTTAAACTCCAAAGATACGCTACTTTGCTGCTATCTAATATCATTATACTTCACTTCATGAACGAACACGGGCTATTTATTGCTGTTGTATTCTGTGTTGATTGCTGAGTCAACCTCTTTCTTGGTACAAAATGTGCCCTAACTAGTCCAAACTGCTTAATATAAATTAACCACGTGCTAGATTAATTCTATGTGTGAACGACAGTAGCATAAAATTCTGTTCGCTGACATAGTTTTCCTGGCAATGCATCTAGGGGTTTTTTGTCAGCTAAAACAACTATTATCGCTAACCATGAAAGTTTTATTCAAAGATTGCTTTCTTTTAATTCGAATTGCATGGGCAAAATGGTTTATAAACTTCTTCAAGACCTAGGGCCTGGCTACAAGATTTTTGTGCCCATAGAGGCCATGTGTAGGGGCACTTTTCAAACTTTATGCCCCTATATATAGCTTCTATAAATTTTGTGCCCCTGTACATTTAGACTAAACACAATTTTTGGTCTTTACCTGCATGTAAAACTTTTGCCCTTTTCAAAGATATCCGGAGGATTTATTATTTATCCCTTTCAGGGGTGCCGGTACATACAGGGAATTGCAAGTACAGTAAAACCTCTTGACAGCGGACACCATCGGACCCACAATTTATATCTGCTAACAGGCAGTGCTCAGATTGCAATATTTTTCAGTCTGAAAATTAAAGAATTGTAAACTACTGATACTGCATATTATCCTTGTGCAAAGTGACTTGCTTGGAGAATTTTTTCTTTGTTAAAAAAAAAGTAAAGTAAACCCAGAAATTGTAACACGGAAACATTGAAAATCTACCTGTTATCAAAAGGTGTCCCCTAAAGAGGAGTGAAATACATTAAACGCCTATCTCAAGGGCCTGGAGACTTAAATTCGTGCGTTAGAGGAAAGTGTCTGTTCAGAGAGGTTTTACTGTACATGAAAAAACATGGAAATATTATGGCCTATTTTTTAAAATGAATTTATATGTATATTTTTCCCCTCTAATTTAATATTCGACAAGAAAATTGAGTAAGGAAGCGTTATTCAAACTTATAAACTTTACACGATAATAAATTCATTAATCATGCAATCAAAGTTAGAAAACTGGCTGTTTCTTTTGCACAAACAATCAAACAATTTATTAAAAGTGAAGCTTCTTATGCTGAATTCAAAAAATAATTTTGTTTTTTCTTTGAAAACGTAAATCAGTGAAAGTTCATAAATCAAATATAATTTTGAAGTTATGCATTTTGTATTTATCCATTATTACCGAACAAAATTAAAGAAATTAACTAGTGATTATTTAATTGTCTAGTCAGCAGACCATAACTGAAAAGTATTAGTACACACTGAAAAAAATATGTTTTGTTGATTGAGAAAAATTTTGGTTGTCTCGATTCCAAAGAAATATTTTTGTTAAATCAATAAAATTTTTGTTAATTCTTAACTGGAAACGTGAAAAAAATTATCACGCACAAAACTCTAAATAAATTACTAAATGGTGAGTTTTAACTTTTTTTCTTTAATGGTAATGCATTAACATTACTAACTTTTCGTTTACAGCAAAAATTAGGCTTTGAAAACGTGACACTTCGAAAATGTAGGGAATAGCTACGTAGCCATAGCAGTCTCAAAGACTGCTCGTTCCCAGTAAAGGGTTAATTCAATGAAATACTTTGTTAATCTAACAAAAATTTTGTTTAAAAACCAACAAAATTATTCTGTTCAAATAGCGCCAAACAAATTTTGCTCAATCAACAAAATTTTGTTCGTTTTAACAAAAATTTTGTTGAAATTAACAAAATATCTCGTTGAATTAACAAAAATTTTGTTTATTTGAAAAAAAAAAAATCGTTGAAATCCAGCCAAACAAAATTTCGTTCAATCAACAAAAACATTTTTTTTTTTTTCAGTGTACCGCAGAGCTTCAAAGGGTTTAAAAGGTGAATGCCTTCCACATACTGTTTATTTGTTTAACGCTTTCGCAATATCTGTTGCATAACCGGTATAACAGTTTTATGTTTTTTTTTAAAAAGGAGTTTATTAAATTTAAGTGTGCTTATTGATGGGGGGTGGGAGTAGGGTAGGACCTCGTCCCCCTTTGGATCCGCCGCCACTGAAGTTGAGACACATGCCTGGGAGGGGAAAAAAAAAAAAGAAAAATAAGATCAATAATAATCCACACTAAAAGGAAATCGGCATTATTCCATTTTCTTTTTTCTTTCTTTTTCTTAATTCAATGCAATATTTGTGTCTTTAACGGCAGGGTGTCGTAGGGGGGGGAGAGAACGGCAGGGGGGGGGGTAAACAAAATAGCGATTCGTAAACGGATCAAGAGATAAATTGAAAGCAAGAGGGGGAAAAACGGATGATAATAAATAAAAAAGTAGAATCCCTTATACCCGAGGGAGTGAAGCAGTAGTAGCGCATTTAATTGAATTAAATGCAGTGAGGTTCGAAATCCCCCTAGCACAATCGGTAGGCAGAAACTTCCGATCTTTTTTATATTATAATCTGGATTCCTTTTTTATTTTTATTTTATTTATTTTTTTTTATTTATGTATACTAATTCATATTGATCTTAGAGTCCGAGACAAATCTGTAGCGAGGGGAGAGGGGGTTAAGGAAGTATTTAAAAAAATATATATATTTAATGCGGATTTTCCAATTTTCTTTTCTTTTTTTTTTCTTCCTTCCTTTTAAACTTATCTTTTGTTTTCGCAAGAACAGAAAGTAAATTAAAAAGAAAGTCTTAAAGCGACTTGATTGATTACGAGACGCCGCCGAGAGGCTGGTAAATTGCTTTGCCAGTTGAACTTACCTCTTGAATTTAGAGCAAACGCATGATGTGGCAGTAGCGTAGCCAGGAATATTTTTCGGGGGGGGTGTACGTGAATTCAAAACCCAGAATGCAATATAACTTATAAAAATAAATGTAACATATCTTTTTTTTTTGGGGGGGGGAGTGGCTGGAAAGGGGAATATCTCCCACCCACCCCTTCCTTAATTTTGACCTAAAAATGTTCTCGTTTAAAAATGAATAAAAGAAAATAAATAAATAAATCGAGTTTAAAATCCTTGCAGTCGGAAAAACACGCATTAGAAAAAAAAATGATTAAATAAATGAATTTGTCTTAGGTCCGTAGCTGAATCTCAAATTCCTGAAATCAAGGGGGATTTTCAAATATACCTTAGGGGAAACTTTTAAAATTATCATTTTAAATTGGCTGGTGATAGTGGCTGCTGCCCCATCAACCACCCCCTGGCTACTTCCCTGCATGATGACCTATTTTAAGTAGCATGTGATAATTCCTGTATAAATGAGCTGAAGGCGTGTAACCGTGAAGCAGGGGCGTAGCCACGGGGGGAGGGTTAGGGGGGGTCATAACCCCCCCCCCCCCCCATGAGAAATTTTTTGCCATACAAAATGCATATTCTTCACTACATTATCACACACACGCATACATATATATGAGTTGTAGTAGTCGTAACCCCCCCCCCATGAAAAATTTCTGGCTACGCCCCTGCCAGGAAGAATAGGTATACATTTGCTTGATGTTAACTGGATTTTGCAAGTTTTCTTCTCGGAGTAAACTAACAACTAATCTAAATTTTTAGATCCCCAGACTGTCGGATTAATGATGTGTAATAGAAGACTTGAACACTTAATTATTTGCAGAGAACTAAATGGTGACCATCGCTGGAGTCAGGATATGTCACAGGGATCTTATACTATGTCAATATTTATCTTATCTATCTCCTGTACTTGAAAAATTGAAAGAAAAGTTCCTGAATATGACACTAGCAGCAAGCTTCTGACGTACTGTCGAAATTTAGTATGATTCGTAAAAAAGAGATATTTTAGTGACACCACACAGTATTAAGAAAAATTGAAAGCGCTTCATTTGAGGGGGAAAAATCACTTATTTAGAATCCTTTTTGTGCTTTATGAAAAATAGCATAAAAATGAAAGTATTGAAACACGAATCAATTCCTTAGAATGATCCCAATTTTAATGGAAAGTTTATAGCTGGTATTTTGAAATCTATAGCTGAAAGATTTTGTCTCGGCCAACAGTCACTTATTTTTTTGCCTATTTATTTATTTTTCTGTAAATTCCAGATTATGTTTTCCATCCAGAAAACAAAGGGGAATTTTTGAAAAGAACGTTTTTCTTGAACATAAATTATAAGCGCATTCCTCATCTGTTTTTTATTCCATTTGTCTTGCTGCATGTTCATTTGCGTTCTTTCAAACTTCCTAGCTCGAGCAGTTTATTTTCTTCTTTATATCTTAAAAAAAAAAAAAAAAAAAAAAAAAATCTTCGACGATGCATATTTATTAGGTTTTACTTCCTTATAAATTGAAAGGAAAGAGATTATAACATTGAAATTATATAGGTCAAGAAAACTTCATGAATTTCACATACATTTAATCTTGGAGTGCCGTTTTTTGAGGGGGAAGTTAGTTGAAGAAAAAGTACTATTCAGAATTACCCTATTTCTTTTTATAAGTCTTTATTTAAAAATATCATAGATCATACTGTTCTTGAACAACAAAAATAGAGTAATCATATTCTCATTGTGTCAAAAATATTTTAAAACATTTTATCGCATGGCATATGATACATTGCTGCCGGAAATAAATCTGTATAGTTTAAAATATTGAGGAAAAATAAATTCGAAAAGAATGCAACTTGTAATTTTCTGAAAAGAGAAACCATCCATCAAAACATTGAATGTTAATGAATTCTCTGTGTGAACAGTTAATAGTTACTTTATGACTGTCCGTCTTCACAAAGCTGAGAGCAAATAGGTTAAACTTTGATAAAGATTAAATGAAAAACCAATTCATGCTTTTCATTTAATCTTAAAAATATTAGTTACATATATAAAGATTGTAGCAATTCGAATTGAACTGCAAGTCCGGTTTAAATAGAGTGCCTATAGTTGAGAGCCGTATCTCCATGTAGTAAATTTAATTATCTTCAGTGGGTGATTGTCAATTTGTTTCAATCTGCGCATGCATTTATTTACGTCATTTCAGAGCGCGGTCCGGCAGACAAACTGAAAATCAATCTTACACATGGACATGATAGAAAAAAAAACCTGTGTTTAAAGATAAAATTAATTAAAAACTTTTGTGAGTAACAACCACAAAAATTTGACTTACCGGAAAGATCATTTCGGAAGGTAGAAATGGTCTATACCTTCTTCCGATGCGAAAAGAGTTTTGCTGTGCACACAAGCAGAAGTTTAATCCATTTGTACCAGAGGCGTCAACTTAAAAAAAATTCTTGCTACATTCATCGCTTGATTATAATTATTTAATTATTTAAAAAAATCTTGATTATAATTATTTAAAAAAAATCTTGATTGTAATTATTTAATTATTTAAAAAAATCTTGATTATAATTGTTTGAATATTTAAAAATCTTGATTATAATTATTTAAAAAAATCTTGATTGTAATTATTTAATTATTAAAAAAAATCTTGATTATAATTGTTAGAATATTTAAAAATCTTGATTATAATTATTTAATCATTTAAAGAAAATCTCGGTTATAATTATTCAATTACGTGAAAAAAACCTTCATGGTGATTGGAAAAAACACTCAAAATACTGGTGTTAAACAATAACGTAAATAAAAAACTTTGTAAAAAACACACATAAGATGTTATAGGTAAGAGGATAACATCTTATGTGTGTTTTTTACATTTATTTACTTCATGGTGATTATTTAAAAATTGATCATTATTTAAAAAACTTTTATAATTACGTAATTCTTTTAAACCTTGATTATATATTTTTCCTGATTAATGAATAAAAGGTTGAAAAAAAAATAAGGGGGGGGGGAGTTAGGTAACAAATCCTAACTATCGCAGGATGCACTATTTATAACAGCCGTTTTCTCTTCAACAATTTTTTTTTTCTCATCTTTCGCCTCCTCATTTGCAGCCATACAAATGCATGAGGTACACAGTCCAAACTCTCCGCATTTGTCTGGGATGGCGCGGTTAGTGTCGACGATTCTGCCGATAAATAACTTAGAGGAGGATAGTTATTGCTTAAAGAAAAAAATTATATAAAAAGGCAGGTTCTTTTACTTTTCCTGGATCAACGGCGGGAATAGTTGGTTTGGTTTTCGATTAACTTTCTCAGAAGTTTTAGGAAGAGGGGGCGAAAATACAAAATTGTTTCTATGCAGAGTTAACCCTTGAAAGTGCGAACATTTCTCCCTTCAATATAGAAGACCAACTGAACAGACTGTCCAACGCTGATTTAACGGCTGAGGTGAAAGTGTTAACCCTTTGAGGCGCTACCCTTTCCCAATGCTGAAAAAAAGGGCAGTTGTTGCCATCGCTCAACTTAACTACCCTTTTTTTGACGACAGCTGGCTGTGCCGCACAGCCAGCTGTCGTCAAAAAAGGGTAGTTAAGTCGAGCTATGGCAGTGGCTGCCCTTTTTTCAGCATTGGGCAATCTATCCAGTTGTTTTCGCATTCTTCCATTTTTCAGCAGATGTCAGTGCTGTGAAAAATAATCGTGGCCATTTTTTTTGACGGGAAATGACGTGCTGAAAAGTAAAGGATTCTCGTGGAGCTATGTCACCCGCAACTATTTTTATAGAAATCAAATCTATTCTTCGTGACAGTCAAAACGTCTTTGGTGTTCACAGAGCAGGTACACTGCGCGTTAAAGGGTTAATCCTCGATTTATAGTAAAAAATGTTGGAAATGAAGTCCCACCTTGCTAAATTTTTGCTGCAACTCGGCAATTGAACTTAGACTATTATAATAGTAATAATAATATTAATAATAATGTACTTAAGAAACCGACTCACTTTAAGAACTACTAGAAAGATAATCATAAAGATATTCATGATAAATTCAATTATTAAAAGACATTTTCGAATACAATAGCCTCTTTGTGGCAAGTTTTGCGATTCATCATCGACTAGCGTGGTCAAATTTCGGAAATGACCTAATAATAGCTGTATCACTACCAATGTAGTTTTGAGAGACGCTGTAAAATAAGTTTAAGTGTTCTTTAAATGGTATTTTTATTCATTAAAGGAAGCGTAAAATGTTATAAGTGTCTATCTATATGCTTATTATATCCCGCTTGAGAAGGATTGATGTCTCTAAACTCCTAGAAAGTGCATGACCGTAATGTACTGGAATTCTTTTGCGTGGTCCTGTAATAGAGCGATAAATGCTATTTTCGAAGGAGACCATTATTTTGCAATCTTTAATAATTTATATGAATTTCGTTTTGTTTAAATTAGACGAGCGTTCCTAAAATACTCTTTAAACAATGACTGCTCATGCCCATAGAGTGTAATATATTGGAATTCTTCTGGCTGCTCCTGTAAAAGAACCATAAATGATACTTATATACCATTTTCATTAGGATGCATGAAACAGTGCATGTTATGAATTTCGTTTAAATACACGCTTAAGACGATTAAAAATCTGGACTAAGAGACAGACAAACTGAAATCGTAAAACACTTTTCAGCAATGGTAAAAAGAATTTTGTTTCAAATTAGTTCTCTTTTGTGTTGCAGTAAAAAATTGGTAGGTCAATGATCGGAAATTTTTCATCTCAACTTTCCAAAAGGCTAACAACCAAGCTACACTATCTGCAGCAGCCTTTTCCGGCAATATTTTGCTTTCTCTATTCCTCCCTTCCTCATTTAAAGCCATACAAATGCATGAGGTACACACATTTCAACTCTTAACATTTGACTGCAATGGCGTGGTTTATAGTGTCAGTCATTTTCTCTTTAAGTGCAGTGTCGCCAAAAGAAAATGCCAGAAAAATAATTTCGAAATGGATAGTGACAGCCAGAAAAAATATTTGTAAATAAATAGAGCTTTTTTTTTTTGGTCAGTAGCAAGATTTTATTAAAAGTTTCGAACGAAGTTTGAAACTGTTATGATTTTGGTATTCTGTCTGTCCGTCTCCCGGTGCTCCAATAGATGTTTGAATATGGGCGATTAAACTTCTCCTGTAAACAGAGTTCAACAGCTAAAATTGGTAAACAGATTGTAACCAAATTTGGTGTATAGAATATATGAGATGCGTTCAAGGAATCTATTATATAAATGTGAAAGTTTGTTTGTTTGTTTGTTTGTTCGTCCGGGAACTCCTCCCACACCGTTGAACCGATCGGCTTGAAATTTTGCACATACACGTAAAATGACATAGAATAGTCCGTAGGCTGCTTTAAAATTCTGGAAATCCACCCGTTCCCCAATTTTTAACGATTTTTCGCAATTTTCAGGGTAGAAAGCTACTCAAATGTCCGATTTCAGCACATTCGTGAGCATAGTTAACAAAGTTAGATTTATTTACTTATTACTTTCAATAATTCAAGTGAGACTGACGTCATTTTGATGTCACACGTGTAAAAATGCATTAAAAACCCTAATGAAGTTCACAAGTTTTGACAAAAAACTACACCACGAGCGAAATAATAAACTTCCATCGAGATTATCAGATGCTGTAGAAAATAAAATAACGTGTTTTTTTTTTTCTTTCTTTTTCTTCTTTCACTAATTCATGTTAGATATCACAACAGAGAATGATGTCATTTTGACGTCATGAGTTTAAAAATGATTTAGAAATCTAATTACATTAAAAGGCTTTGACGCAAAAATTTACTATTATAAAAATTCAAAGTATTTTGTTTAATGCGCGTGTTACCCTTAGCGATTATTGAGCTCTGTGATTTTTCAGCAACCATAATTACGAAAGGAAACTTTTTTAAAACGTGGGAAATTCAAATGTCGCTACAAGATGCAAAATACTAATTAACATAATGCATAGTATTCGCTATCGGTTTGACGACGGTCGTTGTATGTATTCCCAAAAATTCTGCAAAATGTCGCCAAGTTTGGACGACTTTCAATAGTACAGTATATTATCTATATCAGATATACTTTTTTTTGGTTAAATTTAAGCAACTTAACAAGCTCTTGCAGGAAAGTTACATCATTAGCAAAATAGCTCCGGAGAATATTTGAAATACCGATTAGTTAGAATAACCACAATAATAACTCTCTAATTAACTTTAATAAAGTTCTGTTGCAAGCGAGTTTTTCAATGTCGTATGTTTCAATGCTACTCCGTTAACAATCCACTGAGCGAAATAACTAAATTCGACTACCCTGGTTAGAACGTGACGCCATAGATTAAAAGTTGTCTGAAATTCGTAAACTCTGCAATACAATTTAACTCTCTATTCGCAATTTGAGCTATTCCAAATGGTTCCTCGAGATTGCACAGTTTGATGTTTTGACGAGCCTGAACCATGGTGGATTTAAATACTATTTAAATTGGTACAGCTTGGATGTTTTCCACCACCACGAGATGAAATATTTTGCTGTTCTAAATACGCCAATCAGACAAGAATTATGCTTAAAAATATATGGAGATCTGTTTTAATGGAAATGCATAAATTCCACAGAATCACCAAAAAGCAGAAAACGCATCATCGTTTAAAATATCTAATCTCTTTCTTTAAATTGAGCATTAAAGACGGAGAAACGAAGATACATAATATAAATATAAGTAATAGATAGTATTCTCATTTTTTTCTCTGTTAGTAATAGTAGATTTGTTTGGATAATATGGATTAAAGCACAATATACCGCGTTAATAATTATTTCGTGAAATTAAACGTGTTATATTCATTATTTTTCAACGATCGTCTTACAACTAACAAAACCGTAATCCTATGTTGTGTAATATATCCCGCGGTAGTTTCAACAAAAAGATTACTTGAACTTTTTGACATTTTGTTTTCGCATAGATAGTTACGATTATATTTTAGTAAAATAGTATTCGTTTCCTACCGTGCGAAGAACGGGCACGCATCTAGTGATATAATAAAAATTAGTTCAAAAAATGTTCAATAGATGGCGTTTTGCATGAAAAAACAGCAAACTTAACAATAAAAATGTGTCATTCAAAGTGTACAAACAATTTCAACATTCATTCAATAGTTTTTCAACATTTATTGTCTAATTTGCGTCAATTTTGAGCTGATTTTACGAAGCAAAGCGCCACCTAGTGGATATTGTTTGAACTATGCAAAATTCTTTGAGGCATCTCGTGTACAGTCCATGTGCCAAATTTGTTAGAAGTTTGCCACCCGTTTCAGCGGTACAATACCGCTGATGGGGGAAATTTAATTATAAACGTCCTTGTAACGATGATATTTGATTGCGTATTGTTTAATTATTAAATTGCGTTGTAACGGTTGAAAATCCAGGCTCGATACACTTAGTTTCTATAGAAAAAAAGACATTGAATACGTAAACTATTTTATTTAAAAGATACTATTGAAACATAAACTTATTACAACGGATGGTGGTGGTGGTGGCTCAGCGAATTAAAAATACGTCCTATATGGAGAGTGAAATTAAGATAGAATCCCTTGAAAATTACGCCAGCAGAGAATTACACATTGGCGAGAACAACAACTTGGCTGAGATAAATAACGCCAAATGCAGAGCAACCCTAAAGCTTAATCCAAAAAAAATTAAAATGACGCAAGCGCGAGCAAATAATTTTAAAGATGAGGCAGGGCAACAGAAAACAACATACGCCAGCAGGAAGCCAAGAGGGGAAGCAAAAAGTTCGTTGCGATTGCAAACGGACGTAATATACTCTATATTTAGCTCAGAACGACGCCACCAGGTCTGATGTAGAGAAATGAACAATTAAGAATAATGCATACTGGAAAAGCGAATATACAGATTTAAAAGCCGAAATGGCAGGGGGAAAAGGAGAACAGAAAAGATTTAGAATTCTTGATTTTGGATCGATTAAATTTAAAGAAAGACAAAGTAAATGATTATTAAATTAGATATGTGATCTTCGTCGCAGCCCTGTATTTTATTCCTATGTACTGTACCATCTACAGTTCCGAAAAAGAGTGCCACTTGCCCTTTATTCGACCGCCGTTCATCATACAGCAAAGTTATATGCGTGTTACCACCTTTTTGGGACACCCTGGATATAGTGAAATTTTAAAATATGAAAATATTTGAGAATTTTTTTTTAATGGAATCATTCATTCACAGCAAACAAAAAACAAAAAAATTGCAGATCATCCACACACTCGAATCGGTAACCATTGCTGACTCCGTATGCGGTAACAGATATCATTTGCTTGTTTAACCCTTTGAGGCGCAACCCTTTCCCAATGCTGAAAAAAAGGGCAGCCGTTGCCATCGCTCGACTTAACTACCAGCAAGATGACAGACGATCGAAACGTTCATCGCGTGTCACAGATCGAGAGACCCTTTTTTTGACGACAGCTGGCTGTGCCGCACAGCCAGCTGTCGTCAAAAAAAGGGTCTCTCGATCTGTGGCACGCGATGAACGTTTCGATGAGCCGCTGATGCCCTTTTTTTCAGCATGGGGCAATCTATTGAGCAGTTCTCGCATTCTTCCATTTTTCAGCAGATTTCAGTGCTGTTAAAAGTAACCGTGACCATTTTTTTTTTACGGGAAATGACGTGCTAAAAAGTAAAGGATTCTCGTGGAGCTCTGTCACCCGCCACTATTTTTTATAGAAATCCAATCTATTCTTCGTGACTGGCAACAGTCAAAACGTCAGAGTTTGGTGTTTCCAGAGCGGGAGCACTGCGCGTTAAAGGATTAACATTTATCCTTCCGATCAATAAATCGCATTGCATTCCAACACTCGACGATTTCCATCAAACTTCATACTAGTCAATTCCTCTCTCAAAAGGAGTAACATTTTCCTGTCTATAAACATCTCCGCCTCTTGTTCTCTTTCACACAGCATCTCTCTCTCTACATTAACATTCATACTAATTTTCGCAGCAAAACACGGCCGTCTGTGTTGGGGCTATCTGAGTTTCGGTAAGCTGAACACGCGACTGGCGATGATGACGTGTATTACGCGAACGCGTATCGTCCGTCTGGAGTTTGTAGAGAAACTGAACTGTCTGACTGGCCGTTGAACTTTTCGATATCTGGGAAAAAGCGTCCGTAACTTTATATCGATTTCCATTTCAGCGGATGGTCCTTAACCTTCCCGACCTCGACCGATATTATGGGGATAGCGATTGGATGGAAAGAGATGGCCGCGAAAGTATGCCATTTCGAAAAAATGAGCGCATCTATATAAATAAAATTAGACTTTTGTCTGTACATTTCTTGGAATTCAAAAATTTTGCGATTTCTATCCGTTTCAAGCACCCGGGAATCCGATGCGAACCTCAAAAAAAAGTTTGTCTCTCTGTCATTCTGTCCTTCTGTCGTTCTGTCCTTCTGTCGTTCTGTCCTTCTGTCGTTCTGTCATTCTGTCCGTTACGCTTTTTTTGTTTAAGCATCACGTAAAAACGACAGAAGCGAATGATATGAAATTGGGTGTCATGATAAGTGGTCACTCAACTTAAAACATAGGCGTCCAATTTTTAAAAAATCTTTATTAGATTTTCAGATTTTGCGAAAATCGTTTCAAACTGCGTAAATTTGTGTTCAAGCATCACGTAAAAACGACTGAAGCGAATGATATGAAATTGGGTGTCATGATAGGTGGTCACTCAACTTAAAACATAGGCGATGAATTTTTAAAAAATCTTGATTGGATTTTGAGATTTTGGGAAAATCCTTTCTATCTGCGTAAATTTGTCTTCAAGCATCACGTAAAAACGACTGAAGCGAATGATATGAAATTGGGTGTCATGATAGGTGCTCACTCAACTTAAAACATAGGCTTCTAATTAAAAAAAAAATTTGATTAGATTTTGAGATTTTGCGAAAATCATTTCAAACTGCGTAAATTTGTGTTCAAACATCACGTAATAACTGCAAAGGTGAAAAAATGATATCTGGTGAAATGATAGGTGGCCATTCACCTTAAACTATAAGCATCTAATTAAAAAAATATCGATCCGATTTCGAGATTTTGTAAAAATCGTTTAAAACTGAGTGAATCTTTGTTTCCGCATTACGTAATAACGACTAATGCGAATGATATGAAATTGGGTCACATGATAGATGGTTGCTCAACATAAACTATAGGTGTCCAATTTTTTTAAACATTTTTATTAGATTTTGAGGTTTTGTGAAAATTCTCTCAAAATACGTTTCTATTTCCTCAAACATCACGTAATAACGACTAATACGAGTGATACGAAATTTAGTGATATGATAGGTAGTTGCTAATCTTAATTTATAGGCGTTGAATTTTTAAAATATTTTGATTACATTTTGAGATTCTGCAAAAATCGTTTTAGAATGCTGAAATTTTGTTCCAGCACCACGAAATAAAGACTGCAGTGAATGAAACGAAATGGGTGACATGATAGGTTGTCACTCAACTTAAATTCTAGGCTTCCAATTTTTCAAACATGTTGATTAGATTTTGAGATTTTGCGAAAATTATTTTAATATGCGTAAAAATTTGTTCGCACATCCCATAATTACGACTAAAGCGAATGAAATGATATTACTTAGTGACTCTCTAACCTGTAATATTTTAGCAATACATAAAAATTATAACTTCGCTTTCTTTACTTTGGCAACATACTACATCCATTCTGTGTACTCCTACAATGCTGACGGAAGTTCTTGCTTTTTGGAAATTTGCATTCACTAACCCGTCAAGGACGGGTACTTCAGCTAGTATATTATATATATATATACACAGGGTGTCCCAAAAAGGTGGTGAGGCGCTTTAATTTTTTTTATCTATTACAGATAAGTGGGCAGTGTAAAATAAAAAATGTGTTCAAACAAAATAAAATAGGAAAAAAGACTGAATTAAGAAAAAATTCTCCTCATTAATTTTCAAAATGTGGCACTTTTATAATTTATATATGACCCCGGTACATATATACAATAAATTAAAAAGTTGTTTAAAAAATACACAAAATTGTCGATTAAAATTTTCAGATATTAAATCTGAATAGATACAAAATTTAAATTTTTGTACGGTCCTCATAAGAAAAATTTCCCAATTAGTAAAATGTGTCCCGTGCATTAATTCGGAAACGTAAAAATTTTCAATTCATCATAAAAAGGCTCAAAGATATGTTTAAATAACGTTGGTAGGGGGCTATACTATACGGGTTACAGCAAAAGTGTTATATATTTATGCAATCATTATTTTCTTTCGTAATTTCTGCACAGCCCCTTAAAACGATCTTCTGATTTGATTTTTTTCTCTTCGCAAGGCATTGAAAGGTGCTTTAAGTCAACATATATTTATGCTCATATCTCTGAGCATTTTTATGATGAAAGGCTGTCTGACATTTTGCACATCACCTAATTAATGCATGGGACACATTTTACTAATTGGGAACTTTTTTGTATGTATCTGTGTGTGGGGGGGGTGTAAAAATTTAAATTTTATATTTCTTTATATTTAATCTCCTGTATTTTTCCGAGGTAATCCGGTAATCCGATAAATTTTCTGTAAAGTTTTTTTACGTAACTTTGAAATTTATTGTATGTCTGTAATCAATATTTTAGGAATAAAAGCTTTGACAGTGTTTTTCAGACACCTTATATATATATAATGCACCCTTTTTTTTGTCCTTTTCCTCAGTTTTTGCCTGTGTTGTGCGTATTAAACAAAAATATTTATTTTTAATTTGTTCTTGGCGCTAATTTTTTGAGTGTTTTTAATCTTTCAAATTCCGTTATTTAGAACATTATAAGAATCACAGATGTAAAATATTACATTGATATTTAGGGATGTGGCTTTAAATCGCTTGTTCAATGTCAGCCATTAATTGAAAAATTTTCTGTATAACTCTTGTACTATGCGTTTTTAAAGAAAGTAATTATTTTAAAATTATTCTTAACGCCGCATTTTTAGTGATTATAAATATTCCACATTCCGTCAACTAAATATTATAAAAATGACTGAAGTAAAATATAACGTCAATATTTAATATAGCGACATTTTTTAAATAACTTATTCTATTAATACGAAAAATTATCCGAAACTCTCACAGCTCAAAAGCGATTTGCTTTTGAATGTTCAAATTTTTCATTTCGGCCTGTTGTAGTAGTTGTGCACCGTTCTTTTTGACTGACTATTTTATTTACAGGGTCACCGAGGAGACTTGCAATATATTAAGGTATATGGACAGCTTCAATATAATGAAGTCTATGGGCAGTACAGTTTGGGCCATGAACAAGATCTCGCCAAACTGGTTGAGTTTTTGCTAAATATCGCCAACAAGTTTAAAAACTTGGCCCAACTTGACGATATCTCTTATACTATTTGACGAGGAATTGCTAAACATTAATATTAAGGAAGCATAGTATTCCAATTTGAAATTAATTAAATTTAAATGAAGTGTAACGAAAATAAGTGTAATTTAATAAATAGGTGTTCACATTTTTTTTTTCTAGATAGGTTTCTGGAGCTTACGTCAATGAAAATTATACAACTCAAACTTTATAGTTTAAGTAAAACTTCACAAACTGCTTTTTAAAAAAAACCTAGGATTTATATAAAAATATATACTTAAAAGCTTGAAGTTTTCAGCAATCTAAGAACAAATATGACCTCACGTTTGTAATAATTTTACTTTGAATGTTGAACTATCATTATTGAAAAATTTTAAGTAAAATTTTGTCAGCTGTTAAAAAACTTGGATTTCTAGAAAAACATAATGCTCCCGGTTTTCAGCAATTTAAGAGCAAGTATGCACTTTCAATTGTAGAGATTTAAATTTTGTGGACAACTAATTAATAGTAAGGAGCTGTACATCCTTAATTAAAATTTGTCGCAACACTTTTAGAATTTAGATAGATACAGTAAGCGCTCCCCTAAATATAGGATATCCAGTATTAGTAAATATTTTTCACGAGCACAAAAGTTATGGTGTTCGACATTATTTTGTAAAGAATGGATCATTATGCCCTAAATCTCATCGCGGTAGGTCTTCAGCTGTATCGTATCACTCCGCATGGGATTCGAAGATAAATAAGATAAGAGAGCATCCAAAGTCTGCTGCCCACACTCCCCCTTGCAGTTGATAAATATCTGTCATAATTTCATAATTATTTTGGGATGAGTGATGGATTACGAGCCCTTAAATAGCAGCTATCCTGTCTCCTTTTAGAAAGCGTCCGTTAGCCTTAAGTCATTCGCGTGCCTGGCGCATAGGCCATATCTTATCGGAGATTTTTTTTTTTTTTCTCTTCTCTGAGTCTTTCTAAATATAATACATGACGGTAACAACATGAGACAGGATACAATGGCGCCTTACGCAAAACATGTGCGAATCACTCATTTAATGTTCTTGTTTTGCAGTAGATATTAGAGGTAACACAATCTCAGCGAAAGCCGCAGGGGTGAGGCAAGCATGGGGTCAGTACTTCGCAAAATGTTTAAAATACTCCGGAAAGGATATTTAAGTATTTCATTTCATTTTTACTTTCCGAACACGTACCATGTAAGGAAAGTATTGTAATCCTGAAAAAAATTCGATTTCGAGATTTTGGTGTATTGGCACGTTCTGGGGTCTTTTGAATTCCTTTATGCTATTTTTACGAGATGTGTGTATGTGTGTGTATGTGTGTTTGCGTGTATGTGAGTGAACACTATAGCTCCTAAACGGGGCATTCGATTGAGCTCAAATTGGGTATATATGTTATAAACCACCGTCGCAAGACCGGTATTGATTTTGGTGTGTCTTATGGTGTATTTATAGTTTTAGTATAGTATGGTGTTTAGTTAAGTATGGTGTGACTTACAGTTTTTCTACAGGGCTACGAAATAGATTTCTTTTACATTATGGCCTATGGGGACAAATTCTTGAAAGTGCGCTAGTGTTTAAACGAAGCATTCGATTGAGCTTCAATTTGGTATATATGTTTGAATTATTCCTCGATTAAAATTTATTTAAATGTTTGATAATGATCTTAACCGCAAGTGTTCGGAAAGTCGAGTAAAGTCACTCCAGATTTTTTTATTAGCAATGCCTTTTAGATGTCAGCTCATGCAGGAATTCTTATTTACTGAGTATTCTTGTAAAAATTTTTAAAATATGCTATTTTGAGAGTATTTTTTAAGGAATAATAATTGAAAGAACGCTTAGAGATGTCCATATATTTTTATGGATAATCAGGGTAACATTCCTGGAACCTTTAATTTAATTTATTTTTATCATGAATCTACTTTTATTTTATATCACAAGTTGGTCAAAAGTTCTTCGAATATATTTAATGATTACTTAATTTGGTTGAAATGTTTTCCTTAAATCACTTATGCAACCGATAATATTTTGATAGTTGGTTATGTCTTTTCAAAATATCATTAACGCAACCAGCTAAATTTTGGGCGGAGGATTTCTTGAACTGAAAACAGACAGTCAATGGACAGTCCGGGACGTAGAGAAGCGGATAGTAGAGAAGCGGATACTGAGAGAAAGCGGATTCTCTCAGTAAACGGGCTACTCTGTACAACAACCCCATGAAATTCATTGCCCTCTTCTGTTATCAAAATTGAAATTTTAACTGGTAAGACATTTTTCTTACCAGTTTATATTTATTACTATTATATACCTATTTATTATATACCTATTTTAATTTGTCCATATAACTAAGACTTTATATAGTAAATTATATATAGTAAATTAGTATATATATATATATATATATATATATATATATATATATATATATATATATATATATATATATATATATATGTAATGTATAAAAAGGTAATTTGGGTTTTACTAGTTTGGGTATTGTTCAAGCGGTACTTTCACTGTAAGTTTTGCTTTCCTGTCAAACTTGCCACGCGCGCTCTGGAGCTGTGTTTTATTTATTTTGTTATTTGCCAGACATCAGGCCGTCGATTCTGAGTTCTTTAGATGTACACGTGTCCCTACGCCCCTGTATCCCCGGATGCGGGTCATGTTGGTAAATGTGTGTGGTTCGATCAGAGATAATAGAGAGGAGGAGTTGTGTCTTCGCAGACCACGTGGTGTGGTAAGCGTAAATACTCCCGCACATCGAAAATCGAGGGACTTCTGCCACTGGAACTGATTAATGAGTCCACGCTGATTCTTGTACCCGTCTCCCATCCCCTCTTCTCATTCTAACTTGTAACTTAAATGTAATGTTCAATAAACCATATTACCTGCCTTAATTCTGAAACTTTACTTGAAATATCTGGCGCCTCATATATATATATATATATATATATATATATATATATATATATATATATATATATATATATATATAACGATGTTAAAATGTTCCGGTATGTTATTTTGAAACTTTAGAAATTGTGCAAGTAGAAAATAATTTATAAGAAATACTTTTGTTGAAAATGTCCCACCCCTCCCGACTCTCCCCTAAATGTATTAACAGCTACGGAAATTATTTTTTGTCAAGTCAAATGAAAACGGGACATGACGCTTTCTTTAACTGCCTCTTATAAATCTGCTAGATAAAGTACTCGTCGTTGACGGGTTAGTACGTAATGCAAATTTCCCAAAAGCCACTTTAGGCGTATATTAAATGGAATTAGTACATCGGCAATAGTATAAAAATCAAAATTATAATTTTTGAGCATTGTTAAAACATTACATGTTAGGGAGCCACAAAGTGAGGAGTAAAACTGACAATAGAAAATTTCTTTTTATTTTAAATATGTAAGTTTTGTTCTGATTAAATGAGCTTTGCAAGTAAAGAGGTCATTCCTAATCTCTAACGAAAAATTGTTTCATTCACTGTAGACATTTTAATATTATTCCTCAAACAAAAAAAAACATACTTTCAACTAAATCTAAAAAGTATAAACATTTTTTAAGAGTTTTTAAATTTATTCAATTTTTTTAATTTCAACATTTGCTGTTTTATCGTTACTGATCATGTTGCTATACTTCATTGTATTCTCGTAATCCATTTTTAATGGATTCGAGAACACAGATTACTACGATTTTCACAAAATCCCAAAATCTATGAAATATTTAAAAGAGTTTTGGCATCAAGAGTTTAAATTAACTTCCATCTAATATAATTCCAATTTTCGTTTTATTCCGCTGCCATTTTTCGGAAAGGGAACAATCATGTACTGAGTTTCCACAAAATCTCAAAATCCATGAAAAAAAATAAATTTAAAGTACTTTAAGGCCTGTAGTTAAAGTGGCCACCATGGTGACGATACTAATTTTTTTTTCATACGCTTCAGTGGTTTATACTTAATTGACAAATCGAATCAGAATCGAATCAAAATTTTGAAAAAAATTGACACCTGTAGTTTAAGGTGAATGACCAACTATTATGTCACCAAATTTCATTTCATACGTTTCGTTCGCTAATACGTGAAACGCAGCAAATATTTACACATTTTGAAAGAATTTTCGCAAAATCTCAAAATGTAATCGAAATATTTTAAAAATTCAACGCCTATAGTTTAAGTTAAGCAACCACCTATCGTGTCACCAAATTCCATATCATTTGCTTAAGTCGTTATTACGGAATGCTCCAACAAATATGCACGTATTTTGGAAGAATTTTCGCAAAATTTCAAAATTTAATAAAAATTTTCAGAAAACTAAACATCTGTAGTTTAAGTTCAGAGACCGCCTATCATGTCACCAAATTTCATTTCATTCGCTTTGGTCGTTATAACGTTATGCGCGAACAAAGATTTACACTGTTTGAAACGATTTTCTTCAAAATCTAATCATATTTTTTTTTAAATTAGATGCTTATAATTTAAGTTGATTGTTCAATTATCATGTCACCAAATTTCATTTCATTCGCTTTAGTCGTAATTACGTGATGCAGGATCACAAATATACACAATTTGAAACAATTTTCGCAAAATCTCAAAAATCTAATGAATTTTTTTTTAATTCGGCGCCTATAGTTTAGGTTCAATGACCGGCTATTATGTCACCAAATTTCATTTCATTCACGTGAGTCGTTATAACGTAATGTGCGAACAAAGTTTCACATAAATTGAAATGAATTTTGCAAAATCTCAAAATCTAATCAAATTTTTTTTTATGAATTAGATGCTTATAGTTTAAGTTGAGTGACCTCCTATCATTTCACCAAATTTCATTTCATTCGCTTTGGTCGGTATTGCGTGATGTACGAACACAAATATAAGTAATTTGAAATCGTTTTCGCAAAATCTCAAAATCTAATCAAAATTTAAGAATCCGGCGCATATAGTTTAAGTTGAGGGACCACTTATCATGTTACAAAATATCATTTCATTCTCTTTAGTCGTTATTACGTCATGCGCAAAGAAAAAGCGTGACGGACAGAAAGACAGACAGACAAACTTTTTTTTTTGGCGATCGTACTGGAATCCCAAGTACTTGAAACGGGTGGAAATCGCAAAATTTTTGAATTCCTAGTAATGTACACATAAAAGTCTAGTTTTACTTACATAGATGTTCTTTTTTAACTCAAACTTGCTGACGTTCATACGCTGGAAAATTTCAGATATTTCGGGGAACTTTTTCTTTCCACACCTTTTTCCTAAAATAGGGAGGCGTTTTCATCTACTTTTATAAAAAATTCAAAAGTGATTGAATTTTAGGTATGGCGGAATGTGAAATGAAAATTTGATGAGCTGGAAAAAATAAATAAAGTTGTATGCGATTCTCCTGCTATTCCCTCCGCGGAAAATTCTAAAAATATTTATTGAATTTAAAACTAGTTTGATGCAAAAGAATTGTTTTTTATTTATTTTTTTTTATAGATAGAATTTGGTTACATTGAATTTCCTATTCTTGTTCATAATTTTAGTCATCATTTTACATTTTGGTTATTGAAACAATATCTAAAATAAATATTGCAGTAACTAAACATAGCAAAAGTTCAACAGTGGGTAACTTTAATCTGAGAATAGTGATTTGAATGATCAAATTATAAGTGTTTTAGAAGTAATTGTAAAATCTTCTAGATTTAAAAGACGTTCGTAAATTTATTAAAAGTAAATAAAAATTTAGTAATTGTGTTTTAAAGTGTTTTAAAAATACAATTTTTTTAACTGCTCATTAAAGACATAGTTTATAGCGAGTTCAATAATCATAAAATGCATATTACATATTGAGAAATCAAGTACATATATATATATATATACATACTTGATAATACTTGATAAATAATAAAATTTATTTTGCAGTGAGAAATTTCCTCAGTGCGTCTGTTGCTGATTCGTTACTCTTATAAAAGAGCCTGATGATTAACGCTTTAACATGTAACGACAGCATGGTGTTGGCATCGATTGAAGAGTCCACGTGCATTTAAGTGTTTTATTGACAACTTGATTTGCATAAATCATCTTGGTGTATGCATAGCAACGGCACCTATCGGTCATTTTGTAACTTAAAAAAACACCCTCTTTCTGATGCCATTTCTTGCAAACCGCTCTTTTTTATCATCATTTGTTCTTTTTTTATGTTTTTTTTTAAGTTTGCACGAACTTTTGAAGCACACTGTTTATGCATATTCTTTATGTTAAAGGACGTAATTTTTATATTAAAAATGAGAATTTTATTCACTTAAAGCTAAGTATTTTGGACATAGAAGGAGTTGAACACTTCAACAGCATAAATAAATTTGAGAGTAGTTATCCTCATGTTAGAGTATAGGCAAATAAACAGACAGACAAACAGAAATTGTAACTTTGTTGGAAAGCGTTTACAACAGAAATAGGGGAGCCTCTTCATAAACCTCCCTTTAATAGTATACGAAATGACGCAGGCTCTTTCCTATTCGACTCTTGCGTATATCTCAGAACACGTTCCAATTTGGCAATTTTTTGTTTATTTATTTGTTTATTTCATTTATTTACTTTGACTCCATTTTTTTCACATGATGCCGAATTATGTCATCGGCGTAGTTAATTTTTATTATTAATACTTAATATTATATATATGCACGACAAAAATTAACAGAACTTGAACGCGAAATGGTAGTTGATGCAAGACAAATGGGACATTCAATTTCGGAAATTGTTAGTGAATTGAATATTCCGAGATCTACAGTGCTGAGAGTATGTCGTGAATATCTAATTTCAGGCATAACCACCATCTATGGACAAAGCAGCTGGCGGCCGCATGCTTTGAATGACAGAGATCAGCGACGGATCCGAAGAATTGTCATGCGGCAACAGACAATTGACGCTGCGTGAAATGACCGCAAAAATCAATGTGGGTCGTACGGCGGACGTATGCGCTAGGACTGTGCAGCAAAATCTGGTTTCAATATGGCAGCAGAAAACCGACTCGAGTGCCATTACTGAGTGCACGACATGGATTGCAGCGCCTTTCCTGGGCTCGTGATCATATCCGTTGGACCCTAGATGACTGGAAAACTGTAGCTTGGTCGGATGAGTCACAATTCTGGCTGCTAACAGCTGACGGTTGGGTACGAGTGTGACGTAGACCTCAAGAAGCCATGGACTCATGTTGTCAACAAGGCACATTGCAGGCCACCACCGTGTACCTTGTCGCAAATGTGATCTCTATACAGGCAGCATGGTTGAATATATCCTGTAGGGGACTTCTAACGACTTGTTGAGTCCATGCCACGTCGAGTTGCTGCACTCCGCCGGGCAAAGATTATTTAGAGGTTATTAAGAGGATATTAGAGGTATCCCATGACTTTTGTCACCTCAGTGTAAATATATATATATATGAATTACTTTTATTACTTAAAACAAAACATTTCATTCTGCCTAGAAACCATCTTAGCGATTTATGGCGAATTCCATTTGGCGACCCTACCGTTGTTCTGACACGATATAGAGCCAAACTCTCTTATAAAACCAACACGTTCATCGACGCTTTACGGTTTCGCCAGTTTCAGCGAAACAAGAAACAATAAATATTGAACTACTACCGACTTTTCCGCGCAATACTGCTTTTTTAAAAATCTGAACTGGAAAGTGGACGTGGGGAGGAAAAGAAAATTCCATCTTATCGAAGTACCAACCCTCCTCTCTCAAACGCTTCGAGACAGAGAAACGTTCCCAACTACCACCTTTAAACATCCGCAAATGATAGTGTTTAAAGTTTCTCTCCTGCCGAAAAAGGTCCAAATCACCCCCTCTCTCTTAAACACATGACGGACGATATCTGCAGTTGCGGCTTCACCCCCCCCCCCCCCCCCGAAATTGTAGGAAAAGGGAAAATGGGGATGTGGGATATGTATTTCGGGAGAGTAGTCGAAAGTAGGTTCTTTTTTTTTTTTTTTTACCACAACGGAAGTTGTTTATTGGTATGTTTTATTTAGATCTGGTTTTAGGAAAAATTACTTTTTATAACATCCTCACAAAAGAGAAATGTAAATATTGCTTTCTTTCTCGTAACTTTTTTTCATAATTGATATGCAGGCAAATTTCCACTACTTTCGAGAACTTCCCTTTTGGTCAGCAACTGTGTTACCAAGTCGCCAAAACAGTCGCCAAGTTCAAAGCGCCACGTAATCATTTCATTTGCAGGAATGCCTGTACAACTCACTTTCCAGCAGCATGCATTGGTACGAGTTCCGGCTCTTCTCAAGAACAAGCAACACAAAATGTTTCACTTACGTAGCATTTTTTTTTCTCCAAAATAATCTCGTTTTTCTTATTATTGGGGACTAACCTCTCTAATACCCTAAAATACCAGAGTATTTTTTCTAAAGCGTGTAGAGGTCCAGGGTGCTGGAATACCGCGCAGCTGTCGATATAACGATTTGAACTTTGAGCCGTGTTTTTCCAGATGTAGCATGAATACGCTTTAGAACTCCTTTAAAAGTTCTCCGCCCAAAACACCCCCCCCCCTTTGGGAAAATAGCCCTTGCGTAGCTTTGCCTTAACTGCAAACTAACTCAATATTAGGTATATCCACACACACACACACACACGTTTTTACACTGTAAAAATACCTTTATTATGACATTATGCTACCCTGCATTAATCATGCATGCCATTTTCTTCGTCTGAAATTCTCATTAATTATACACAGATAATGAATGTTTCTATTAATTACGACTCTTAATGAGTGTCGTGCCCGAAATTCATATCCCGCCACCGCGCACGTGATTTAAATCACCGTTAAGATTTATTTTCGATACGGTTCCCTAATGGATTTAATAAGCCCTTTCAAAAATGGAGTTATCCCCCAGACGGTGTGCGACCACGTGACTTCAATAGATATAGTTTTCCAGAGTTAATATTCAGCAGAAGCCCACCTATAACTATTTCCCGAAGCTGTTAAAAGGTTAAAGAGGAAGTAAATGGAAGAATTATCTTGGCGAGACGCTCTGGGCGACTGTCATGTGATTTTTGAAGATTTTTTTTTTTTTTTTTGTCTGGAGTAAAAATTACAGCAAAGAAAATTTCCTATCTATTCTTTCACACACCAGTAATATTCGTTCTAAAGAATAGCATTGACACGAAAGATAAAATATCCCAAAAGCCATAGATTTCTGCCAAGCGGCTTTGACGTAAAATTCCGTCCACTTTATTTCAGTTTTCACAGCAATGCACCATCAATTTTTATTAATTAATCGCGCAGGTATCGCAAAATAAGTTTTTAATTTTAAATCCTGTAAGTAATATTAAGAGCTCATTTGACTAATTACAAATCTTCCTGTCATTTTTTTCAATTATTTTAATTTTAAAGCTGCATTAAAATTGTACCGTGAAAAAAAAAAAAAAAAAAAAAAAAAAACAACTTTATGCTGTTTGTCCATTTCCAAGATGCTTAGAAGATTAAAACACGTCAAAGCGATTCATAATAGAACAGTTAACTAGTAGAACTCGGTAGAACGTTAACTAGTAAATGGACTCAGAATCGTTCTGACCCTTGTACTAACTGTATAAACTCACCAAATTTCTCTATATTCATAATCACATTTATCAAGAATCGTTTGCTTCAGTTACACAGGAAAATAAAAACAAAAAAAATGTGTTATACAGGTAAATTATTTTGCAATTCTTCTTCGCAGTAGAAGTTCTAATTTTTTTTTTTTTTTTTTTTTTTTTTTTTTTTGTGTGTCCCTCTGTGGTCTAGTCACTACACTCCGTTCCCGTAAGAACATGGAAAGTAAAGCAACAACGGCTTGACCAGTGCTTGGGAGGGTGAACTTCTCTCTCGGCTGGACTTCTATGGAACCGTGTACGCTGATGGGAGCTGGTGCACGTAAAATCTGCCATGGTTCCAATGTCCTCCATGTTCAAACGGGTTAGGTCTCTCATCTAGAATGGGACTCAAAATTAGGAGACCCCGACCCATTAAGATGGAAGCCGCTCCAATACGTCCATCGCCTTCCTTTACGGACGATCTAACACCACTCCGCGGTTGCCAGAAGGCATTAGTAACAACAACAACTTATTTTTGGTACTAGAACTGCATCTTGCTGAAATAAACTTTTTCTTTAATATGTTGTGTAACTCCAGACCTTCTCTCAGTGGATGACAACCGAGAATTCAGATAAAAAGTTTATTACATACAACCACACAAAAAAAGATTACACGACGTAAAAGGTATTTTAGTTTACATAACTTCCAAGAAAACTATAAAAATCCATGGAAAAAAAGCGGATTAAACTTTGAACAACAGAAAAAAAGAAATAGATAATGCCATCCTCATAGATTCAATTTGCAGAGAGGGAGTACAAAATGCAATCTCGGGAGTGCGGAAGTCATTCGCAAACACGCACACAATCATAAACAGGTAAACAGCAATTAAACAGGCAAACAAACCTGACACAGTCAGATGGTTACAAATTACGTGGGTATTCACGGTGGTTACAATGACATCATTACTTAATTTTTCTTTCGTAGAAATCGTTCCGTGTAAACACAAAGTTTACTTACAGCAGAATAACGTTCTTATCCTAGTAGCACAACTAGTTCAAAAAACGTTCAAATTACGTTGGAAACACGTTTTATGACGTTAATAAACGTGATATAAACGTCTTTTGGACTAATTGTGCTACTAGGGTATGGTTCCAGCAAGCAGGCCCTAATCATCCGACCAGATATGTGTTTCATCATTGAAAAAACACCCTCCAAAGATCCGTGTGTTTCTTTCAGATACAAAATGTTGCGACATAACCAGTCTAAAAGTGCATACGCAGGGCCATTGGCGCACACAAGGGAGGGGTCCAGGGGGTCTGGACCCCTCCCATATTAGCTATCAACTTTACTACGTCAAATCATCATGTCATTCTTGACATTTTAACACACGTTCAATGTCACACGTTACCACGAAATTCTTGTTTTTACCAGTTAAGAAAAATTAATAAAAATCAATTGAAAACTATACAAGAAAATTGAAGAGCGGAACAGTCTATAAAAAAAATGGTCACCATAAAGAATTTTGTTCCGCATTTTTTCCAGTGGTTGGCAGAACCGTTTCTTGATCGTCGTCCGCCCACGGGCAATTTAAAATAGGCAATCCTTTTTTGCAAATCTTATGGTTTAAGTTTTTCTTCTTCGAACCCTTAAATTTGGCTGGCCACGTGCTTTGCACCACCTTGCTTCCCTCTCCCCCCCCCAGATCAGTCGTGTTGGTTGGTGTCACGGGCTGGACCCCCTCCAAAACAAAATCCTGTGTGCTCCACTGCGCAGGGCCTATCCTATCGAGGGGCAAAATGGTGCACAAGACGTCGATGCTCCCCAAAAAGGGTCGCCAATTTTAATAAATTAATTTTAAAATTGTTATAATTCTGATAAGACTAGAATTTAAATTTACGTATGGTGCTGAAAAATTTTATGGGTAACGTTAGTTATAAACCAAAATAGTTATGAATTTATGACATAAAGAACAAAAAGAAATCTGAACATGAGTTTTCATTGTGTCATTTTGTAGGGTAAAACAATAAACAACAAATAATACGCAAAATAATAAGCAATAAACAACAAAAATCTACAGGAAAAATATGTATCAAAAAGTTTCTTGGTTATTCTTTAAAAACGTCGACATAAGTAAAGAAAACAATCAATGATCCTTTGCAAGCCTATCTGACTGGTTGAATTGGAGAATGGGATTTTTTCTGAAAAAACAGTTGTTGGAGATATGCATCAAAATGAGATTTTCAGCTTTTTCCTTTCACTCTAAATATGTTCACTATGGTTGAAATCTTTATTTAAATCAGATTAGACTTAAAAAGACGAACACGGGGATATGAATAACTCAATACTTTACAAAATGGATTATGTGACTCTTGCATTATCACCCCTCATATATGCTATACACACTATTTTCAATAAGGCAAATGACACAGTGTTTATCAGTACACGTAGAATATTTTGTAGCATTCGATTCGGATGATAGTTAGCTTTCACTGAGACAGACAAACCGAGAATCATAAACATTTTTCAACTGAATTGAAAAGGGTAAAAAGTTATGCTTCAGAACTGTTCTACTTTAAGCGAGATTATAAAATTTTATGAATAACTTTCGCTTAGATCATCATAACAATCGCGTACTTCACATTGAAACTTATCTTTTTGTATGAAATAACTTTTTATTTCATTCACTATTCCAAACATTCGTTTAATATCACTTTGCATTTGATTACATAGATTCCTTCACTTTCGATATTTGTTCCTTTTTGTTATTCAAATGAGATTTAAAATTGTAGTTCATTACTTCATTAAGTTTCTTCGTTTTTTTTTCGTTTAGAAACTACTACATTGTGACTTTATTTTAAACATAATTTGTTTTTTCAATTCTCTGATTTTAATGCAATTTTCCTCCCTCAGTTCATAGAATAGAACTATTAAAGAAATGCCTTTATTTTGTCAGGTTCCGTAATTCAAAATGCAAATTATTTATTTTAAAGGACGATTTGTCATTTATAATCATTCTAAAATCTCTGCCTTACATCTCCAGATTCCTTTGTCGTTTTTATTAAATGCATTTTAAATTTGATATTCTCTTGACATTTATGTTTGCTATATTATTTCACTGTCTTTTAATTGCATATTTTGATCAACATCAAAGTGGGTTAATTTGCCATTTGAAAGCATTCATCGCTCTAATTTAGACTTTTACTGAAAGGTGTTTCAGAATAACCTGGTATTTCAAAATTTTGGATTCGGGCATGTCAAAAATCGCTAAGTAAGTTTTATTACAGTATGGCACGACCGACCAAACTTACAGAAATTGTGATATTCACAATATTGATTAATTTCGTGATCGTGTTGTCTCGGGTCGCAGATATGTGTGAACGGGCCACCAAGATCGAGCGATTTCAGCTCCATTAGACTTCTTTCTTTTGGGGTTTTTTGAAAGAGAAAGTGTACGAAACTGATCCGAAGACTCTTTCCAAGTTCAAGGAAGTAATAAGGGAAACACATTCCATGAAATGAGTGCTTAGGAATGCTAAAATATTACCGGATATTTTCTGTTAAAGAGTGAACGATTACAAACGGAGTTGAATGCGGTATGGACACGAGTACAGCTAGCTGATTTTGTTCCCTTGGCAGGACAGTCCCGATCCCCCCCCCCGTACACGTTGATACACCCCGTACACATAATTTAACAATTCTTCACCAACTATATAATCACAGTACTTAACATACGTAGCATAATTTCTGTACATAACATTGTATAAAACCCAACCTATTCCCCTTACAGATGTGGTATTTTGAAAAAACAAACAAAACAGCAAAACTCTATTTAACCTCTTGTGATTTTGCGCACCCTCTTCTGCTTGCGCCCTTGCTGGTGGCCAGCCCTGCCAGTCTCTAGCTACGGCCCTGTCCATGGATCGGATATATGTGTTTACGAGTCGTTTACACTCAGCTCACTTCCGCGGCACTTCCCCACACCTCACTCGTCCTGCTCATGACATAACCTTTCTTACTGCCCTTCCTGTCGCCCGCGCTCCCTCCTGAAGGGATTTTGAAGGCAGTGAGGAGGGGAAGTACAGCAGGAAAGCATAGCTGGAGAAGGGAAGAACAGCAGAATGTAAAAAAACCTCACTGCTTTTGGAGCTGCCGCAAACGGCGTATTTCCTGTAAAAAAAAGCAACAGCGAGAAGAGAAATGGGAATGGCTGAGTGTAAATGGGTTCTTATATCACACGCAACTTCTCCCTACATGCTAGTAATCTGATTATTGCAGCTAAAATATTCGTGATTTTTAAATGAATGATGCGTTTTATTTACAAATTAAAACTTCGGGTCATATCGAGACACAATGTGAAACGTGCCTGATGTACCCGCGTGAAAATGGCCTAAATTCACAACGTGAAATAATAAAAGGGCCGTTTTAATTGCAGAGCCAAAGTGAAATTCCGAATTGGAAATTCATAGCCCATTACCGACACCATAATTTAAATCATCATTAAGATTATTATCTGCATGGTCTTCTGTGCCCTTTAATGACCCCCCCCCCTCACTTTTAAAGCGACTCCACCGAGGGGGGCAGCAGTGCTCGGTCACGTGACTCGATAATATAGTTCATGCATTCGAATTAATATTCCGTTTAGAAACCATCGATAACTGCCCCCCCCCTCACCTTTATAGCTGCGAGAAGGGTTAAAGACGCAGTTAAGTTAACGTCTGGTGGGATGATAGGTTTAAAAGATTTGTGATCTAATCGTGTCAATATTTGATAGGAGGAAAAATTTTTAGTGAGCCAATTTATTTCAAAAAATAAGTGAAAATGGGAAGACTATTTTGATATGCTGATGATAATGCGTCGATGGAAAGTGATTGTGTTCGTGTGTATGATCGAGACATTTTTTAGAACTAAGTGGCATTATACAGGGTTTACCAGAAGCACTGACAGAGGCTTTTATTCCTTAAATATTGATCCAGACATACATAATTAAAGTCTCCCTATTCGGACCTCTCTAGAACCCGTTCTACCTATCGGATTTTGATGAAATTTGGTATATATGTTATATGGACCGTGGGGGAAAGATTTCTACAATAAAAAACTAGTTCAAATTTGGACCACTAGATGGCACTTTTCAAAAAAAAATTATGCAAATTAGTCAGATGTATAAAGAGACTTGCGGTCAGAGCCGGAAAACATTTTGCATGCCTTTGTCATCGTTAATTATGCCCTTACAGAAGAAAGATCGATCTTTACTAGTTCAAATTTCGACCACTCGATGGCACTTTTCAAAAATTATTTATGCAAATTAGTCAGATCTATAAAGAGACTTGCGGTCAGAGCCAGAAAACATTCTGCATGCCTTTGTCATCGTTAATCATGCCTTTACAGAAGAAAGATCGATCTTTACTAGTAAAATTGTTTTATCAGAACGGCAACAATAGCTTAGCTGCAATGATTGACGCATATGGGATGTTTCACCTCCTAATGTCCGGCAACAACAACCAACTCATTCTGATTACGTAAGTGCATAGTGTCGGTTTCCTGTTTATTTTATCCTCGGACCACTCTTCTTTGAAACACTCCCTCCTCAAGGTCTTAAATAGTCCCGAGTACACGGTACAGTGAACTCCTTCGACAGCAGGTTATTCCTGCTTCAAAGGAACAAGGAACGGCAATGTTTGCAGACCACAGTTTTCATGCAAGATGGAGTAACTCCCCACATTGGGCACCAAGTCAAGGGGCTTCTTCGCGCTAACTTTGGCGAGGATCGTGCAATATCCAGAGTTTTACCGTATGCCTGGCGTCACTCGACTTTGTGATTTCTGGTTGTGGAGATTCCTAAAGCACATAATCAGATGCTCCAAAAATTACGCGTCAAACTACACAGACAACCTAGGGCAACCAGTTTTACCGCCTGTTTCGCACAGCAGCTAGGGAAGAAGAATCTTGTGCGATACTTTGTGCGCAATTCTTTCCGACCAGTATGGAAAACAGGGGCGTAGCCAAGGGGGGGGGTGTTAGGGGGGTCATAACCCCCATGAGAAATTTTTTGCCCTACAAAATGTATATTCTTCACTACATTATCACACACATGTATACATATATATGAGTTGTAGTAGTCGTAGCCCCCCTCATGAAAAATTTCTGGCTACGCCCCTGATGGAAAAAGTTTTGAGTTTAGGCAAAAATTTCGCCTTCAACCAATCAGTGGCACTCTTTATTTAGCAATGGCGGCAATGTGGCGTTTTGCTACGGAGATGGCCGATTAAGCGAATTTTACCGTTGAATTGAAACTAAGCCGAATTATTGAAATAGCATTAAAGCTTAAAGTTACTTCATTAATTTAATTTTCATCCTCTTTTGAATTGGGGTTTGCACAGTCGACTTAATGAGCGCGGACTTCCAAGAAGCAATATTATTCGACCGCACCAACCGCAATGCACATTACAGGAATGTGCACATACACAGCTTCAATTCGTCTTCCCTTGTGCCATATGTACATAACCAAGTTTTTTTTTTATTTTAAAGGACTCAAATACGTTTTTCTCACTCGGTCGTTAAATTAAAAGTGAGTTGATTAATTACACCGGTCAACAAAAAAAAAAAAATTTGGGGGGGGGGTGTTCTGTTCTCAAGCTTAAATTCTGATTCTAGACATTGAAAAACACTTAAATTTTCATTTTTAGTTCTTAAAGTTTGCTTTTGTCTGATTTGCGTCGATGAGTAATTTATTTCATAAACGAAAGAGGGCAACACTCTGATTAACCCGAAAGTAAACTGTATTATTGTAATAATATTGTATGTAATATTTAGAATGTAATATTTTTATTTTATCAACACAATGATGCAAAGTAATATACTAAAAACTATAATTGATTGCGTCTGAAAAAATGATGATTTATGTAACAAGAATATTCAATAAAATAATTATTTTACATTTATATGTTATTGTTCATCACAAATCTTGAATAAAAAAGACTTTTATATCTAGCAAAAACTTTTCTGATCATAATTTAGAGTGGAATTATAAATATATATATATATATAATATATAATAGCTTACTTTCGTAAAGTGAAATCCCAAGATAATCCATTGATAAAGTGAAAAAAATGTAAAAATATAAAAATATAAAAAAATAAAAAAGTAGATAGCACATGGTGCCAATTAACGAGCTTATACCGGATAAGTGTTTAAATATAGCCTTTTAAGGCAATGAAAGAGTGGATAAATTGGATATAAAGCGCCAAATTAGAACTGGTAGGCTTTTTAAGCCTAATCACATGTAATCAGAAATAGTCGGAAAATGGAATTAATATTGAAATGGTGTGCTCTATCATCAGGCGCCACCGCACACACATTTCAATTGAATCGAAAAAAACAATAATAGCTAGGTTTCTGCAAGTTACCTGACCAAAATTAGGGTCCTTTTGTAACTTGGGGGCGCGACCGTAGCTATTAGAAATAAACAACGAGGAAGTGGACCGACAAGAAGATCAAAGCTCAGTAATGGAGGCAGTATTAGTGCATGTTGCCATCAGAGAAGACTTAATGCAATCAATTGACAAGTAATGCCATGGAGTGTGAAAAAAAAAAAAAGATATATTAATAATACTTTGGAAGTACGAAAAGGAAAGGAATAAATAAAAAGTAATAATTAAATGAATAAATAAAAAGAATAAAAATGGTAATAATTAAATGAATAAATGATAAAATAAATATAACACTAGTATAGCTAGCCTATGTTTAACGTAGTACTAGCTGCAGTAGCTAAGAAGTACTTAGTTGAGGTTGTGGAAAAGGAGAAAAACTGTAGAAATAATTTTAACAGTAACGATATTGATAATAATTATACACATTTATTAATTGCTATTTATGCTAATATAATTGTAAAATATTTAGGTTGAACATATATAAATCAGTGATTTTTGCCAAAAAATTGAAAAATTGCTTTAATTTCTACAAAAGCAAACTTTCATGAAAAAAAAAAATATTTTCCTTAGTTTTGACGCACGAGAAACTAAAATTTAACATGGTGAAGTCAGACCCAAAAATCGTGTTGACCGGTGTTATGAGTGGCCAGTCAGTAAAACGTTATCAACCCGCATAAAGTAGGGAACTCCTGCACCACTTCCCTCATGTTAATTATGTTTAGGGAGGTGTCACGTACCACCTGCTAGGTGCCTAGGTACCATTAGTGGTACCTACCTGTGTCGCTCTAGGCTAAGTGCTGGTTCATCATACACGCATTTGCATTCGTGCTACACGCAAAAAAGAAAACCTAAACGCAAAATCTATCTGCTATCCTAATTAACCTGCGGCCACGAAATTTTAACATGATACTCCTCTGGTATATCTAGAGAGACTATGCGCTCTATAGTCTGCCTTTCCTTTAGTCAGGCTAAGGTTTATTAGGTCACTAAAGTATTCTTTTGAAAGTACAATGCCAGTTAAATTTATTATCCAGTTCAGTTTTACAATGCATAGTGTTTTCCTCGTGTTTCTTTTCTTGCTCAATTTTGCTTTTTCTGTTTCAGGTACGATTTGGAGTTATACTTCCATGATTCTACTTCTACTCTTATATATAGGTAAGAATATATAAACAAATAAATTTGAGGAACGATACATTTTCAACTTCTTTTTAACCCATTGAGCGCCAAAGCTCCCGTTACGGGAACATCTATTATATATATTTTTTCTTAAAATATTTTAACGCAATTTACGAAGTACACATTTTATATAAACATTTACACTATAGAGTGTGTTATATAGTATAAATGTTTATATAAAATGTGTATTTCGTATATTGCGTTAAAATATTTTAAGAAAAAAAAAAAAAAGATGTTCCCGTAACGGGAGCATTGGCGCTTAGTGGGTTAATTCTTCTATGGTGCATCAATGCAATTTTATGAAAGACGCATTGATTATGGTGAATTTTAACCACTTTGTCACCGTTGACCAATCCTCTCTGAGAGGCTGACATGTAAAAATTCTATTTCACTCCAATACACCTACATTTTATTATAACTAAAATATTTCACATTCATAAACTTTTTTTTTGATGGCTTGAAAGTTTGGATGTAGTATTTTCATCTGATTTCTTGTAGTTACAGTTGCTTTTATCGAAAATTATTATATTTTGTGCTGTTAAAACTGTTTGAATGCTCCGAATCTTTTCCTTAAAAATGTTATCTAGGGATGGACGTGAAATCTCGCATTGTCTTGCGTTCTCTGCGAGACGAGACAGGCAATTTTTTTTCAAGACGAGATAGAGTCTTGTCTCGCGCGAGATTTCTCGCGAGAATTTTTCCGTCTCGCATAAATTTACGATACGAATTACTTTTCAATCAGAATTGCAGTGCTGTATTTGAGGAGGTATGCCATACTGAGAAAGGGGGGTACACTTTGCCTGAAGCCTCTACCGTTTAACTTGCGTCTCCTTTATTATTGTTCTTAGTATACTGGAGCATTCAAAGATCCATGTTAAGAAACAACCCTGGTCACAAGTCTTCTCTCTTGTCTCTATTTTTTGATGGTGTGAATAAGCTGGTTAAACCCGGATAAATATGAAACCCATATCTCATACACTAAAACGAGGGGGGGGGGATAAGCAGGCTTCATTATAATTATTCCATCCCCAATTGAAATTTTTATGAATTCACTATTCCGAAACCTGGGGCCGCTTAATTAGATTAAAATTTTATTTGTATTTAGTATGTTCTGAGTTCTGCATCATTTCTAACAAAATTCAAAGATTTATATAATTTCAAAAGCAAATGAAACTCCTATCAACCATTCATATTACATTTACGCAGTTCCGGAAATAAATAAATAAAAACACATATTTTTTCAGCATCATGTCACATTATATATACGGATTAAATTTGATTTTTCATAACTTCAATGGCACATACGAGTTGACATGGGAACTAATATACGTGCTAATATGGTAATATGTAACTAATCATTATTATTAATATTAATTTTCAATAAACTAGTAAAAGTTACTAAAAATAGGATAGCAAAATCGCACCCCTTAATTTTCCGAGGCGTCTCGTGTCTCGCGCGAGACAAGTTCTCGTGTTCTCGTGAGACAAGAAATTTCTCTGCGAGACGCGAGACGAGACAGAGGTTAACCACTGCGAGACGAGACGAGACGAGACAACTCTGTCTATCGTCTCGCGTCCATCCCTAATGTCATCCTTCTTAAAATGAAAAAATACAGAGTCCACACTTAGTTTGTTTATTTTCATCGGTGAAGTTTTTTGTTTGTTTGTTTGTTTAATGAGAGGAAGCAATGATGGGAACCATAGGCATAAACTGGCATATAACATTGAGGTGGAAAATGTTTCCTACTGTAGAAAATATCATTTTCAAATAACTTATATCTGCATTTTCTTGAATTTTAGGAGGGCAATCGCCCCCTCTTACCCATAGTAAGTAACGCATATGGTAGAAAAAAATAATCTTTGTTATCGTCGAATTATCTGGAAAATTATTTTGAAACTTTGCCCTCTTCCAAGACATTCTGAGGGTGAAATTCTGCATTCATTTTTACATTTTTAAATAAATATAAATAATTATTCACAATATGTTAATGTTATCTTGTATTTAATTTTCTATTCCATTTGGGAGAATTTGTTTAAAAAAAAAAAAAGAATCGCGTCCACGTATATACGAGCATAAAATATAATTTCTAGTATGAAATTATCTAAGAAATATAAAAGAAATATGTATTTTCTATAATGAATCCTTTGGATCCTTTTTCTGTGTACTTCTGCGGTTACCAACAAAGAAATTTTAATGAAATTTCTACTCTGGTGCACGATTAACTAAACACCAAAAAAAACTGCAAGCTTCCTAAAATAATCTTAGTACATACATCTATCTCAAAAGAGTCACTCTTTTCGTAGAACTCTCTCTCACCTAACCCTCAAATAGTTCTGCTACAACCCTTTTTGCTCTTTTTGTGCTCCCTTTCGATGAGGAATTCTTTTCTGTTGGGTGTACAAAATGGCATCGAAACGGCAGCAGTTCGGTGACAAATTACGGTCACAGTTATTGGAAACCGTACGCTTCCGACCCTTTCTTTTTTTCCAGGTACATGCAGCTTCCACTTCTTATGTGGTCTGGAAAAAATAAAAAATAAATAAATAAAAAGAGAGGAAAGAAAGGAAAATATGTGGGAATCGATTGAACTTGTCACCTTTTTTTTACTCCCTTGTTATCCCTTGCGAAGGGATGCACGGTAATTTCGCGTCTACAGGTGGTCGAGGTTAGGAGAAGCAGCAAGGGGCGGACCGCGGGAACAGGTAAGGCAGAGGAGTCTTGCTGGAAAGGGTAGTTTTCACAGAACTCTAAATCCACCGAACTGAAATGACAGCGGAGAAAAGGGAAGAATTTTTAGAGCAGTGTGTTATTGTAACGTTTACCTGCTGAGAATTTGGTACGCAGAATTTTAACGTGGGATAGAAGAACTGTATTCTGACCAGTACTGGGTGATGCAGAACTCTTGAAAAGTAAATGAACGCTTAAAAAAATGACAAAAACATTTACAGATGTTGCAAAAATATTAATAATAATAATAATTGCAAAAACAAGAATAATAACAATAGTAATAATAATAACATAATAATAACAACAACAATAATAATAATAATAATAATCAAAAGAAACAAAGACCGAAGTCATAGTCCTTGAAGGAGGCTCTTGATTCGCAATATCTGGACACCTCTGTCCATCTAAAGAACCCCTCTACAGAACAGGAGGTCTCAATCCTTTACATCTTCAGAAACACATTGGCAAAGTTGTGCAAATGGGCAGTCTTTGATCCCTTCCATGCTAAAACAAAATGTTGCTCCCATTAAAAACAAAAGTAGGAAAACGCACATTTTTGAAGATTAACATAAATATGTATCATCTGTCCGAAAAACAATAAATAAAATTAACGGTGCTGTTTGAAAAAGTCATGTGATTTTGGTACATAAGTACGAATAAACTAATTATGCCAGGCACTTCAAAATTTTGAAACTGTCTCTTTACAAGCTGTACTACATACTGAAATAAATGATAAATCTGTATCGGTTTCAAATTTTCAGGAAAAATTCTTAAAAATTGGAAAATTTTCGCAAAGCGTGTCACTTTTCGAAAAATCTTGCAGCTCAGATCCATGTTTAAGAATTTTTTCTGAAAATTTCACAAAAGCCACAGATTTTTAGGTTATTGCAGTGTGTAAAGCAGCTTATGAAGAACCATCTGGAATTTTTTGGTGACCATGGTGCTATTAGTTTATTTCAATTTGTGTACCAAGTCTAAAAACAGAGTTTTTTTACATATGTTGCAAAATGATAATAATAATAATAATAATAATAACCAAAAGGAACGAAGACGGAAGTCATAGTCCTTGAAGGAGGCTCTTGCTTCGCAATATCTGGACACATCTCTCCATCTAAAGCACCCCACTACAGAACAGGAGGTCTCAATCCTTTACATCTCCAGAATCACATTGGCAAATCTGTGCAAATGGTCAGTTCTTTGAGCCCCTCCGTGCTGAAACAAAATGTTGATCCCATTAAAAACAAAAGTAGGAAAACGCACATTTTTGAAGATTAACATAAATATGTATCATCTGGCCGAAAAACAATAAATAAAATTAACTAAATCATCCATTCTCAATCATTTATTGATTATTTTTTGTTACAATGAATTGGTTGTTGATTGCAAAAGCGGTACAATTTTTTATGAAAAATGGCATCAGAAAAACAATATAATTTTCCACCTATTATCGTCAATAATCCTTTATCAAAGTGACTGGCTTTTCTGTACTTTTTTGGACCATACGGGAAGACTCCCTTAATGTGCACATTGTGTTTAAGACAGAGCTGAAAGAGGGTATCTGCGTAGAAGGTCCCTTGGACGGAAGACTTTTTAAGGGGGTTTTAGCGCGTATTCTCGTTATATCTGGAGAAAACTGACAAAATCTCTAGGCCGTTAGATTGCCAGCCGCACGGTAGGCCAGAATCCTGACCCTCCAGTTTCCTCAGTGTTCTGAAAATGAATCTATTGCTAATGAAACCTAGAGAGGAAATTAAAATATACAAGTAGCATCATAACATCTTTTTAAGATGATTATTTCTGATCGCATGACAGTTAAGTTTTCTACCATATACTGTGATAAAAAGTGTCTCTTTTGAATTTATAAAATGCAATTTAACTTATTTAAACATAGCTAGCCGTCAATAATCTAAAATAAAGAGGAAAAGCTTTCTAGAAAGAGACAGCTTTTTGTCGAAAAGAAAGTTGTTTCAGAACTTAAACTAGCACATTTTACTTTCTTAATGACTGAGGATGAATATTTGATCTTGAAGAAGGAAAACCCTTGAAATTCTGGGTATTAATATTCATCTCATTTGCATTTTACGCAAAGATTAGAGCACAGTTTTTCTAACAGCATTAATGTCACAAGGCGATGTATTATTTTACTCTTACTCTAACCAGCATTATTTCTTAATGTCCTAGATACATTCAAATCTTTTAAGTTCCCATCACAACTTACATAACCGATACAGCCGCTTAGCATACAACTTATAACTCCTGTAATTGTTTAGCAGAAAATCCGCCCCTGAAGCAAGACCGGCATCGTCTCTCTCTCTGACAACTGTGTCATCCTTGTCTCACCGCCATGCTTATGGAAAGTGTCTCAAGATGTGACAACCGCAAAAGCTTTAAACTGTCGCTGGCAAAAGCTCGGGGCGATCTCAGACCGATCGAACGAAACAACGTGTAAGCCGACGAGATTTGTAAGGATGACTGTCATGTTAAAACGTTTCGGGATCTAATCAAATTTGCGTAATTTGCTGTAGAATGTTACATTGTTGGATAATCTCCTGGGTTCTTGGGATATTTAATGGTATTTTGAGCGAAACAGTGGTATAATTTTAAAATGATTGCATAAGAAGAATATGCTTTTCATTAATACGATTTTTTATTGACAATTATTTAACAAATGACACAATTATATAAAAAAAGTATTTATTTACTCACATGAAATATTTTCAAAACTTTTTTTGATAATCAAAGATTTGACCACCTCATTTTCGCTTTTTCATTAATAATCTGAATATTTTTTGGCGATAATTCGGCGTTCATATGCACATATGATTAATTTATCATTTTATTTTACAGAATATAGCTTTTTATTAATAAAACTCGAAAAATTTCAGGTGGTCACTAAAGTTTTGTTCAGCAGTGTAGAACATGCCAGTAGTCAACGTTACGCCTCCGTAAACTTACTAGGATTGCGTGAAATTGTTTTGGATTTAGGGTCTTTTGTGGTATTTTGTGTATAAATCTTGTGAAAATGTTTAGACCAATAAACAAAGAAAGCTGTAAAGAGTGCGTAAAAATTTAAAAATTCCTTATAACTCAAGGTGTTTCGTATAACCGTCGTTGACCCCCCCCCAACCCTGCCATAAACTGTCACATTTGCATTTGGTGCAATCCCGCCCCTCGAGGGTTACGTAATTTATGGAATTATTGAATTAAGTTTGATATACAACGTATTTGTAGTGCATGATCAATGATAATTTTTTTAATGTCATTTTATGAGCTCTTACATTTTTTTTTAAAGGGCTCACGTTCACTTTGAATTCTATAATAGATGAAAAAGATAGCCTGTATTATATTGTAGTAAATATTTGAACATTATATATGAATTTGTATCACGTGTTTCCTTCAGGAAATTTTCCGTTTGTAACGTAAATAATAAATAAAGACAAAACCACGAACTAAATCCACGACATCCCAAACAGAAGTACAAAGTAAATCATTGTCCAAGACGAAAAAAAATAATTTAATTACAGGAAACATCCACCCAAAAAAACCTCGCAATCGCTATTTCATGGATCCTTCTAAAATTCCCTTTTAAATCTCTTTTTACGGGAAAACTCCCGAAACAATGCTCGTATCTGCAACACATCACACAATCGCTGTATACCATACCACCCATTCAGCTTCCTCCTCCTCTGCGCATTAAACAGCGAAACAATGGCCGCGGAAGAACAACAAAATTCGAAATGCGATTGTTGCCGAAACAATGAAAAGCGACCCCAGGAACGCGGAGGAAATACCGAAATATGTCCATCTGGGTCTAGGTCTAGATCAAGTGGCGCAAAACTTACGAACCAACACGCACGACATGGGTAATTTACTGTTTCTTTTTTGCTGCTCCTCAAAGAAACTGATCGGGGGGAAACAGGATAAGTTCCGGATCAGAAGCGGACACAGATTTCCGGAGTCTAGTGAGACAGAACTGGACTGTTGTAATTTCAGAGAGGTCATTGATGGCGAACCCGTTTCCGTAAGAACACGGACAGTGAAGCAGTATCCAGCCTGGCCAGTGCTCGTGAGGGTGAACGCCTCGAGACTGGAATGCTAGTGACCGTGTACGCCAAGGATAGCTCAAAGCTTTGTCTCGGTCTCGGCCAAAAATCGTAATGAAAAAAAAGTGTTGACGTCGCGCAAGATAATCTGTTCTAAATATTCTCTCGAAAACAATATACGTATGGCTGTAACATCCATTGTCATGTCTTCAGGTGAACGCATCTACTAAATGCATGCTATGGACAGTGTTCTCTGTGAGCAAACCTTTTTCGACGCTAAAACTTCAGAACAACAACAAGTTGACGGCGAATTACTGGATAAATGTAAAATCGCGAGCCAGCGCCATGGAGTTAGTTGGATGGATTGTAACTAAAAGGATGACGATGCTTTGACGTCATTTTACGGTTGTTACAATACAAGTATTACAATTTAAACATGTTAATGAGATGAATGAAATTGCGATTTCATTTTTAAAAGTTCCTTATATTGAGGTTCGGAGTGCGATGCACTGATTCTAAGGAACGAGGCTCAATGCTCATCTGTCTGTCTACTTCTGAAAGAATTCTAAGGTTCATAGTTGAAAACACTTGTTCACATAAATATAAGATGAAGCAAACATAGCACTGATTTTCTGGGCGTGAGATATTCAATTTGGGAAACTTACTTTCGATAATGATTTGTAAAACTCTAACTTTGGCATATTTAGAAACAACTGCTTGAGATGATTGTTAGATTGCAACTCAATGAATTCAAGCTGCAAATCTGACCTCACTGCACCACAATTTACGTTGAAAGGCATGGTAAAAATATCCAATTTTGTTTGAATGGCACTGAAATCTTGAAATCTGCGTTCGAATACGTCAAAATGCAATTTTTTCAAGCCATCGTCATAATATGGATATATAATAAATAAATATATATTTTCTTTAATTTATGTCGGACCGGCAAATTAAAATTCTATCCGCGAGCCGGATTTGGTTGATCCGCGGGTTTGATCCGCGGGCGAGGTTTGATCCGCGGCGAGATTTCATCCGCGGGCCCTAGTTTGCCCATCCCTGGTGTCCCTAATGGGAGCTGGTGCATTAGCGTGTACGGTCCCATGGCAGGATGGGCAAAATCCGTCTTGGTTCCAATGCTCCCCGTGTTGAAACGGTACTTCTGTGGGTGCCGGTTTCAGGTAGTTGGTCCCTCATCTGGAATTGGTTCAAAATTAGGGACGAACAAGCAGAAGTCTAACCCTCTCGGTGGCAATAGCACCTATTTCCAGGGATAGCAGTAGCGAATTGAGAGGAGGGGCTAGGGGGATTCAGCGCCCCCCTCCCCAAAAGAGATTGCTAAAGGGTAACATCCTGCTTCATTATGCACTTTGAATATGTAAAGTGATCTTTTTCAATTACTTAGTCCCTCCCGAAAGTTTGTACATTCGTGTAGACTAAAATTTCGCTTTATTGTATATTTTGTTTGGGTGGAATAAGCTTTCTTCAAAATTTATCCCCTCCTAAGAGAGAATTTCCGGATCCGCCACTGGGGGATAGTGCAATCATCTATCACTGGACACACGAAAAATAACAACAGCGTTTATTGTGAAATGTGAGTGCTAAATTTTCTGAAATGAACGCTGCAGAACAGTGGCGGTTTCAGAGAAAATTCCTGAAGAGGGCACAAAATTATTTTGTCTTCATTTCTTTATAAATTCATTTGAATTCATAAAATAAATCGGCAATCTCTAGAGTGTAAACTTTGTTCGCCTGGAGGACGGGGGAGAGGGGGTTCGTGGTCCCCCTCGTGTCCGTCAATGGGGCAGAATTAGTGGGTATCAGAACTACATACATATTAATCGTTCTGAATTCTTGATGCCCCCTTTTTAAACAGGTTTATAAGTATTTCCAGACGCATGTGTGACAATGTTAATGATAAAAGAAAACGATAAGAGCATGTTTATTTGCAGGGGAAAAAATGAAAGTGCTTTAAATTCGAATTGAAACCGGTATTTATAAAAAATTCTTTAAGAAAGATCGTCTTTCTGTGATTAAGGGTTGCTTCCCTTTTAGGTCTTTAAATGCAGCAAACAAGTTAACTGTTCGTCAAGTATATTCACAAATATATATACTTTACGTATAACTTCGTTTACAATCAATATATCGAGGTATATACGCAAGTTAATTTTTCGTCAAATATATTTACAAATATACATACTTGACGTATAACCTATAATGAATATTCTAGGGTCTTGATGGAAAGGATGAAATGATAATTTTTTTTTCTCTAACCGTTAAAATCAGCAAGTAGTGATGCCTATGCAACCTACGCAGCAATTATTTCCACAAAACTTTTAAATTTCTCTGTCCGTGAATTTAAAGAAGAAAGCTAGGTAAACTTCATTCCTTCAAAGCTCAAATTTTAAAGCAAATCTTCGAAACTGAGCCAATAAAAATATTGACCAAGTAAAGAATTTAAAAGGACACAAACACAACTTGCCCATTCTTTTGATTCCTCTGAGGGAGACTTGCATTCAATTACAACTTTCCCCATACGATTCTGCTCCTGGTTCTCAAACAGCCAAGAGACGCCTTCAAACTGCACAAAGCTGTTTGATGTCTTAACGAGGACTTGAGGGCTATTTGAACTGTCTCGGTTGCAACCGAAAGCAGACCTAAACTAACAGTTGTAGAATTTACTCTATTGCAGGGCATTAAGCTGCGTGCAGCACTTGAGAAATTTAAAGCGTAGTAAACATGGGTTACCCGTAATAAACTTAGAGAGGAATGGATTTAGAATGTAACTCGTCTTTGTGACGCATTTGTTCTTTGCTTAACAAAGAATTGGCATAGATTTTTGTAGCTAAAGGCCTGTATTTGTTTGCCTGTGCATATTAAGTATTCTCATATTTTTTTTTGTGATGTAACAAATGCAAGATATTGTAACACACAAATACCGTTATTATTATTGTTTAATTATTTGTTGTTACACTTAAATAATTTAAAAGCATTTAGAAATTTATATTTTTTTCTCATCTAGTACGTGCACCTAGGGAAAAAAAAAGTTATAAAAAGGTACCATCTATTTTCTTTTAATTGCTTTTATTTTTTGTACCCACTCGTTAAAATAATGCTTCATCTCCAGAAACTTGTAAAATGGTAATTAATTAGTTTTACATCAGCTAATTGCTGTTAACTGCGGTGCTTAAATTTAAATACATTTCCGAACAACAAAAGATGTTTTATTTACCCGGAATAAAAGAGAGAGAGGTAGGTAGGTAGGTGGAAGCCTTTCACGTTTTAACGGCACAGTACACTGCATTTTCCCTCGAGCATTTTCCTTCTTCGCTAGGAGGTATAATGCCGGGTGATGTCTTTCTAATTGCGCTATTAATTGAAAACGGAGTAACGGTAAGCTGAGGATGGTAGTCGTGGAGGAGGTGCTCGAATTGTTTGCTCCAGAACAATAAACGTGAATATCGCGTGGTAATTACCTATGCATTGTTTGTTTTTTTTATTCTAAGGCGTTTTATAGCGTATGATAAAAATGCTTTTCGTAAAGATTAGTTTTTGACGCTTTTGGGCAAAGTTGAAAAGTATTTATGATTTCGGTTTGTTGGTCTGTTTGGGCTATAACTCTCATTAACATGCATCCATTGTTAAGAAATTTGTGTGGGTTATTTTGTTTGTATTTCTTTTGCACCAAGTACTCTATTGAAAATGATGTGCATAGCATAAGTAGTTTTTTTTTTTTTTTTTTGTACAGAGGAGCCCTGAAAACAATTGCAGTGCATTATATTCCATGTGTAGTCATTGTTTAAAACGTATCTTACAGACGTAAATCTATTTTAAATAAAAGAAAATTAATATATATTATTGAAGTTTATAATGTTCGCCATTGAAAAGAGTATAAGTTCTTTCAGCAACAGCAAGGACGTACCCAGAAAAAAATTTCGGGGTGGGTCCAAAAATTTCGGAGGGGGTCCAAACGGTGAAAAAGGCAGAATTTTAGACAAAAAACTTCATCATTATTATTTTGTTTACAAAAACTGAAATTTCGGAGGGGGTACGGAGCCCCCTGGATCACCCCCCTGGGTACGTCCTTGAGCAACAGTTCTTTCACAGGAACACACACGCACAAAAAAGAAAAAAGAAAAATTCAAGCACAATAAATCAGTAGCTGTAATAGATGTACTATGTACATGCAGAAAAGAGAAAAGAAGATGAATTTCACAACATGATTAAAAGTACTTGATAACTTGATACATATTGACTCTGAATTGGAAATAGCTTCATCCAAATACCGGTAAAGTATTTCAAAAGTATCAACACTCGAATATTTGCATCTATATTGTGAACCAGTATTGCTTTTCTTTTCCTTTTTTTTTCTTTTCTTTTTTTATTATGGAGTAAATTTAAAATTGGGATCTCACCTAATATTATGCAAACTTAATAAAATAATTACTTAAAGTTCTGTTTAATCTGAAAATTAAATTAGAAGTCCGAGAGTTAACAGAAAATTGTAAATTAAGTTTTTTTAAATGCCGTCCAATATCGCTGTTAATACCGAATTTTTCCTTTTAGATAATTAAAACGTTTTTACGATCATGTGACTTTAAAAAATACCAATAGCATCACTGCTGTAAACAAAATAAAAGCTAAAAGATATTTTTTAAGCAACCTTTTTCTGTTTATTTCATTATTGGTTGTTTCCCTTTTGTGTGCCTCATTAAATAATGAATTTTCAGTCGCTTGTAAATTGGTAATTAATTAATTTAACATCATCCAATTGCTGTTACGATGTTTAAGTGCAAATGCATCTCAGACAAGAAGAGATATCTATTTCATTTACGCTTGATGAAAGCGGAGAGAAGGAAGATGCTTTTCTCATTTTAATAGCATTGCTAACTGCATTTCTCCAGGGTATTTTTGCTCTTTTCCGAAGGTAAATGCTTGACGACGTCTCTCTCTTAATTGCTCTATTAATTGAAAACGAAAGAAATGGAAGTTGTGGGTGTTAATAACAGTGGAGGTGCTTGAATTATTCGTTTAGAAACAATATACGTGCATATTGCGCGTTAATTATCTATGTTTTTTCCCCGGTGTTTTAGAATATATCATAAAATGGCTTGGTACGAAGACATATTTGTAAACGTGACTAGTTTTGCTAATAACTTAATGCATAAAACTCATATGATGTTTGTAGATGTTAGAAAAAGGGAAAAATCGAAAAAAGAAATTTCAAGCAGTATCAGGCTAATTATGGAATGTTGAAGTTTTTAGTACATATGCTTAGTATTTGGATATTCTCTGGCTATATTTCTTTAACTCCAATATACCTCAAACAGTGACGCAGCCAGAAATTTTCCATGGGGGAGGGGGGGTTACGACACTACTGCAACTCCTATATATGTATACGTGTGTGTGATAATGGAGTGAAGAATGTACATTATGTATGGCAAAAAATTTCTCATGAGGGGGGGGGGTTATAACCCCCCTTAGCTACGCCACTGACCTCAAATATCGTATATTGAAGCAGTCTTGGACAAAATATCGCATCATAATATACATCAAAACTTTAGAATTAGCTCTCAATATCACGCCATTATTGAAATATTGAATTAAGAAAAATGTATCGGGGTTGCTTTAGAAATATTTTTTGCATAACTCGACAATCTTTCAGTTACCAGAGGAGAGATAACCAGTATTTCGTAAAAAAAAATTAAAAAAAAAGTGTCAAAGAAATATTCAATATATATTCCAGGCCTATGTGGAGAAAAATATTACTTGAGAAGGCTACTCTAAAACTGGTTTTATGGGGAAAATATTTCCTTTGCTTACCCGATTGTTTCAAAATATCAGTGTTCTACTATATTAAACAATGCTGCTAACCAATACATTGTTTTGCTACTGAGTTTTTAGAAATGAAGCTTCTATTCAGTCCAACATTGTTAAGTCGTAGATATGATCTCAGAAAACTTTCGTTCGTAGAATAAAAGAATGCGTCCAGCTCTCATCAAAGCCAAAATCGGTGTCGAAAATAGATCTTTTTTTTTTCCCTTTTTCTACTGCATCTTGATGATATTTTCGAATGGTGTGCAGCAAATTATTTATTCAGATTATTGAAGAAACAAAAACACATGTAATACTTTAATGTAATACTTTGTAATACTTTACATTTATGGATAATTTGAGCTATTCTTGAAGCGGAATAGCTGCAATGAAATTCATTATAGAAAATCTTGGTCTATAGACCTGTTAACCCTTTGAGGCGCAACCCTTTCCCAATGCTGAAAAAAAGGGCAGCCGTTGCCATCGCTCGACTTAACGACCAGAAAGATGGCGGACGATCGAAACGTTCATCGCATGCCACATATCGAGAAACCCTTTTTTGACGACAGCTGGCTGTGCCCGCGCACAGCCAGCTGCGTCAAAAAAGGGCAATCATTGGGCAGCATTGGGCAATCTATCCAGCTGTTCTCGCATTCTTCCATTTTTCAGCAGTATGTCAGTGCTGTCAAAAACAATCGTGACCCTATTTTTACGGGAAATGACGTGCTAAAAAGCGAAGGATTCTCGTGGAGCTAGGTCACCCGCAACTATTTTTATAGAAATCCAATCTATTCTTCGTGACTGGCAATAGTCAAAACGTCAGAGTTTGGTGTTCCCTGAGCGGGAACACTGCGCGTTAAAGTGTTAAAGATTCTGAACTGCTAAATCGGGGCTCTTTATGCCACTCTCATTAAGATATGTCCTTGTTTCGTGAGAATTTGCAATCTTCCACTCTGCAAAAGAAAGTTACTTTCATGTTTTTAATTACGCTGTTGTTGGAACCAATCGATAAATGACCAATCTGAACCTTGAACACTCTTGAGCCTAAATAATCTGTTGGATTACCATTAGGTAGTTTAACACATTCGCTGCCAATCCCACACCAGCACGAGTGGAAACCCAATTTTCTATTTTAGTTTTGTGAATAACTAATTAATATATCGAAAAGCAGGCCTTCTGAAAGAAATATGTGAAATTTTTATTACTCACGACGTTAATCATTTATTATTGAAAGTTATACTTGTAACTGGCGTAAGAAATTTCGCTTGTACTTTCTAATACTTTTTGGACCGCCAGTGAACATTCTAAACTATTTTATCGAATCCATGTTTAACCCCCTTCTCCATTGAAAAGACGCAATGTCAAGAATTCCCTTACTGCAGCAAGCGTTGCTTCCGAACTTGGGTTTATGAATGTTCCGTTTATATTCAAAGATAGTAGCACTGCTTCCAGACAGGAAATCTTCACCTCTGCGTCTTTTCAACGATGATAGTTAGTAGGTCGAACTTGGGTTCACTATTAAATAAGAATGGTATTAGTAACGATGGAGAACAGAGGGATCCTTTCAGAAAATTCTAACCGTTCTGATAAAAATACTTTACACAACTTATCGCTTCAGAACCCTCCATTTGTTTTCTGTATCCATTTCTGATTTTTGGTAATGGGAGATGTCTTAAGGGTTTGAGGCGCAACCCTTTCCCGATGCGGAAAAAAAGGGCAGCCGTTGCCATCGCTCGACTTAACGACCAGCAAGAGGGCGGACGATCGAAACGTTCATCGCGTGCCGCAAATCTAGAGACCCTTTTATGATGCAGCTGGCTCTGCCGGCACACCAAGCTGCGTCAAAAAAGGGTCTCTCGATTTGTGGCACGCGATGAACGTTTCGATCGTCCGCCCTCTTGCTGGTCGTTAAGTCGAGCGATGGCAACGGCTGCCCTTTTTTTCAGCATTGGGCAATCTGTTCAGCTGTTTTCGCATTCTTCCATTTTTCGGCAGATGTCATTGCTGTTAAAAAGAATCGGGACCATTTTTTTACGAGAAATGACGTGCTAAAAAGTAAAGGATTCTCGTGGAGCTATGTCACCCGCGAATATTTTTATAGAAATCCAATCTATTCTTCGTGCGTCTAAAGGCACTGCGCGTTAAAGGGTTAAGCGTTTGTTTTTGTTTCCGAATCTACCTTCATCTTTCGCTGCACTCAGCCCGTCTTGTCTTTTAAGATGCATACCTATCCGTTACCGGCAATACGTAATTAAGGATTCTGCAGCGAACTGGAACTGTCCTGAGAAAAGAGGCTAATGATCCAAGCGCGCGCCTTAAGTTAAAATCTTCCAAGACTTAACGAAGAGAGCGTTGTCCTTCGGGTATTTAACATTTCTAATGGCGTTCCCGCCAGTACTGTCTTACTGGTGTCCATGTTAATTACGGGTCTGTTCTTTGCTGTGTCGCTGCAGTATTATGCATGGCGATATAGCGCGTAAATTTAGTTGGGTTTGAAAGGTGTAGTGTTTTAAAATTAAGTCATGTTCGAGGAATTCGCTCAGAATTATTTTAAATTGCAGAAAAGGTGCTATCAAATCAGCTAATCATCAAAGTGTTACTGAAATGGCATTTTATTTGGAATTAAATCGGTCATTTTAAAAACTAAATACATAAAAAAAACCAGTCAAATACAGTTTTTCAATGTATTTTTTAATGTCTATGGTGATAAAATAAAGTGTTAGCATATTTCAATGCCTACTACTCTAATAAACCCAGCAAGTGCTTAAAAATTCACGTCTTTGTTCATTGCTCTATTTTTGTTTTTTCTCCAAAAGTCGCGACTTTGGTAGACACAGCACCCCGCAATGGTAAGCAAATTTGTTAAAATATTGATTTTGAGGTTTATACACTAGAATAGTCGACATACCCCAAAGTATATATTACTGAAATTTCTAAACCATATTTCATTTGCAGCCTCAGATGTTCATATGTACACCTGTCCCCAATAACTTATAACCGAATGAAATCTTTAATCGAATTTATTATGATTATTGGATATTTTATCACCTTTGAAATGCTAAGCCTTTGTCAAATGTTGATGAAAATAATTGGCAATTTATACTACTTGAACCTTAATTGAAAAGTAAGCTATCGGACTAGGTACACGATAAAAACTTATTTTTTAATTAAAAAAAAAAAAAGAAGAAATCCAATGTGGAATTATTTAAGTCTTTTTCTCTTTTTTCCAGTATAGTCGTTTGTTTGTTTTTTTAAACTAATGTAATTTTCCAAAATCCAATCCTTAAATTTGTTAAAAATATTACCATTTACAGCGTTAAAAAATTGAACCAATAAATAAATAAATAAAAATAAAAAAAGGTGTCACATTTTTAAATTAGCAGCAAAATTTGGATAGTTCATTTTTTTTTCCTTGGAACTTTTTTCAAATGAGTTTAACATTAGCATTCACACATAATGATAGCATTATTTTTAGAAAGTTGATAATAATAATTTAGAGCAATGTTCGGGATGCCGAACTTGATTAATAGATTTTAGAAGATTAATTCACTTAATTTAAAATTTAGTCGCTGAATTAAAAATTTTGGTTTTGCTAATCTAAATAGCATTTAACCCGTAGAAAACACTCCACAACTATGGTGTTAAGAGAAATTCAAAAATAAATACCTTTTTTCATAAGCACAATTCTCCTTATGTGTGGGTGATTTTAATTCGGAAGAAGTGTGGACTGTGTTTGTACCATACTAAAAATACATCCGATATTTATATGTCTTTCAACAAAATTATATATTTTTAATGGCGTTTATCTTTTCTACAGGCGTAGATTCAGAGGGAACCATTCACCCCGATAGAAATATATTTGCCCCTGAAAAAATGGCCTTTTTTTGCCTGGCAATGACACATTTAAAGCAATTTTTAATTCATTTTCAAAATTTGCCCCTCCCCTTCTCAAGAAAGAAAAAAATTCTGACTCTTCCCTTGAACACGTGATCTTGACTGACCTTGACATGATCTTGAATACATGATCTATGCTGACATAGTAGTCATTGATCTACTTTCAAATTCAAACATTGATTGATTCTCAAACAATGATTTACTTTCGACTGTAATTTTTAAGTAAATCATTACTACTGCGCTACAACATTTTTTTAAATGTAATTTTTTTCCTCCAAACTTTCATGTGGGCAGTTTATGATCTGAAAAATAAAAACATGTTTCTCAGAATGTAAGGGAAAAAAAAAAATTCTCTTGCGATTTATACAGAAAAAATTTCTTCAAACGGATGCTTCATTAGAAGCGGAAATTGTTCCGTATTCAAAGTTCTATAAAAACATTCGTTATTTACCAATGTTTTGCCAGTGAGTGTATTATTATGATTTTCGTTGTAAGTAGGGACTCCGTCGTATTTTTACGTGTTTATTTAGGCATAAAATTGGTGTGGGGGTCGGGATGAATAAAAATAAAATATATAAATAAGCCTTTACCAGGCAAATATTCTATTCGCAGATAGAAGACGAAATTCTTCAGTAACGAGCCACCAAAAAAATTGCCATCTTCCAAATTACAGACTATTTGCAAAAACCCTTCATTCTCATGAAGAGCAAAGAATAATTTGGCCCTTCTGACCCACAGTGTTATGGTATAATTTAAACTGTTTTTACAGCATTTGAAATTGAGAGCGCAGGAGAATCTCTAAATTGGCCCTTCTGTGTGCTATTTCTCTTCAAAATACACAGAAAACAGCTCGTACCCCACCAAAACACCTTCAACTATTACCTGTTTACAAGCCAGCGTTTTCAAAAGTAATGATATACCTTTTTATTTTAAACATCCCCGTGATTAGAGATGATAGCCTGTTATTTTATCCCCCGCTCTCGGATTTGAAAAGCCTATTATCTTCACTGTCCCTCTTCTAAGAAAAGAGGTAGAAAAAAAAAAAAACCGCAGGCGCTATCGCCCCCCAATAATTCTCTTTTCCGAAGTGCTTCTTCCCTTCCCAAAAAATTCCGATAATTGGAACTTATACCTACAATCCAGCCGGACTTGGTGGATTGGGGAATGTAAGTTCCCACGTTTCGCTTCCTTTACTGAAAAGTATTGAGGGGTGGACAGGAAAGATGATGTGATCTTTTTCTCTTGAAGGGAAGGAAGAATGTATGTCTTTGGCTAGAGGAGGAGATCAGATCTTCGCGGGGTTGACCGGGGCCATCTTTTAGGTTGACCCTTTTACAAATTGGCGCCAGAGGGGGTTTGCGAGTTGAGATGGATCGGGGGAAAGCAAGGGTGGTCCTTTGGCATGTACGCCTCGCTGTGCGTTCAGAAATTCCGATCAAATGAGGAGTTGGATTTTCACGGGTTTTCACAAAGATGCTCAGTGGAGCATGCCATGTCACGGACGGAACGGGATTTTACTTATACAGGGTGTCCCATAATTGTTGGAACAAACTTTAAGGGGAGGTAAGGGCACATAATAAGGATTAAGAATTACATAGCAATGTGGAGTCAAAAACGCCGTTTTCCCTTACCTATTAATAATCACTTTTGAAAAAGAGTTGAAGTGTCTGTCTAATTTCTTAACCAAGTTCCATAGACAATGGGCTTTTCTCCAAAAATTTCTACCATGAAATGATATAGAATTTTTAAACTATCAATTTCAGTCACGTGTTTTCTGCGAAAGATATTTAGTTTTTGAGGAACAAGGGTCAGAAAGTTCACTATTATTTCAGCACTGGTTCCAAAATGATTAACAGCTACATGATGACGTCATTTCTGACCCCACATTGCTAAGTGATTCTGAATCCTTATTACGCGCCCTACCACCCCTTAAAGTTTGTCCCAATCATTATGGGACACCCTGTATATATTTTACAGTAGTGTTATTAATATCAAACCTCGAAAATATGTGATGCTTTACGAGTTTTAGTCTCCAAATTCCAATATACATTTTTTTAATGTTTCATTTTTTTGTGTGATTTCACTTTTCGAATTATGTAGAATTCATTCTTAAATTTCACGTTTTCATGCTGATACTTTTCATTTCGTTAGAAACCTAAAAGCATGTAAACATTTGTTTTTTAAGCTTCAAGATTTTTTTAAAATAAAAATTACAATCGAATGATGGTTAAAATTTTGAATTCTTCCATTTTATTTTTATTTATTTATTTTTTGACGTGATTGCGTGTCGTGTTTTTTAACACTTACCGGAAATTTCGGAAAGTATTAATGATTTTAGTTTGTCTGTCTCGTCGTTCTTAGTTGCCATGAAAAAGTATCGATCGCCACAATTCTATTGCATTAAAACTTGCCATGCATGTTGCATTAAAAACTGTCGTAAAAATAGCATGCAGGGGCATTCAATTTACACTGTGAATTTACTTTCTATAGTAATGTTCTTATTAGCGTTGGAGTTATGTAAATGAACCAGTACAATAATATATTTTTATTAATTCAATTAGAATTTTCCGGATCTGGACAAGTTTATCGAAATGTGTCATTTTTAATATGCATGCCATAGACAATAATTTTTTGAAATTCTTTTGAGTTCTCTTATAAAATTAAAAAAAAAATACTATAAATGTTATATGCATTCTTTCTGATGGGGAGGGGGGAGAAGGGGGTCTTATTTTGTAATCTTTAACACTATACATCAATTTTCTTTAGTCTGAAATCGATAAATGTCACCAAAATATGCTGACTGCCCCTAGAAGCAATGGCTGCCTATAAAGCGTATTACATTTGAACTCGTTTGGGTGCTTCATAAAAGAACTATAAAGTACTATATTATTTTCAGTAGAGTGTATGGTACAGTACCTGAAGTAACATATATATTACGTTGTAACGAAAGTTTCCCGCCACCGCAAACATCGTCAGCACACAGTTCTCGTTGGCGTATTGGCTCATATTTTGTCAAACGATTTTTGGCATTTGAAAGAAAGAGGTTTACTTTATAACATTGTTTTGTGAAATCTGTAAAAAATATAGTTATCATTAAGTATAAGGTGTCTCAAATGGAACTATCACTCTAGAGGATTAGAACCATCCTTTACTTCCAGTTGTGTTGCAAAAAGTCAGCTACATAATATCAACGAATTATGAGTACAGCTTTAAGTACTATTGTTGTATCATGTGACACTGTGCAGGTTTGGTACCGAAAGTTCAAAAACAGTTATCTAAGGAGTTAGAAGCTAGTTTTTCAGGCAGATATGGCGGAAAACTTTCGTTACAACCTGATACATTTAGTAGAAGTCGGCGCATATATTTAGGCACATCACGGGACGGACGGCACACAGACAAACTGAAATCATAAGCGCGTTTTAACTTTGATAATAAAAAGTGTTTAGAAGAAAACCGTGTACATTTGTCCAGATACAGAGGTCGCTTTTCCTTTTTCTCGCAGTGGACCGGGAAAAAAAAAAAAAAGAACATCCTTCATTTGTCCACGTGTGCAATGCTTGGACGACCTCAAATGAAAATCACCTGAGAAAAATCGGAGGCTAATTTCGCAGTTTTACACTCTGTCACCTGATATACACCGCCGCTTCGTTAGGGCAGAGGAAATTTCGCTCATTCATGGGAGAAGATTTTTAAACCGTCCCACGAGAATTTCGCTCCGCCATCTCTTCATTATGTCATTGCTGGGGCGAAGATATTTTAATAAGCGACAAAACAGCGTTCTGACGACGTGGATACGCATTTCACAGGGGTTGTTACTCTTGTGCATTTTCTGGAAGAATAGGTACGGCTAAGTGTGTACTTGTCCAAGAGGATCGATCGCTGCTCTGTGCATAACCCTCTTTATCTACCGACGATACCTTAGAGGTACTATCAGGTTGTAACGAAAGTTTTCCGCCACGTCTGCCTGAAAAACTAACTTCTAACTCCTTAGATAACTGATTTTGAACTTTCGGTACCAAACCTGCACAGTGTCACATGATGCAACAATAGTACTTAAAGCTGTACTCATAATTTGTTGATAATATGTAGCTGGCTTTTTGCAACACAAATGGAAGTAAATGATGGTTCTAATCCTCTAGAGTGATAGTTCCATTTGGGACACCTTATACTTAATGATAATGATGTTTTCTTACAGATATCACAACATAGTGTTATAAAGTTGATCTCTTTCTTTCAAATGCCAAAAATCGTTTGACAAAATAGGAGCCAATACGCCAACGCGAACTGTGTGCTGACGATGTTTGCGGTGGCGGGAAACTTTCGTTACAATTGCTAAATTGCTAAATTGCTATTTGCTAAATTGAATTCAAAATGCCTTGAAGAAAATCTAATCTTTTTCGGCGATGTATGCTACCGGCAAAGGGACTAACACTTTTGAGCAGCAATTAGCAATGATGTCGAACATAGAAATGTAAGGTTACTGAGTCAAAAAACACAGACATATGCGGTCTTCGTTGTTGTGAAGCGTCAAGTAGGCCATTGACTCGGCCAATAGAAAGAAAAAAAAAGAGTACAGTCCACTGTACTAGGTCATGTACTCATTGAGGGTGTGAAATAGGCATGTGCAGTGCAATGTTAACGCGGGTCGTACCGTGTAGCATAGCAACAGTGTTAATAAAAGTAGTCCAACATTTTATCATAAAAGGGTACCAAATTAACCTACAGCTTTTATACGGAGAAAAGTTTCACCATGACTTGACTGTATTGATCATTTTAAGCACCAAATCATGGTGCAACGCTTCTCTGAAGAAAGATTGCAGTCAACGCCAATTCAGTTCCGTTTTAAAAGCAGTAAAAGATTGAACTACTTACACTGCGTAAAAAAAAGTAGAAGGACATTTGGATTTTTTTAGAAAAATAAGGAACCTTTTATTTTTACTGATTTTTTTTATTTATTTATTTTTATTTTTTTTTTTGCAAGCAACATTTTACAGATCATTTAATTAGACAATATCAATATCATAACCATGATATTCAAAAATAAAACATTAATGACAACAGAAATAATTCCTACCATCTGAATTTTGTAAGTAGAAGTAAAAAAAAGTAGAAAAAAGTGTGTAAAAAAAAGTAGAAGGAATGTAACCCAACATGGGCGCCAGCAGAATATTTCCCAAGGGGGAGTGGGGCAAAGACTACTCCAGGGGGAGGCGAAGAATATTCAAGGGGGGGGGCAAAGACTACTTTAACGTATGGTTACCATGTTGGAAAGAGCAAAAAAGCAAGGAAATAAACACTGCATACAAAAATCCGGGGGGGGCATTGCCCCCCTTGCCCTATGCTGCCGGCTGCCCATGTAACCCAATGAATAAAATACAAGCGATGTTAGTAAGAAATACTCTTCCCATTAGATTTTATTTTTGAATATCATGGTTATGATATTGATATTGTCTTATTAAATGATCTGTAAAATGTTGCTTACAAAAAAAAAATTCAGTAAAAATAAAAGGTTCCTTATTTTCCTAAAAAAAATCTAAATGTCCTACTTTTTTTACGCAGTGTATATAAACAGTGCAGCATTCGAAAACGTTTCATTTTTCCTGTTCATGGCATCTCTTTTCAATTAGTCCAGAATCTTGAACTGCCTTCTACCACACCTCTCCCCCCCCCAAAAAAAAAAAAAACCATACACTTATGTTAGCTTATATAGCCGAATTCCGTTGTTTCTGTGGGGGTATGTTAGGTTTTTAGTGCAATACCAATAAATTTGTCTACAGATGAAGATAGGAAACGCTTATCTTACTGCATGGTGATACATTACTGTATACTCTTACCTTTTCTCGTAAACACATTTTTCGAGTGATTGTTTACTAACAGGAAATGTTGTCGAAGCCACTAGATTCTCTCGTAGGAAAAATTCTACTTTGTGACACATCCTCCATAAAAAAAAAACTCCGAAATTGCTTCAAGTTTGTTTTCACACATACTTTGAAGTCATTGAGTAAATTCACGCGGCCCTTGCAAGAAAGAAAGAGAAAAAAAAACTATTTCTGTCTCTCTAACAGGGTTGCCACATAGGCTATTTTTAAGGCTAAGCTCATCAAACAAAAGCTGCCAGATTGCAAGGGCGGCTCCAGCGAGGTGCTCATGGGGGCCATAGCCCACGCCGAACTTTTTGTTTTAGAACTTTAGATTTGTATACTTCGCGGCTGAACCCGTTCAATTTGCATTTTGAACAATTTATAGACTCTCTAAAAAAGTTCAATGGGCCCATCGGAAAATTCAGCCTCGAGCCGCCCTCGCCAGATCGGCTTTTTTTAGGCCAAATTTGGTAAATTTTGGCTTAAAGATAGCCAATTGGGCAATCCTGCTTTGGCTCCTTAATGCTCTAACGTCTTTCATTCATTTAATGTTAAAATAATAAATATCTAAAAATTTTCCTTTTGCCTTAAAGAAAGCCAATTTGGCAACCCTGCTCTGACTGCTTACCGCTCTAACGTCTTTCGTGTAATGTTAAAATCACAAATATCTAAAAATTTTCATTTGGCCTTAAAAAGAAGCCAATCTGGCAACCCTGCTTTCGAACTTGTCTAAATAAGAAAGAGCACTTTTATGCTATATGCATTGAGGGGCTCTCGAAAAAATTGGCGTAGTATAACATTCATCCATCCCAGCCGAAGCAGAATCGATTTTGACAATGTTAATCTCCCTTCAAAATCTCCAAAACTTTTCCCTGGGAATTCTCGGGGAGCGTGTTGAGTGCGCTGAACGTGATTAGATTAGGAAGGAACTCTTGGTTGAGTAGGAGTAGAGACGGGGGAATTTTTGGTTTGAGATAAAAGTAAAAGGTGGGAATGTGCAGTGTAAGAAATGTGACACAGCTTTCTTATCGATGACAGCTAACGCATATAGTTTTAGCAGTTTTGATTTCCACACGAGATTAAATAAAAAAAAAGCCTTCAAATGGTTAGCGTAGGGTGGTTTTATCGCTTGAGAACCCTTACTGCTCCCCATAAATATTTACTAAAAAGCACTGACGTATAATATGACACTGTCTCATCGATAAGAAAGCTGTGTTCAGGGGTCGCCTGAACAACCCCTTTACTCAACGCTAAAACGTTAATTTTAACAGCATATCCCCCTTTTGTATCCGTGACTAAAAATGGTACACGGAAAAAAATATTTTTAAATTTCCCGCATAAATTTTGAGAATTTTATGTTAATTAAAAAAATTGTGTTAACTTCGTAAACTTTACAATTGAATGAGTAACAAAGAAAATTTACTGCAAAGAAGATTAAGACATTGTATCGTAACTGATTTTTTTTGCAGAATTTTTATAGTAAAATTTACTGTCAATCAAATTTTATAGTTAGAATGGACCTATTAATGTAGGAAAGTTATAGTTATGTCCGATCTGTACAATAAACTCCGGTTATAGGTAACTTTTCAGGGAATCTGACAGCTTTGTTGACTCTATCAGAAATTTTTTCATTCCGAAATTTCACAAATTTTACGAAAACGTTAAAAATTTTGTTAAAAAGAATGTTCAGCATGGATTTCTTATCAATGACAGCCAACGCATACAGTTTCAACAGTTTTGACCATGAGATTAAAAAACATGTTCCCTTAAAATGGTTATTAGGGGGTGATTTTATCGCTTGAGAACCCTTCATAAATATTTACATTCCAGCAAAATTCCGGTTATAAGGAACTTTCGGCATATTGAGCAGTTTTATTCACTATGGACTCCGGTTCACTAGTTTCTCGTTTAAACCAGGCATGGACATCCTTTGGAAAGTTGCAGACCGAACTTTGAGCAGTCGCGGGTGATATAACCGGGATTTATGTGGAATTTTGAATGGTTTATGTGGATATTCTACGGGAATTTGAAATGTTCCGCTGGCCGGATGAAAAGCCCTGGCGGGCCAGCCAAGCGTTCCAGGGGTTGCCCCTATGTGGTTTAAACGAATGTTCGGATTTTCGGCATCACGTGGACGTTATCCACACTCTAGATTCTTCTAGTTGAGTGCGAATGACGCAATTTGATGTCAAAAATTCGAACATTCGTTTAAACTAGCATGGTTAATTATCGCTTTAATTAACTCCGAGATTTAATGAATTTTACAAACATGTCCAAAGTTCGGTTAAACGAAACGGATTATTTCATATTTATTCACAATGTCCATCTTTTTAAAGTGCCTATGATCCTTCACAAATTGTCATACTGTACATTGTAATAAGCGATAATCCTTTGCTAAAGATACTAAAAAATTCTCAATCGAAATTCAGGCTATTTTACAATGAAGTTCTGCGTTTAGGAATTTGTTTCATAAAATTCTATAAGGTAATCGTTTTTACAAGGTTTGAAGAGAAAAGCTGAAAATTTTCGAGTGTCTGAGGCAATTCGGTCAAAGATCGTGAAATAGACATTGTGCTTTTGTACTGTACCTTTATAAATAAGTTTATTTTATTATTAAAAGATACCCCCTTGTTCAAGCTCCACAAGGAAATGCTATTTAGCAGAATTCTTTGAATGCATTAAAAAAAAAATACGCATTCATAAAAGAATGTATACGGAAAGTGAATTACCAGTCGCAGACACTCTAATCAAATTTAAAGCGAATAATATAAAAAAATGACCAACGAATTACGTCGAATTTCGGTCCCCAACAGAAAGGCACACTATGCGTAGCAAAATAAATTTTTACATAGAAAGCACATCCTCTTGTAACTAAATTAGTCGAGATAAGTGAATTAAATGAATAAAAAAGTGACATTTCCGGGGGAGAAATATCCCTCAAACATAACTAGTCAAAACTATGAAATTATCCTTAATTACATTACACTGTAATTGCGCAAGAATTCAATGTTACATGCATATTATTATTTTTTTTTCTATTTAATGCAACACTCAATAGTTGAATTAATATTTTTTCTGGGCATCGCAACATTATACAATTCCTTAATCAATATGTCTGATACAAACTTCCATTAGTATTTGCGATGAAGAGAGCAGAAAAAAAAAAAATAAGCTCGTAAATTTTAGCTGCCGATTGTAAGAAAATTATTTCAAGATATTGAATTATGATAAATTAAACGATATAAGGATGCAAAGTAACATAGCTTATGCGGAAACATGAAAGAACGAAGGAAGGCTGAAAAAAATTACTTCTCTTTTTTTTGTTGTTGTTGTTAATTAAAGTGGCTGAAGACATTAAGATAACCGAAATTTCATTAACTTATCATTTTTGAGATTTTTTTTTTTTGTTATGTGTAATAAAGTTCGAATATTTTCTTATCGGTTGCAGAGAAGAGATTGCGGTAGTCATTGATGATATTTTTTTATTTTATTTTTTTTTTTTTTCTGTATGTTTATTAATATTTTTTTTATAAAGTATTACTGGTTCTGAAGAATTTCTTTTTTATACATAGAAGTAACCATAGCTTTCAGAATTTTAAAGTGTGGTAAATAGTGTGAATTTCGCTAATTCTTTGATCCACCTGAAATTAAAGCAAAAGTAATTAAGTTCCGTTAAGACAAAAATGGTTATATAATCGCATTAACAATTTCTTTTATAAATTTGCCTGCATTATATTGTGGCATGTTCTCACTGACGGAAGACTTGTAGGCATTCATTTTTTAACATTTTTAAACAATGTTGAAAAGCATTTAAAAGGTGACCATTATGAATATTAATCAGAAACTGAATATGAAAACTTGGGTACTGTTCGTCCAAAGATAAAAGGTCGGCTTTGGCGCGCTGCCAAAAAAATGGGTGCTGCGATTTGCTTCATTGGAAAGACTGGTTCAGATGTGCAAGAACTCTTAAAATTCTATACGGTAGTAGTGTTTTTTAAGACATTTGGACTTTCATTTCCGATTTACAAAATACTTCCGTATTGCCAGTTGGCTAAAATCTAGTCAAAAAGTGGCTAAATTGACAACACTGTCAGCACATACTAGAGAGAGAATTTCTTGCACATCTGAGCCCATCTTCGCAGCATGCATTTTTTTGGCAGCACGCCAAATACGACCTTTTATCTTTGGGCGAGCAGTCGTACAGTCGAACTCTGCAGATCATAAAAAAAATGTCGTCATAAGAGGAATGCCGTGATAACCACAGTTGCATATGTACAAAATGGACGAATGATTTGCACAAAATCGGGACTTTGAGAAAAATGTCGTTCTAATCCGTCACTGACGAGATAAACAGGCTACGCGCTGACATTTTGGTCACACACCCTTTGCAGTCGAAGAGTCATGTGACCTAAGGGCTGCGATCATTTCAGTATGGCTATGTCGGACTAAGAGGGTCACCCACCCTTGGTCACGTGACCTTTCGAGTGCAAAGGGTTGTGACTAAAATGTCTGCGTCGTAGCCTGTATATCTCGTGAGCCACGGTAAAACCGTGGTGACTGGGTGCTGGGATAACGAAGTCCGACATATGATCGTTGTAGAAGGAGGATTAGAATCTCGAGTGGAATATTCAGGTATCAATCAAAATCAATTCCTCATCAATTCACGTACCATGAATTTTCAGTAGATGTTAAAGAATTAGTCAAGAAGTACTAGTTACAACCATTTGATAGTCAGATATTTGTTACGCATGACATTAATAAATAACTTGCTTCAAGAGACGAAGGAATGTTTCGAGACAAAAAGTTTCCTTGAGAAATTGTTAAAATCCAAACATAATCTTTTTTTTAAAGCTATGTAGACCTATAGTTTTTTTTGTGTGAAGCTTTATAGACATTAATAAATTAATTGAGTATCTGTAATGTGTAAAAGTATAATGAAAATTTATTTGGATTTCTAGCTGTCGTCAAAAAAGGATCTCTAGGTCTGTGACACGCGATGAACGTTTCGATCGTCCGCCATCTTGCTGGTAGTTAAGTCGAGCAATGGCAATGGCTGCCCCTTTTTTCAGCAATGGGAAAGGGTTGCGCCTCAAAGGGTTAAGACGAAATTTGCGGAAGACAAAAGTTATTTTTCTCCCATTGTCTGGTGCTCAATGTGCGGATAAATAGTTGTTTGGTGGCGTGGGGGGAGGAGGTACACTGACGTTTGAATTAGACTGGCATTTGAGGTTACTCTCTTTGAAACAATAGAAAGGCACGCTTTTTTGGTGCGCTGTTTGAATAAGCCTGCCAAGGTCGTTGCACGGGCCAGCACAATGGGGCGGCGATAAAAAAGTCGCCAAAGGTTATTTAGGTACGTAGGGTGCGTAAGAATTCGTTTTCCGAACGATATCGGCGATCGTCCTGCCTTTCGATGTCATTTCTATGAGGGTTTGTTGTTTTTGCTTATGGCTTCTGACAACCGTGGCAGAACCCTCCCACATAGCGAGGCGATGGACAGAAGGGGGCGCCTTCCATTTTAGTGGACCCCCCAGTGGGAGGAAGTCAGACTTTAGCCCGGTGGTCCCCTCATTTTGAACCCATTCCAGAGGAGGGACCAACCCTCCTCTGGAATGAGTTCAAAATGGCATGGGAGCCACGACGGATTTTGAGCGCACCAGCTGCCATTAGCGTACACGGTCCCACGGCAGTCGAGCCGAGGAGGGAGTGGACCTTCCCAAGCACTGGCCAAGCCGGATGCTGCTTCACTTGTAGTGCTCTTATGGGAACGGAGTTTAGCGCCCAGACCACTGCGGGACTATGAGGGTTTGGGTACGTCTTCTGACCAAAATCCTTTCAGGACCGTTTCTGGGTCATCTTTTTAAACCCAGGTTTTATACGATGCGCCACCTAGTGAACATTTGTTTTAACAAAATTTTTCTTTGGAAATTTTTGAGCGTATCTCACGTATAGTCTGTATAGCGAATTTGGTTACAATCCGTTCACTCGTTTTAGCTGCAAAACGCTTTTTATATAATGTGTAATTTTTTATAATTATTCTGTATACTGAATTCATTATTAGTAAAAATCAAGAAAGGTAAAATAATTCCTAATAAATTGAAAAAGCCTTTGGTCTATCAAAGTAACAGTCAAAATTTCTGCTTCTGTAATTCTAGTTTTAAAAGCTCTTCTCAGAAGTTGCACGGTTCTTTAAAAGAACGTTTTTAAAAGGAAAAAAAAACCTAATTAGAAAATATATAGTTTTCTTCATAAACTGTGTATGTGTGTTAAGGCAAATTTAAAACAAAAAAAGGGTTATCCTTCAAAAACTGTACTGTGCACTCTTACAAAGCTATAATCTGTATATCATGTAACTTTCATAAAAAGTTCTTAAGCTCAGTTAATCGCATGATAAAACTGAATACAGCATCTTACAGTCAAAGCACAGTTAATTGCAATACAAAACTGACTACAGCATCTTGCAGTCAAAAGAAAAATTGCAAAAGATTTCTTTCTTTTTTTTTTTTTTTTTAATTTCTTAAGTATTTCACAACGCTTGCAGATTTATTGTTTGTAAACGATTATGTTACATTTTAAAAATATATTTTTGAATTAAAAAAAAAAATACTTCATCTCGTGATTCTATCAAAATGTTTTAAAAGTTGCTTCATCTCTTAAAACAGCAACCTTAACATAACACATCGAAAATTAAAAAGCAAAAAATAATGTAATGCTTCATTAATTGTTCAATCCTTTTACATGCGTTCTAATTACGGATTTTGTAACAAATTTCAAAAAGGAAAAAATCCAATGCATCGCTTCTAATATATTGCTAAGAAGGTAAGTTAAAAAGAAAAAAAAAATATTAAAAACAAAAACCAAGAAAACTTAATATAGGCAGTTCAGAAGTAACTGTAAAAGACTGGATGAATCTATATACTTTTTTTGTTTCCACAACATTATCTGTAATCTTATTTTGAAGCGAAAAAGGGCTTTTTAGCGAAAGCTTTTCCCTTTCTTAACTTGAAGTTAAATTTTTCAAGCATTAATCGCTATTAAGTTATAAAACCTTAAGAACGAATAATGAGGAAGAAGAAAAAAAACTATATATAATCCCCGAAAAATTAAAATAAATTAAAAATAAACGCACTTTACTCAAAACATTTATTTTCATTAGCATAATAGGTAATTAAGTTCGTTAAGCGGTCTATAAAGAAAACGTTGGCAGTTGCAAAAACAGCTAAACTCGGGACCCCAACACTGTTTTCTTTTTCATTTTTAATTTTCTCTAATTTGAAAATTTCTTCACTTTTCTTTGTTGTTTGCCGTTCGCTTCTGAAAATTAATCAGTGCAATCATTTTTAATGGACAAAACCGAATTTATTAATTATAAGAAGAAAAAAAACTCATTTACAAATTTCTTTTCTGGATGAATTTTGGATAATAATCTATTCACCTTTTGAATACTTAATATATTTTTTAAAATTCTGTATTGATGTTTAAAATCAAATAATTTTTTTAAACTTTTCAACAAAGTTGAACATAGTTTCTGATTTTGATATACATTACACACTTGATAATCCGGCGGTTGGTTAATCCGGCACGTTCGATTATCCGTCAGTCTGGGGAAACACGCGTCATATTGTCTTCCGATCTGCTAGATGTATTTTGTAGTTATCCAGTGTAGTAGGACTTTGTTTTGTCTGCTATAAAGTACTTTTTATAGCACATTTCGTGTTTACTGTCACAGCTATGGGTTTCTGTGCTGGTAATACGTAAAAAGCAAATGTATACTTGTCGTACTAGTATTATCAAAATTGCTTTTTTTCTGATTGTAAGCTCGAAGCAATTTAAAAACTAACAAGCGTCTAAATTATATTTATTTAACGGCTGAAATTTTGCATTTATCACATTGATGGTATTTACTATACGGAAACACTAAAATTTTCTAAGTTAGACCTCACAAACACTTCTAAAAGGAAAGCGTCGCTGGAGTTTCACATCACAACAACACTCATGAATGATTCAGTGGGGTGAATGAATCTTAATGCGACTCATAAAACTTCCCTTCTCGAATCTGAAATACACGAGCCAAAAATTATCTTACTTTTCATTTTATAAAAGCCGCGAGGCTGAAGATTTTTTTTAAAGAGTAATTTTGAATGAAAATTAGTTCCATTATATTTCTAAACAATAGAATTGGCATCGGTGCGATGATTGTATTCAGAACTTGTGGTTGTGTTTGCGCTTTTATGCTCTAAAAAATTCTTCTGATGGGTATTTAAAATGCATTATGGTTTCGCGTTACTGTTTGCTGGAGAGAACAGAACAATCGAAACCTTTTTTAAGATTTAAGAGATAAGGAAAAGTAAAATTCAGGCATCCAAAAGGTGTCGTTTACAGACAAGATTTGTTAAAACGAGTTTCTTTAAAAGTTAAAAACAACTCTGACAACTACTATGAAAATTTTACCTTCGAAATTAACAGCCTTTTCCAACTCAAAAAGAAAAGACTAAAGAACAAAAAGAAAAGACTAAAGAACAAAAAGAAAATTCTGAATTTGAAATAAATATGCTATAACTAAACACGTCTTTTGTTGATTTAAAAGCATTAGCTTCGAGATGCTGAACTAGCTTATAAAATATAAAATAATATTAAAATGTGTTAGCAAAACACACTCAAAAGAACTGGTGTTCAAAATACAAATTAATTAAAACTTTGTAAAAACAATATACAAAATATTTACGTATCAAGTTAAACACGTGTTTTGATTGAAATGAGTTACTGCTACTGATATACTGTTACTGATGAAGATCTTTTTTTTTCGACCAAAATACGTGTTTAGCTTGATAATTAAAACTTATGTGTGTCACTTTAAAAAGCTTTAATTATTTTACAATTTCATTAAAATATGTTATCTGAATGACACTGCAGTATGAATGTTCTTAAAAACAAAGTTACATAAATAAAGAAATAAAAGGTGACGTTCCTTAAAACTTCCTTATACTGATTTCACTAATTTAACTATCACACAGTTTTTTAATACATAATCCCATCAAGGATCGCTCTAATATGCCACCTTTCTTTACTGTGTGCATTTTAGGGATGGACTGCGAGACAGAAATTTGCGAGACGAGACAGAGATTTGCAGTTATTTTGCGAGACGAGACAAGTACATTTTACATTGTGATATAGGGACTTTTGCGAGACGAGACAAAGTTTTTCAGCGATTTTGCGAGACGAGACAGCCGATTTCTCATCTCGCGTCCATCCCTAGTGCAGTTCTTTCATTCCATATGCAATTGCACCTTTCATCGAATTAATAATTGAAAACTGTTCCAGCATTCAGTTCCGCTATTAAAATGTTTAACAGGGACATACGTAAATTGGTAGAAGCTAATCATACAATCTCTTAAGCTTAACTTTTAAGTATATTAGCTTAAATTACTTGTCCAAATGGAAACAAATTATTTTTTTTTTCGTGAATTTTGAAGTACACCCAACTTTCGAGTCTATCGTTGTTTTCAGGCTTTGGCCTGTAAATGCCATAAGGAACTTAAGAAATTCAGGATACACATCGCTGTCACTATCTTTGCAACGATGAGAGAGGAGAGGATAACTTTTCGTTTAGTTGCAGCTCAAATAAAATCATGTGTGAAAGTGTTTTATAATCAACGTGATTGGCATAATTTATCTAAGCGATTTTGGTACTTATGGATTACAGTTCCACTAAATTTTAATCAACCGAGTAGTAACAAGCTATGATGGTGCTTAAAATCTCCCGAAAATGTTTTCACTTCTATAAATGTTTACATTCCTAAATCATAATTGCACTAAAAAAAAAATGTTTTGTTGATTCAATTGGCTGATTCTATTTCAAACAAATATTTTTGTTGAATCAACAAAATTTTTGTTAATTCAACGAAATATTTTGTTAATGTAACAAAAATACTTTTCAAAACTAACAAATTTAGTCGATTTGAAACAGCACCAACCAAATTTTTGTAGAATCAACAAAATTTTTGTTAATTCAACGAAATATTTTGTTAATGTAACAAAAATACTTTTCAAAACTAACAAATTTAGTCGATTTGAAATAGCACCAACCAAATTTTTGTAGAATCAACAAAATTTTTGTTAATTCAACGAAATATTTTGTTAATGTAACAAAAATACTTTTCAAAACTAACAAATTTAGTCGATTTGAAATAGCACCAACCAAATTTTTGTAGAATCAACAAAATTTTTGTTAATTCAAAGAAATATTTTGGTAATTTAACAAAAATACTTTTTAAAAATAATAAAATTATTCGATTGAAGTAGCACCAACCAAATTTTTGTTGAATCAACAAAATTTCAGTTCACCAAAACATTTTTTTCCGAGTGCGATGACGGCATGAATCTCGTATCATCAAGCAAATCCACAAGTAATCTAAATTCCTTTAATAATTTATATACAGACAAGTTCATATTGTAAGTACATTTCAATCTTATTTTATACACGCCATTAATCTTACGGGCTCTTTTCTCGAATCCCACTGTAAGTTTTTGATCTTCTTCGAGATCCATCCGGGGACCGTCAGACTCGGTGCATCGATTGCAGTCTATTGCAGAAAGCAGAAGAACGTAGAGCGTCCCGCCGGACGACTGTTCTTCTGCATCTGATTTCACAGTGCAGTCACATCGGAAACAAAAATTGAAAATATGTTTACTAAAATGAATTGATTTTTCCCTCGAGAGTTCTTAAGAATTTAGAACTGGGATACGATCCAATTTAATATGTTTTTAGGAGAAACGAGAAAGAGAAAAACGGCTCTCGTGTCGCGCCCGGGTTTCGCGCTTAGTTTGCCTGGATCGCTTTCCGCGCTGTTCTAAAAAAATACCTCGACGATTTCTTTGTGATTTAAAATCTGTCTGTCCGTGGCCAAAGGGGTGACTCCTTAACCCTTTCCCAATGCTGAAAAAAAGGGCAGCCGTTGCCATCGCTCGACTTAACGACCAGCAAGAAGGCGGACGATCGAAACGTTCATCGCGTGCCACAGATCTAGAGACCCTTTTTTTTACGACAGCTGGCTGTGCTCGGGCACAGCCAGCTGTGCGATGCCAGCACGCGATGAACGTTTCGATCGTCCACCCTCTTACTGGTAGTTTAGTCGAGCGATGGTTGCAACGGCTGCCCTTTTTTCAGCATTGGGCAACCTATCCCCAGCTGTTCTCGCATTCTTCCATTTTTCAGCCGATGTCAGTGCTGTTAAAAATAATCGTGACAATGTTTTTTACGGGAAATGACGTGCTAAAAAGTAAAGGAATCTCGTGGAGCTATGTCACCCGCAACTATTTTTATAGAAATCCAATCTGGTCTTCGTGAATGGCAACAGTCAAAACGTCAGAGTTTGGTGTTCCCAGATCGGGAACACTGCGCGTTAAAGGGTTAAAGCAAATATATATATATATATTTAAATGCTCTTTTAATAGCTTCGTGACACTGTAAAATCGCTTACTTCCAGTACATGAGTAATATTTAGTACATGTATATAGTGGATGTGCATCTTTTGAATAGATATTTCCTTCCCATGCAAGAAAATATGTGTGTATATATATATACACCAGCAAAACAACTATTCACAGATGATCCATCCCAAAAGAAGAAAGCTGTTTTCGTCTTTTAGCTGGTATCACTGCAGGGAAACTAGTTTTAAAGGCAAGAGGTCATGATCAGGAATATAAGCTCTTTGGTCATGGCATGATCGAGTGAAGGGAAAGGGTGGGGGGGAGGAGCTTCTTTTTCTTACTACGCTGATGTCAGTGCAGGGAAACTAGTTTTAAAGTCAACATTGTACCCTTGGTGAGGGAGGACGGGGAAGTAGACTGTTGGCAATGTAGTACTTCTGATGCTTGTTCAGGTGAATCCAAGGAAGTGCGGCAGTTTCCCATTGATTGATATTAACTGAATTTCCAATGTCTGTGTAATCGTGAATTGTGCCAAGTTGAAAATAAAATTTATTTGTGAGTAGGACTGACATATTTATGACATCAGTGGAAAAGACGGTCCTAACAAATAAAGGAATTAATACGTAGATTTATGGAAAAATACATTTTATTTATTTATTATTTTTTTTTTTTTTTACAAAAGAAGAATTTAGAGCTTGGTTTAACTAATAGTATATAGTTATAAACATTTATATACTCTGATATTGGGTTCAATGAGTTGATTTAGTTGTCATTTCATAAAGAATGAAATTCAATAATTAAAACTGTCGCAGAAATAAAATTTCTGATAGTTGCTTCAAAATAAATTGTCAAAATCTTTTAATCAGTTTTTTTATTTGTATTCTTGAACTGTCAATATATATGTTTCTTAACTGAAACTCGGCATTATTCTGTAATATTTAATTAATATATATTAATGACTATGTCATTTTATCTCTCACCCCATTTGCCTTTATTGAAAATTGTCCGAAAAATGTGTCCCAAAAATGCGATATAAAAGTATGCGACATAACTTTACATATATTTAAATACTGTTAGTTCACAACAGCTCTGATCTATTGTTACAATGTTTCGTAAGTTGTAGAATATGCATCCCATGTATTTTTTACATATATTTAAATACTATTAATTCACAACAGCTTTAATCTATTGTTACACTATTTCGTAAGCTGTAGAATATGCTTTACGTGTATTTTTTTTTATAAATAGGTTACAATCATGAAAATTTCAACATAGGGTTACTAGGCGAAATACACGAGAGATAAAAATGACATAGTCAATGAATATCGTTTTAATATGGCAATAATGAAACTAAAAAATCAGGGGGTACAGGGGGGTCTACCCCTGACGAGGCTCGAACAGCCCATTTATTTATATTTATATGTAGAATCCGAAGTTTCAATCAGAGCGCAGCTGCCTCACCCCTTCCTGAGACCCCCCCTGACATGGGAGGTCACGTGATGTTTTGCCTTTCGTGGCTGGGAATTCGGAAGAAGCGAGGAGTGAGAGTTAGAGTGAGGTTAACGGAGACGGAGAGAGTTTTGAACTGATATAGAACCTTTGCTTGCATGCCTGGGTGGCTTAATATTTGTGTTCTTTTTCAAGCAGTGAATCCTGTGTGGATGTTTTGTCTTCTTACCTAAGTGGTACCATAGTTCTGAGATACTTTTGTGAATAGAATAATTATTAAATGTGTGTGTCCAAGTAACTTAGCCTCGTCATTGCGTACATGTCCTGCTTTTAATTTGAAGCACATAATAGTAATTCGTCAATTCATAGGGTCAGTGCGACCCTATATATATATATATATATATATATATATATATATACAAGCGTGTAGCCAGGAAAAAATTTCGCGGGGAGGATATGCGCCTGGAAAATTTTTCGGGGGGTGATATGAACTTATATGTGTATAAATACTCGGAATTTTATCACTAATCCAAAAATTTCGGGGGGATATATCGCGATACCCCCCCCCTGGCTACGCCCCTGTATATATATATAGTTGAATTTTATGTAAAAATAATCAAAAATACAGTGGTTTCACACATGCATTTTATACTGTTTTGATATGGCTGGCCTGAGGGGTCTTTCATTTTTGTTCACAAAGTAATATATCTAATATATAAAATTCTCCTGTCCCAGTGTTAGTCACCTAACTCCTCCGAAACCACTCGACCCATTTTAATGAAATTTTCTATGTATATTCGTTAGGTTATAGAATAGGTTTTTAACTATGTCTCATACCCCTAAATTATAAGGGCGGTCCACCCCAAAATGTTTAGCCCCCGAGTGCTATTCATTTCAATCAAGATTTCTGTGTAGACATTAGCGTGTCGAATCACTTTTCAAATGTGTTTGCCAGATAATGTGGAGAGGGGGGGGGAAGTTAATAAAATGTTGAAAGTCGCACAAGGTTTGCAATTTTTGATAATTGATCGCTAAATGTGGTGCCAAAACGCGACAATTTATTATAAATATATTTCGCGTATAGTTAGAAAACGCCTGGCGTATATTGTAAAAGAGTTTTATTAGGCGATTTTAATATAGATTTCTATTCCGAAGAAGTTCTCTGTGGAACAAGAAAGGAAAACACTGTACACTCATGGATTATGATTCCCATTTCATGTCTTTGCGGCATAGTATGAATATGCCTATAGGACGAATATGCCTGGCGAAGATTGTAAAACAGTTTCAGTAGGCGATTTTAAGATAGATTTCGATTCCAAAGATGCGTTTTATGGTACAAGAAAGAGTTGATTCCTATTTTAACATCCCCACTCTCGCCAACCTAAAAAATCCCCGTACTTTCGCGAGCTTTGCAGTCATGGGTCTCTGGGAGTTATGCACAAGTTTTAACGGTACTTACGTATTATCCCGGCGGTCCGGCAAGACAAGCAATTTTTAACCAAGATAAATGCCGGGCACATGAAATTGTTGATGGTTTGGAATACGATTGTACGATACGGTAAGTACCGTTTCAACGCTCCCAAAAGAACCAGATGAAAACTAAAGTAAACAAACTAGCGATAAACGCACCAGTTAAGGAATCTGAAGACACTTAATTATTAAAACTACATTAATTGGCAATTCAAAATAAATAAAAATGTAACGGCATGCTTTACTTACATGTTGTTCCAAATCGCCATTTTATTTCTAAATTACGATTGCCACATTAATGCAAAAAATCGTCATGGTAACTGCATATGTTTAATGATCGCCACCTTGGCGAGAGTCGAGGCGTTAAAGTAGGAATCAACCCAAGAAAGACAAACCGGTACATTCATGGATTATGATGCACATTCGAAACAATATATAAAACGATGAAGTATATTTGTAATATACTTGGCGAAGATTGTAAAATAGTATTAGTAGGCGATTTTAAGATAGATTTCGATTCCAAAGATGGGTTTTACGAAACAAGCAAGAAAAATACAGCACAGTCATAAATAATGATACACTTTTGAAACGTAATGGAATAAGTAAGAAAAATAGGGACAACGTATAACTAATGATACGATTTTAATATATAGCACTATAGTGTGTATTTAAAACCTGAAAGTGTTTCAGATTTTCATCCTTTTTTCTTTCCGAACATGTACCCTGTAAGGAAAGTATTGTAATCATGAAAAAAATTCGACTTCGAGATTTTGATGTATTAACACGTTTTGAGGTCTTCTGAATTGATTTATGCTATTTTTACGAGATGTATGTGTGTGTGTAGTGTGTGTGTGTGTGTGTGTGTGTGTGTGTGTGGTGTGTGTGTGTGGTGTGTGTGTGTGTGTGTGTGTGAGTATGTGAGTGAACACGATAGCTCCTAAACGGGGCATTCGATTGAGCTCAAATTGGGTATATATGTTATAAACCACCATCGTAAGACCGACATTGATTTTGATGTGTATAGAACTTATAGTTTTTCTACTGGGCTACTACAAAGATTTCTTTTACATTATGGCTTATGGGGGGGAAATTCTTGAAAGTGCTCTAGCGTTTAAACGGTACATTCGATTGAACTCATATTGGGTATATCTAATAAATAAAATTCTCATGTCACAGTGTTAGTTACTATACTCCTCCAAAACGGCTCGACCGATTTTAAAGAAATTTTATATGTATATTCGTTAGGTCTGCGAATATGATTTTGTCTCATACCCCTAAGTCACAAGGGCGGTCCACCTCAAAATTTTTAGCACCAGAGTGCTAATAAGTTCAATCAGGATTTTTGTCTAGGCATTAGCGCATCGAGTCCCTTTTCAAATGTGTTTGCCAGATAACGTGGAGAGGTGGGGGGGCGTTAATAAAATGTTGAAAGTAGGACAAGGATTTGCAATTTTTGATAATGGATCGCTAAATGGGGAGCCAAAACGTGACAATTTATTATAAATATATTTCGAGTATAGTTAGAAAACGCCTGGCGTATATTGTAACACAGTTTTATTAACCGATTTTAATATTGATTTCTATTCTGAAGAAGTGCTTTGTGGAACAAGAAAGGAAAACACTGTACACTCATGGATTATGATTCCCATTTCATGTCTTTGCGGCATAGTATGAATATGCCTATAGGACGAATATGCCTGGCAAAGATTGTAAAACAGTTTCAGTAGGCGATTTTAAGATAGATTTCGATTCCAAAGATGTGTTTTATGGTACAAGAAAGAGTTGATTCCTATTTTAACGCCCCCCACTCTCGCCAACCTAAAAAATCCCCGTACTTTGGCGAGCTTTGCAGTCATGGGTCTCTGGGAGTAATGCACAAGTTTCAACGGTACTTACGTATTATCCCGGCGGTCCTCCAAGACAAGCAATTTGCACCAAGATAAATGCCGGGCACATGAAATTGTTGATGGTTTGGAATACGACTGGCAATAGTTTGCCAGCAAATTTGACGAAAAAGTAGTTTGGCGGAAGTGACCGCCGGCATAATACGTACGTACCGTTTCGGCGCTCCCAAAAGAACCAGATGAAAACTAAAGTAAACAAATTAGCGATAAACGCACCAGTTAAGGAATTTGAAGACACTTTATTATTACAACTACATTAATTGGCAATCCAAAATAAATAAAAATGTAACGGCATGCTGTGCTTACATGTTGTTCCAAATCGCCATTTTAATTCTAAATTATGATTGCCACATAAATGCAAAAAATTGTCATGGTAACTGCATATGTTTAATGATCGCCACCTTGGCGAGAGTCGAGGCGTTAAAGTAGGAATCAACCCAAGAAAGACATACATGGTATACGCATGTATTATGATGCGCATTCGAAACAATATATAGAAGGATGAAGTGTAGTTGTAATATACTTGGCGAATATTGTAAAATAGTTTTAGTAGACGATTTTAAGATAGATTTCGATTCCAAAGATGGGTTTTACGAAACAAGAAAAAAAATACAGCACAGTCATGAATAATATACACTTTCCAACTTAATGGAATATGAGAGAAAAATAGGGACGACGCATAAATTATGATACGATTTTAATATATAGCGCTATAGTGCGTATTTAAAATCTGAAAATGTTTCAGATTTTCATCCTTTTATTATTATTTTTTTTTGGACAAAATTTTTTATGGAATGACTATGAATAAGTCTCAAGGCCAAACTATGTTTGTTTGTGGCTTAGATTTGAGCACGCCATGTTTTTCACACGGACAATTATACGTGGCATGATCTCGAGTGGGCAAACCATGCAGTTTGTTTGTGTTAGCTAAAAATATTGTTCATTCTATTCCGTTAAGGGATTGATATTATTTTTTAGTAAAATTATTGTAATTAGCGATATATATAAATGTAAAGAATAAATTACAATGAATTAAAAATATAAATGTTTGGTATTGTGTTATTTTTATATTCCAGCATTGTTCACAGCGCTCCATGTCTCTTCCACTCATATACCACATCCTCATACACTTACAATAAGTTAGTCATTTCTTTCTGCTAAAATAATCCTAGGAATAATTTATATGGCAAAACAACGTTTGCCGGGTCAGCTAGTATATATATATATATATATATATATATATATATATATATATATATATATATATACAGTGTGTGTCACAATTCTCTCCTGGGTTTAGAAGGCTTATGAAAAAATATATTATTTATACAGCAACAAAGTATACTTTATTGGATAAAGAAATGTTACAAATTTTCTTTCATAAATGTTCTATATGTGAACCTTTCATGATGCGGCAGATATCAAGTCTAAAGTCATATTCTTTCCTCCCTACACTCGCTTTAACATGTCGCGATCAACGTTAGTGAATGCGGTTGTGATCCTTTGGCGTAAATCTTTTAAATCATGAGGTAGAGGAGGCACGAAGACACCATCTTTTATGAAACCTCATAAAAATATATCGCATGGAGTCAGCTCCGGAGAGCAAGGTGGCCACGGAAGAAGGCGATTGTCGGCGTCAGAACCTCGACCCATCCAACAACGAGGAAGCTCGTTATTTGTGAAACACACAAAACTGGTAATACTTCTTTCTCCAGTAAAGTCAACTTTGTTGCTGTATTCCCAGACAGCACATAAGCTTAAATCAAGCTTGGCATTCCTTTGAATTTGACGTATTAATACAAGCTTGACAGTTCAATTCATTTTAAGCTTGCTGCAAGCTTGGAGATTACAAAAAAAAATGAGTCAGCCAATATTTTCCCGCCGAATTTAAGTCATTTGAACTGTCAAGCTTGAATACAACTTGATTATTGCTTGAACTGGAAAGCCACATCCACATAACAAATAATTTATTATCAGTCCTAAATGTACTTGTAGAATTAAAAATGTAGAATTAAAAAAAAAAAGAGATTCTATATTTCCAAATATTGAAATTCTTCAAAATAAAATAGAAATATACTACAAAATTGATTTCAAAATCAGTCGTTTGTCTCGATTTTGGCCACTATTGCCCAACATGAGTGTTGCGATATTGAAAGTTTTAAAAATCCTGCTTTTAAGTTTAGCAGTAGTAGATTTCAGCGTAGAGGAGGAAATGCATGGGAAAATGAAATATATGGGGCGAGTTCGCCGACCGGCGCCCCATCTATTAAGAATTTTTTTAAGTTTGAACTAAGCTTGCTATGTCAAGCTTAATGCAAGTTGGCCGAGTGTTAACTTGAACACTTGATTCAAGCTTGCATTAAGCTTTAACGAACAGTTCAATTTTAAACTTTAAAAAACAGACTTAACGTTTCAAGCAGGATGATTTGGACATGATATGCAAGCGAAATCCAGGAAAACTGAAAAAGTTTTAGAATATCGATTTGATTTAGGGAATGCGGTCGATTACCTACTGGAGGGATCCAGGCCAAGGGGTTTACTCTCCGTTGGTATCTTTCTAAGGGATCCTAACCCGTATTTACTTTGTACCCGTGTTTACTCGTATTTATTTACAGCGTTTCGTAGAAAACCACGGAAAATTCCGAATGGCTAGGTCGACTAACGCAACCGGGGTATGAATTAGGCACTTTAGGATATCGAATGGCAAGCGTTGTGAAATAGAGATGAATGCCAAACTCAAATATAACTGGTATAACAACTAGGAATTACACAGCATACCGCTTCAGGCTGCTTAAAGCCAACGGTATTTTTTAATCATTAAAAAAAACGGGAAAAATTAACCCGTACACAAAGCAACGGCGTACAGTCTGAGCTTACAAGGCTAGCTGCGAAGCCTGCAATCTCAGAAATTATTTCCCCAATTCGCAGAAATTTTACTGCCGTAATATCTCCGTTTTTTTTTTTACGAATATCCGCTTTCTTTTTCTCCTGTCAACTGGAGACATTTCTTCAGATTCAACGAATTTTTGTGCTCTTTTTCAGATTTTTGCGAAGAACTCATGGAAATACAACGTTCAAAATTAATATGCATATTATTCGTTGAAAAAAATGAGGAACAAATTAGCTTATAAAGAGGAGTTTTTCTGAGAGTGTGACAAAAACATCCGCTTTCTTATAGGTAAAAGCTTAATATTCTGCATTAGACTCATTCCGTTTCATTCAATAGTCTGAAATAAGATCGCCAAAGTGAAATCCAGGAAAATTTCCTTTCCGTTTAATTGCTAGAGAGACGAGATAATCCGTTCTTGAAACCCATCGTATACCACTTACGCCTAGTATAAGCACAAATTTCAGCTGCCTATGCTTGAATGCATATACAGTCAACTCCGGATGCAGTGAACCCGGATATAGTGAACTTTGGGCTATAGCGAACGCGAATCATTCGTCTCGATTCACATACGGTATCTCTGTTCAACATAGGGGACACTTCGATTTTAGTGAACTTCGGATATAGTGGACGAAACTGGATGGTCCCCAGAGGTTCACTTTAACCGGAGTTGACTGTATTTCTTTAGAACGTTGTCAGAGAACGTCTTTAGAACCAAATCATAACCACTTTTTCACTTGGTTGAAACAAGAAGAAAAGGTGAAACAAGATTGTCCTTTTAAACTTCCTGTGGCGAGAGGAAGTGCTCACGGTATCGTGAAGGAAGACACTTCCAAAACTCTTCCCCCCCCCCTCCCCAATCCAAATCGCAACGAACTTTCTCCAACACACCCCCACCCCCCCACTCTCACCTGGCATTCCTGTCTCTCTATAAACCTCCCCCGACCGACGAAAAAAAAAAACGGCATATGGCAAGCGACGACGAAGATATAACCGCAAAAGAGCCGGATAAAACAAAAAAAAAGGGGATGGTTAAAAAAAAAACTAAAAAAACAAAACAAAATAAAGCACGGATGGGCGATCATCAGCATCCACAGCAAGAGAGAGAGAGAGAGAGAGAGAGCCGACGAGTTTACCGAAGGGCGTGGGGGGGGGAGGGAGTGCGAGGGGGGAAGGGGGGGAAGCAGCGCGCGACCGACCGTGCACAACGGTAAAAACGAAAAAAGCGGCCAGTCAGCGAACGTGCTTCCACGGCGCTGGTTGTACGGCGAGAGAGCTGCTCCTTTCCGTCTGCCGAGCCCGAGCGGTGTTTCTCCCGCTTGCTGGAAAACAAACCAGCGCGGCCCCGCAAGTTCTTAGTTCAGTGCGTGTGTGTATTGCGGTGAAAACTGCCAGCCCGTCAGAAAGCTGAGCTGGACTTGGAATTGTTGCGGGCGGACCAATTTGGTGTTTTTCTCAATTAAGTTTTTTTCTCATTTTTGGGGAATCGCCACTCTTGGATTTGCGTTCTTTTTTTTTTGCTATTATCGTCTGGTGCGGGATTGTGCTCTTATGTGAAGAAGACATATACATATATATATTGCGCATATATATATATTTCTCTGGATTAATTTGTTTGATGAATCTAGTTTATGTTGTGGATTAATATGCCTAGCCGAGTGTGTTTGCTTGTTTTGTTGTGCCTATGGACGTCAGAGGGCGCTATCGCCGCGGCCAAGTTCTTCGATTTTACTGAAGGTAAGCTGGAAATTTTCTGTGTGTGTGTGCGATTTTATAGTGGGCCATTGCGGTGTGGGAGTTAGATTTAAGTAAGTAGGGTGAGGAAATGGAATGGTGTTATTGGATGAATTAGAATTTGAATAATTGGAGATATTGGGCATATATTTACAAAGAAAACAAAATTCAAATCCTAATAATGGATGTAATAATTTCATAAACCGGCAAATTTAAACAGCAGCTGTGCTTCAAGAGTTTGTGAAGCTATTTAATTCGATAAATTTAATGCTGCATTTTGGATCATATCAGTACAAATAATAATTTAAATTAAAAAATAAAGAAATTTTTTATGTAAAGTTTGGTTACAAAAAAACTGTTGAAACATATTAAGTAATATTTATATTTCATGTAATAATTTATGAAAATTTCACTAAGACAATATATAAAAATAAACAGTCATGAAAACTATTTTTAGTAAAATCTAAAACACACACAGACATAAAACAAACCGCAAAACATTATTAAGTGATATTGAAAGAACATTTCTTCTTCTTTTTTTATTCGAACATTAAACAAAACATTTTCCCGTTGCAACAAGTAATTCACTGTATATTTCAGATAAAATTATTTACCATTCTAATTAACTGTTAGAATTTTAAAGGGCAGAATATCTTTCTTCAGTACACGTCGTCTTTAGCAGAATTTTCCTATTTATTCTAAAATCAACGTAGTGATACAAAAATATAAGTTTATTGGTGTAATAAGAAATACCTAAATTTTACTTGCAAACATATCAAACTACTAAATAAAATCAGCGCAATAAATGTATTAAATCATTTAATTTTATGTTATGATGTGTTATACAATCAAAAGCGGTCTGTTTCTAAGTTTGACATATCCCCAACATTTTCTTAGACAAAAAAACATCTTTTATTTTCTATTAATTCGCCGATTCTTTTCACTTAGACACTAATAGTGTCCCCTCACTTGATCTTAGAATGTAACTCCTATCGCTGAGCAACCCTTCAAGTAATAATAATAATAATTTTTCTTGGATTCAGTGATATGTTTATCCAAGAGTTAAAATTACATTATTCATTCGTTGAAAATATCAGTAAGAATTTTATTTGTCTCTGATATTTTCAACTAAAAAATAATCGAAATATTTTTTAAGGCTTGCAATCAATCGCTAACATTCTCGGACAGTTAAATTTACTGTTATGGTAATAATAGTTATAAAACTGATGTAGTCTGCTATGCATAATGTATGTCTGGACGGATATCAAAAGATAAAATTATTTACATCTCTTCTTTTCAACACCGTTTGCAATTTCAATAAATCTTCTATCGTCACGTCAGTATTGAATTTGCGTTGTCTTAATGTTATGTGAACCAGGCATTAGAAATATAACTGAGTAATTCAAATTTTCTGAAGTTATTGGATATTAGACAAATAAATTATTGTCTACTTTTGTTATACATACATAACTGCGTTTTAAGCTTTGAAATTATTTTCTTTTACGCAAAGTTCCGTAAATATTAACAAATACAGATAGAGTCCCATTCTTGTGTTAGTTGTAACAGGAGAGTTATGGTGGACTTTTTAACAATAAAATTCAAACAAATAAATTTTTAATGAGAAAAAAGTTGTGCCTAAAAAATGGATATTGTAATGGATTTGTATTTGTTGCATTTTGAAGCAAGAATTTCGTAAGAAAACTTTTTTTGCAAGTAAAATACACGAAAAGACGGCATTATGGAGAACCATCCGCATTGGATTACTCATTTTTAATGTGTCCTGAAATAGATTTTAAAACATTTGTGTGTGTTACATTTTATAACAATAATTTGCCGGATATTTCTGTTTAATTTTGAAATAGGGAGGGATATATAAAAAGAATGTTTTGGCCTCTTGCACCCCAAGAGTTATGAATTGTAGAAAATCCAGTGTTATAGTTGCAAATATAGCGCACATGCCAAATTTCATATTATTAGCTATAGTTTTTTTTTTTTCTAGTGCAAATAGTAACATGCGAAAAACACAGCATTTTCCGGTAACCTTAATATCTTCAATTGCATGCTCATATAGTCGCACAAAACTCATTTTTATCACATGTCCACGTAAAAAGCACGTTATACAAAACAATTTACAAACACGGCACAGCAACTCAAAGTGACATAATTTAGTGTAAAATGCTAAAAAATTATACCTGCACTAGTGACTCTGACATACTTTTTTTATGCTTACAAAAGACAGTCACACACTGCACTTTACCCACTTTCCCACTCGATCAATCTGACCCCTACGGACGAAGCCACAGCGCACTGGCTTAAAGGTCGACTAATAAAGGGCGTTCAGCCGTAACTGATTTTCGTATATATTTAATATTGTAACGCATTTTTACGAACTGTTCTTGCATGCGTCTTGTAATTTAACGGCGGAGAGAATTGCCACTGCGCCGCCGGCGAAGCGTAACCGCAATAATTGCGGTTGTAGCGACGTTGTAATGAAATGTTGACACTGTAGCAACACTTTTAAATCGTTTTCCCTTTTCCCTCCTGTAACGGCGACTTGTCCCTTCCGATATAGAAAGTGAGAGAAATTGATTTGGAGACATTGGGAAAACAAGGTTCGAAGCTTGTTCCTGAGCCTCCATTCCCCTCCTCCAGTCGCATTTCGCTTATTGACTGTTTCCGAGTGCGACTCCTGCGATAATTCTGTTACCATTGGCGAAGAAGTTTCTAAGGTGGTTTGTTTCTAATATGTTGTTACGAATTTTTGGGATGATCTGCCCTTCAAAGGTTAAATATAAAACTAAGCAGTTTTCTGCAATACTGAAATACTAATTTTTGGGATGATCTGCCCTTCAAAGGTTAAATATAAAACTAAGCAGAGTTTTTTGCAGCACTGGTGTCAGAAGTGGGATTCTAAAAGAAATTTTAATTTTCCATCTACAATGCACTTTTAAGCTACGAACCCGAAAACTAAGTAGAGTTTTCTGGAACAATAGTTATTATATCGTGTTTAAGGCAAATGCACACGAGGATTTTCGGCGCAAGCGTGGAGAATCATTGGAGGAGGGATTCCAAATACTATGAGTACGCATACACGGGCAAATTCAAGGTATAGCTGGGAGAAAACGCCGAAAACCATCAGGTCGACAGCCACGCGGTAGGTCAGAAACTGGACCTTCCCAATTCAATCATTTCCCATTGTTCAGTGTCTTATCCACTCGCACATGCTGGGGCGTTCGATATACAAAGGGACAGTAATTATCCAGTTGCAGTAATCTTTCATTATCCACACGGACAGAAAGGTTAGTTCTTAAATTTTTGCCTGTGCAGTTGAAGATGGGTAACTCTTTTGAGATGATCGTACTCATAAGTATCTTTTTCACAGCCAGAATATCGGAGTGATTCGAAATAGCTCAGAAAAGGATACCTATCTCATATCTAGAAAAAGCGAATGATGTGAAATAGCTCAGATATATTAGATGCTTTTTGTCGTTGTGAGAGATCACACCTGAAATCATAGATAGAGGTCTAATATTTAAAGCTGTCTGGAGGTCCTCGGAAATCTAATAGATGTACTACATACATCTTGTGCTGTGTGGAAGTTGTTGATTAAGAATACACAGATAGTCATTTTCATTAAGAAACATACGCGATAGGCTTTACCTCTAAGAAAGAAATATGATGTACCGTGGTTGGATCAATATGCCTGGAAAATACTGTTATAAAATGTATTTTCCAATGTTAACTAGAGGAAGACTTCTTCCACAGATAATTAAAAATGCTGAAATGAATATTTTGTTTGCTTAAAAGTTAACAGATGCACATTAGGAATCATGTTACTTTAGATAAATATATATAATCTTACTTTCCTAGTTAACATAAGAAATTAACATAGTCTGTGCGGTATTTTTTCACCAAACAATAAATTATATTTCGTACAACTATTACGTTTCTTAATCATTAAATTTTATTATTATGAATTCGTTTTGATATAATATTTTAGAATGGAAAATGGTGCAGACAGCAGGCAGTCGGTTGAACAATGTATTAAGTTACCATTAACTCACAAATTAATTTTACAGTCATGCAAAGACAGTTCTATGATTAGAAATGTTTTTTTAAAGTTGTAATTTTAATCTTAATCGCCTGTAGCATTATGCTACAAATTGAGGCTGACTTATAAAAACAAAACTAAAAACTAAAACTTATTTGGACACTACACTTTATAAATAAGGATATAAATAAAGTGGGACGTTTCAATAGTTTCTTTTTTTCATAGTAAAATTTAAAATTATTTATTTGAAAAACATTTGAAGGTTTTTTAAAGATTTTTATAGTTGTTGTTTCGTGTCTGTGTCAGGTTTTTCCTAATTTTTTCTCGTTAGTATTCGAGAAAATGAAAGAAACACCATAAATGTACATATTTATAAATATACTTGAATTTCAACCTAAATGAATAAATATTTTATTTAATCAATATGCGTACAGAAATTTTTAATTAGAAATTCCGTCATTACTACCTAATTAGATGTTCAACACTTTTAGTACTGCATATGTATCTTATTTAACTATAACACTTTTTATGCATTTAAATTTTCGTTGAAGTGCAGTATTATCCCTAAAATAATAATTTTATACAATATTTTCTTAAACTAATGCGGTACATCCTTAGAGTATTTTCGTTTATCATAAACTTGTGAAAAAGCATATAAATATAGCTAGCAGAATAACATTAATAAATTCTTCATGTAGCTGCCCTTATTCATACTTTATTTATAGTAATACAAAAATAAACTTCATGTCATGAATCAGTATTCATATGGGTATCATTGAAAATGTTTATCCTATTGGAATATTTAAAAGATCGTTTAATTAATATTTTACCACGAAAAATTCTAATTCACATTCCTATAAACCAAGAAAATTGCGTTATCGTGCAAGATACTTACTACATTTACTTTAGTATTAAACGCTTAATCGCGTGAGAACAGTTTTTATTACAGTATCGGGTTAGAATGTTTTTAGTTCTTAAGATGATTCTAAGGATTAAAACTAAATGTATTTTAACTCTTTGAAAATGTTGTATAATGAGTTTTTCTTTCCTACGTGACGCGTGTGGTAAGCTTCAATTTCTGTGCTTTTCTCGTATGAGTTTGTGAATATTTAACCCTCTGAGCATCTTGAAAATGAGCAAATAATGTAAAGTTCTTTTCACGGTCCAATTTTCATGCAGCGTTAAAATTATAAAAACGAAAGAAATTTTGATAGGAGATTTGTAAATAGAAAAAGTAAACTATAAATATCACTACACGCTTTAAAATATATATAGTGATACCCGCATGTTGTAAATAATATTAATTGTAGGTGCATTCAGTGAAAACTGGAATTAAGTGAAGGAAATTTAACTTACTGACGCTTGGAGGGTTAACAGGCTACTGAGAAAGCTAAACCCTATATATTATGATACATTAGTTCATGAGTACTGATATATGATGCACTCAGCATAATTTAAATTTGAAATGAAACACAAAAACCTTATTTCTTCGTCCTGTCTTGTGGAACGTCTTTAAGGGTTTTTTTTTTTTTAAGTATCTTTCACTCTGACATCTTTTACCGTAAATTTTTCTTGTGGAGGAGAAATTTTAAAAGAAATATACAAGCAAAGTCAATATAAACAAAGCATAAATAAATAAATTTTTTATGTCCCGAGCTTTCTTAAAGTAGAAAAGATACATTCGAATAAAATCAACGGAAAAGCAAGCGGATAGAGGCCCTTCTCTTAGCCTTGTCTTTTCTCACTTAACTTTATTTGCTGCACTATAAAGAGAACACCCCCCCCCCTTTTCTTTTCTTTGCCCTCCACTATATGACTCTAACGATTGTAATAAAAATCAGAGAAGTAGAAATTCTGGTAAGTGCCACATTGGATTTCATTCAATTCTCCTGCGCTATATTTGTCGTTCGCTGCAGTAGTGCGTGGAGCCCGATTGATTTTTTTTAAGTCCTATTTTCTGTACCCGGAGAGGTGATTGTCAAGGTAGATCAGCGTTTAACCTTCACTTCTCAAGAACTGAGAGGTAATCGCCGCCGCAGGGGTTGTTGCGTTTACTATAAAAACATTCTTAAATACATATTTATTTAATCACGCTTGAATTCCATCGTTAAATATTAGTATGTACCGGAAAGTATGGTCGTTTTTTTCGTATGTCAATATTTTGCCTAGCCAAAACTACAGAAGCTTACAATACGAAATTTGCCAGGTACGTGAGTTTTATAACATAGGCGCTAGAAAACAGAGCATTTTCCAAAATTTGTAGCTCATGGGGGATAGGGAGCCAAAACGTTCTTTTCAGATATCCTGTGGGATCTCAAAGAAGAAAAGAGATATCCATAAAATTCTTGCCTTAAAATACAATGCTCACGAATACCTAAAAATAGATTTCAGAACATTTCGAATAGAATACTCCAAGGAGGGTAGACGTGAAAAAAGGGGGAGGATGGCCATTTTTCTCTGAGATGTTAAAAAAAAAAAAAAAAAAATGGTATCTATAGAATTCTCGCTTTGAAATTATGAGTCCTGTGCTTAGGCACAGCTTGTTTGTTAATTCAATAATTGATGAAAATTCATTTGTTTGAATTTTATGTAAAGCAACGACATTTTTTTCCGGTACACCTAATAATAACTGTTTAACATGATTACTGGGTGTTCCCTAACTACAGGTACAAAATTTAAGGGGAGAATAAGAAATCAGAATCACAGAGCTATGCGGGGTGAGAAACACCATTTTCACTTACCTACAATTTGGGAAAAGTGTTCGTCTAATTTTCGTCTAATTTCGAGGCAGACAAGTTCCATAAACAATGGGCTTGTCTCCGAAAATTTCAACCATGAAATTAAATTAGTCACGCGTTTTCCGCTAAAGATACTTAGTTTCAGACGTACGATGGTCGGAGAGTTCACTATTATTTCAGCACTTGTTGTTCCAAAATGATTTTTAACAGCTGCATGAAGATGACGTTTCTGACCCCACACTTCTATGTGATTCCGATTCCTTATGATGAGCCCTATCTCCCCTAAAATTCTGTACAAAAAGTTATGGGGCACTCTGTGTATATTTTTAAGGGCTGGTACTTGCCGATCAGCCATTCACCAATACAGCGGACCGAAGTATTGGACATTTTGTTATGGAGGCACTTAGTAGGCGGCCAACGTTACCTCTTAAGAAAGGACGGGCAAGTTCACATCCAAGCCCAAGCCCAGAATTCACCCTGAATCGAAGGTGGGATATAATGGTTCGTTTGCCACTACACCATCTGATCGGGACTTGGATAGTATCTGTACAGATATTTTAAAATTAAGTCCCGTTATTATTATTTCGGATAGCTAATTGGCGAGGCAGATCAGCGTTTAACGCCCTTCCTTCTCGGGAACTGCAAAGTCATCGTCACAGGATTTGCATTTTGTAGAAAAATAATAGAAAATGCATTTTAAATATGCTTGAATTTCAACACTAAAGAAAATATATAAAACTCGGCTGTTCGAGCCTATTCAGGGGGAGACCCCCCTGAACCCCCCTAATTTTTTAGTTTCAATACTGACATATTTAAAGGATATTAATTGACTATGTCATTTTATCTCATCTTTCGCGTATTTCGCCTGGTAACCCTATGTTTAAGTTTCTATGATTGTAACCTATTTAGAGAAAAATACATGGGATGCATATTCTACAGCTTATGAAATATTGTAACAATAGATTAGAACTGTTGTGAACTAATAGTATTTAAGTATATGTAAAAAATACATGGGATGCATATTCTACAGCTCACGAAATAGTGTAACAATTGATTAGAGCTGTTGTGAACTAATAGTATTTAAATATATGTACAATTATGTCGCATACTTTTATATCGCATTTTTGGGACACATTTTTCAGACAATTTTCAATAAAGGAAGTGAGAGATAAAATGACATAGTTATTAATATATTTAACAATACGTGTACCAGATATTTTAAAACAAGTTACGCTATTGCTACTTGAAAGAAATATGCACAGGACACTTTCCCCATTTGCCTAATACCCTTAAGTCACATAGGAGTGCAAGTTTCAAAAAGAATAAATGCAACACTTTAGTAATCAAGCTACTATTTTCATTAAAATATATTTCATTTTCCCCGCGTTGTCGTAGAAAAAAGTGTACGGTGCACTTACAATATCCTCTCAGTCACCCTCCGTTTAAGCACCACAAAATAGCAGTTTGTGGCAGAGAATTCATTAAATCTTATTAAACTTCGCAACCTTTTTCCTTCTTGTTCAAAGAGATTACCAGGCATACATTTTATCGGGTTTCGGCAAATTAATTTCCTCGGATTCAAATAATAGTAGTTGTGTCACCTCAACTCCTCTTTACTCCTTCAGCGAATGCAGCTTGATGAAGCACCCCCGTGTCTTTGAATTATGTATCATCTTGGACTGCATCGCATATTATTCGGAATATTCGTAAGATGGATTGCCCAGGCCGTGTATAGATTAAGTGTTTCGGTGTGTCGATGCAGCTAGTTTAGTTTCATTAAAATTGAACGCATTATACAGATTGCACGTCTTGATTAACCCTTTGAGGCGCAACCCTTTCCCAATGCTGTAAAAAGGGGCAACCGTTGCCATCGCTCGACTTAACGACCAGCAAGATGTCGGACGATCGAAACGTTCATCGCGTGCCACAGATCTAGAAACCCCTTTTTTGACGACAGCTGGCTGTGCCCGCGCACAGTGGCACGCGATGAGCGTTTCGATCGTCCGCCCTCTTGCCGGTAGTTAAGTCGAGCGATGGCAACGGCTGCCCTTTTTTTAGCATTGGACAGTCTATCCAGCTGTTCTCGCATTCTTCCATTGTTCAGCAGATGTCAGTACTGTTAAAAATAATCGTGACATTTTTTTTACGGGAAATGACGTAAAGGATTCTCGTGGAGCTATGTCACCCGCAACTATTTTTCATTGAAAACAAATCTATTCTTCGTGACTGGCAACAGTCAAAACATCAGAGTTGGGTGTTCCCAGAGCGGGAACAGTGCGCGTTAAAGGGTTAAATCATTCGCTTCATTATCACGGTCCTTGTGCCCATCATAAAGCCCTTTCCACCACCCCATTAGACTGCATCCCGACAGCAATCATTGTACATACATACATTCATAAACCCCCACAACACTGAGTGCACTACATATTTTATCGCATTCATCTCAAATCCTAATGAACCCCAACCAGTTCATCCCCCTTCCCGAAATATATCGGTCACAAACGGTAGGAGGCGATGATCGGTGAGCAATTGTCCTTTAATAACTACTATATAATGCGATTGTTTTCGAATTGCGATTGTCGGGAGATTTCCATCGGGTCAGGAACTATCTTCATAGTAAGAAGAGCCTCTTCCTTAAGTGGCCTTTGCTGCCTTTTGTTTTGTGCATGGGCACAAACAGTTACGGATGCCGCGAGCGATAACGTTAGTCGTCTCCCGAACAGGTTATTGAAGAGACATTGTGAGCGACGGGATTTATTGGCTTTATTTTATGCAAAACAATGCGTCCACACACATGCCCATAGGGAGCGAGCGCTTTCGCAGGCCTTATTATGAAGCTGTGAAGTGGTGAGGGCACAATTCATGGAGGAAGAACGACTTCTCGATTTGGTGTCGCACTGTCTGTGCTTGATTTCTTTTTAATGTTTCGGAAAATGGTTATGATTATTGCCTCTTCTTCCTTTTGTTCTTTAAGTCGAGATGAGTTGTCAATCGACTAGTGCAGAGACTTAGAGGTCGGTGTTTTGTTGGGTTACGAGCACCTTGCGCGTTCTAATTCCCAGATTTTCAAGTTGAGTAAATAGCATACTAAAAGGGGGGGGGGGAAATCTTTCGTTTAGAAACAGATATATCTACTGAACCTCTGGTCTTTATGAATCACACGTTTTGTTATAAATATATATGATACATCTTTTGAAATGAAGATGACTAGCAAATTTTTTGGAGTTATGACAAGTATGCTTTAAAACCTACTATAGTGCGTTTGCCGAGTCGAAAGAACGAAACTAAACAATTGCACGTGCAAACTGGCAATGAGTAAACACCTGGCATTTTGCCAAAGCGCCGAGCACAATGTGAATTTCAGCTTTCTTCCATCTACGCTGTTTGGAATTATAAAAGGTTAAATTCGCCAAACTAGAGATTGGTGCCAAAAATGTAATTCTTTAGTAACCCGTTTGTTTACTTTCGTCTTCTCGTTTCCGCGAACACACTATAATTACTATACATATCAGGAGGCTGGCAGGTTTTAACCTGGATATATGCTTTTCTTTTTGATTGATTCCATTGTTTAAATTCTATTACTTTGATGAAACCTACTCTCATAAACCGTTTTTGTTATTTTATGCATTCATAAAGAAAAAGGCTTAGCTTATGTATCATCAAAACTACTACATTTTCATTTCAAAAACATTTTTCGTACTTCGATTGATGGACATTCTGAGTACAAAATAAAAGGAATTCTTAACTGGTTGAGCTCCGCTAAGACCTCGAAGAATCAAAGTTCATTTTATACTCACCAAGAATATATCTAATCCGTTTCAAATTCCTTTTAATGTAACCTTAGTATGATTATTCGAAATTTTTTCGAAAAACGGTTCTACGCAGCTGACCTCCTAGTTCACTTGACTTAACCCCACGTGATTTCTTCCTTTGGGGGAGATGCCAAAGATCTTTTGCTCTTACCACCTTTGCATACAAGTTTGCCCGACATTTTTGATGCTTTACAAACAGTTAATACTAAAACAATACAACGTTTTTTTCAAGAAACGGCGTATAGCAGTGATAATATATGGGTGATCAAAAAAGTCATATCGAACACTAGTAAAAAAAAATTCTCTTTACAATGACACATTAAATAAAATTTTCTGTTTATAATTATAGACAATATTAAAATTTGTAATCGGATGATCGTTTCCTGATAACCCTGTATTTATTTTTTGCAAAGTAACTTTAGCTTTTACATGTCTTAGATATATTATTCAAACCACTAATACTAGTATCGTTATCTACCTTATTTATGAGGCTGTATTTTTTCCCCATTTTAAACACAAAGAGTTATCACGTTTTTGTGACGGACTTTACGACTTACTACAGATTACCTAGTTCGGACATCCTTTGCAAAATGTTTGAATCTTGTTCACAGTACCGTGAATCCGCTTTTATGCCATAAAATGCATGAACCGCAAGATGGCACTAGTTGCCTGGAGCCTTCTCTCCAAAACACCATTCTCTTTCTTGACTATTCCCACCTCTGTGTGTGATAAAACTTCTCCGATCTCTGAGACAGATTTTATCTTTCTTCCACAGAATCAATGCTTTTATTATCATTTGGAGGTGCAAACAGCAATAAAAATAGCTTCACACGATTAATTTATGGTGATTATTTAGATTGAAGTGTTAGCCATACTCTATGTTTGAATAAATGTTAAAAGAGTAAATAGTTTTTTCCTGTACTTGATTATCTTTTTTTTCTTCAAAAAAAAGACGTGTCGGACAGTTTTTAATAAATTAGTAAAATCTCACCGTGAGATAATATAGTTATTAATAGCAATTAACATAGCAGATTTCTAGCGTTTCTGGGATACGATTTAATATTTTCATGTTTAAAAAATTAAATATCTATTACTAATTTAATTTTAAATTAAAAAAATTTCACCATCTTTTTTTATTATTATTTTATTTATTTATTTTTTATTGAACACATTCGTAACGCTGTTGTTGAATAATTATTTTCTCATACGCAAGAGCATTATAAAGGAAGATTTCTAAAAATATAATCAATGAAATTAATTTAAGAGATTACTTATTTTTTTTTCTTTACTAAAGATTATGTTATTTATTCAAGCTGATTATTTGTAAGAGGTAAAATAATTCTATACGCAGGATACTCTGGTAACGGTATTTTTCAGGATGTCTAACATGTATTTACTTTTACGTCAGGTGAAACTATTAAAATTGCATAAAATTCTAAAATATTCTGTAATATATATTACACTATAAATGTGCATGTCTATATGCATATATATATTTGAACAGCCCACTGTATTGCTGGTCCATGGAAGTAAGATGGTATGTTTTAGTAATTAGTTTATTTTATTTTATTTATATATATATATATATATATATATACATACTAACAAAACAATTAATAAACATACACATTCAATATTACAATAAATTACTGTGAACACAAACAGAAATTGTTAAGCATAATTTTTAGAATTGATAAATATTACATAATAGAGAATATTATGCATACACAATATTACAAATATTTTAGGAACTTAAGCTCATTTTATAACAAGTTATTTTGTTATTGCACTTTACTTTAAGAACTTGGAAAAAATAAGACAGAAAATCTTTTTACGATAATTAATAGCCAAGATAATTCATAATATGTCCTGAAATTTTTCATCAAGTTGTCAGCTGCTTTTTCCCCTTCATGAAATTACATAGAAAGTTCAGCAACAATTTTTTAGTCTTAATACAACAAATAATGTGGTATTAAAAACTACTTAAAGAAAAGCGTTAGTAATTCTTTCGGAAGTTTTTATTATCTTTTTGTTTTGTTGTTTCCTTCTCCGAGATTGTTAACTTCCATGAAAAATTCGAACTAGTTTGCGGCCTCTTTTTTTTTTTTTTTTTTTTTCTAGTTATATCCTTGGAAACATATTACGAGCTGTCCTGGTTTTTAATTCGCTGTCTCAAAATAAATTTTTATCGTAAAAAAATATTCCCTGCCTCTTTAACATTCTACATTTCTCATCATTTAAAGTTGGTGCTTTTTTTTTATCCTAATACAAGAATCTTGGGAGAAACGAGAAAGAAAAAAGGAAAAAATAAATAAAAAAAAACATTCTTTTCAAATTCTGACGGTCTTATCTTTACGTTGTAAAGTACATGATTGATAATATCTTTGAAAAACTTTATCTAAAAACTTTATAAGCAATGTATAAGCTTAAAAAATACGAAATGAAAACTAAAATTCTATATTCTGAGGCGCCGGCAGCCATTAATTTGCAATCGATATTAATGTCGTAATCTGTCATCGGAATCGTCAGTTTCTGGCGCACGCGTAGTGTGACTTAGTTTAATGGCGGTGACTCAGTATAGGCAAACAATTGGAATATTTCGGGCTTTTTTATTTATTTTTTACTTATTTGGTAGATTTGTCACTGGTAACCCACGCTTACATTTGCCCATATTTTTTATTTGTTTCGTGTGAATATAGGGGAAAACACTCTCTCACGTTTACGATTACCAGCCGCATTATTTTAACTGTTTGCTTCTATTGATTTAGAATTGTCACATGCGGCGTGTAGCAGTTGCTCATTCCATCTGCTTAATTATGCGACTGCACGTGAAGCAACCACGTTTTCGCGCGCTTTTGTTAAATTACTCTGTAAATAGATATGAATATTTAATTCAAAAATACCGTGTATTCTTCATTTAAATACTTTTTTTTTTCCTTTCATTTTTGCCTTGCATATTTTGTCTTTCAATTTCCGTGAAGATAAATGATACTAACGTTAACATTGCGTGTCTTACCGAAAGAACTAATTTAAGCTTTGTTCTTAGGCCTGCAGTTTTCTGCGTATAGTCCACTCTACCTGTCTGGAATCGGTGATGGATATTAAAATGCTACTCTTATTAGTTTAAATTATAAAAAATTGTATTGCATTTATTTATTGCACGTAAAAAAGTTTTCCTGAAATTCATCATTACAACTGGTAAGATCTTTTAACTGTTCACTGTTTTAAGACTGTTGTAATGTATAATTGCAGTTTTTATAAAAGAAATGCTGTTTGCGGAATATTGTGTACGACGCAATGGTTGATTCTTCAGAGAGGCACACATATTAACTAAGATTACACATTAAAAGATCACTGAATCTTTTTTTTTTTCAAGGAATCTAGCAAACGGATTAAAATCATCGGCAACACAATAGCGCATGAGCAAAATCACCGCATTAAAAGAGTTTTCTTAATCGTTATGCTTCACTTTTCTTTTTTCCTGCAAAATTCATTCTTCATATTTATAGGCTTATTATGACTGTAAATTTTGTAGGCGTATGTAATATTTGGGGGTCACATTCAGATATCGAATTTTAGTGCTGGAAAAGGAAGTTTCTTTTGAATTTCCAAACAAATATTGGAAATTAACAGATTTTGTGACAAAATTGGACAGGCACGTGTGGGCTTGCCAACTTTTATGCACGGATATATGGGACTTTAACGATTAAAATTCGGGATGTGGCTAAAAAAAAGCAGAATCCAGCTAGCTTATGTATTACAAGAAGAATATACAAAACCAGATTTAATTTTTACACATTAAATAGTTTTATTGAATGTTCTTACTGCTTTGGCATAATTATATATGGAACATAGTAAACAAAAATTAAAACAATCAGGCAGACTTATGAAAAATTAACATTAATTATTAGTTTTCCGTCTCTATAATAAAAAAATAGTACTATCACTTGCGATTAAATTAAATAAACGCTTTATTTACTCTGAACAATAAAAATAAAATCTCTTTACTTCATTAAAAAAATAATTAAAATAATCCATAACTAGACATCGATGAAACACGGTTATAAGAGAAAATTAAAGGTTACTATATTTATTTATTTGGAAGAAACTTAAGATATATTGAACAACTTTTAGTGAAATCATAATATTACTAAGTTATAAAACATGCTTAAAGTATACAGTCAGGTCTGCTGGGATCATATTACTTAGGAAAAAAACTCGATGCTTAGAATATGGGATGATTATAATTTATCAAATTACGTACACTATTTATAAAAAAAAAAAATGCCAAAGACGGGACACCTGCGCACACGCCTTGTTCGGGACGCGTCCTCTAAAGCTCTAGAAACGGGACTCTCGTGGGACGGTTGGCAACTCTAGCACATGCCCCCCCCCCCCAACCTCCGACGCACAGATACATGAGCATGAGAATGTGCCTACGCTCATACTCATTTTTGGGGTGGCTTTTGTTACTGACATTGTCACTGATCCACACTTTGCAAACAATATTCCTCCAGGATTTACGCTCCGGCAAATAAATCAATCAGAAAAAAAAAAAAATTCTAGGATTTATCCGAAGGCGGAAAAAAAAAAAAAAACATTATCACAAGGATGAGTCCAACTTTTTTGTTTCATCTTTCTCTTCCCCCATCTGAAGTATTTTGTCTCATTCTCGTGTGAATATGGGGGATGGCGAATTCTGTTGCAATTATTGCTTAAAGTTGGCTAAATGGAGCATTTAGGCGGAACAAATAGCGTGGTTGGCTAGTTAAGTAGAAACAGAATTAAGTGTGTTTCTCCCCCCGTTTAATTCTTTTTTTTTATTTTTTACACCATGATTCGCGTCGTTAGGTGTACCCTTAACGAGTAATATATACGAGGTTATTTCTGATCTATAATAGATAAATAATTAGTCTAATTATTCCGTCGTACAAAGCTGCTTTGGAGCTAGGAATTAGATCAAGAGAAAATTAGAAAAAGAACTATTTCGGAGCAACATCTCCTTCAGTCTATTAGTTTTTGATAATATCAAGATTAACCCATATTATCCTGGAATTTTTTATTTTATTATTTTATTTTATTTTTGGAGGGTTGGGGTATTTTGAATTTAGTCATGAAAGCGTATTTGGGCAGAGTAGTATATATTTAATACATCCACCCCAGTAGCGCAATGAGCTCGAAAGATGTTCTGTGGACGTTCTGTGAATACCTTTTGAACTACCTAACCTAGCACTAGTTATGGTATTAGAATACTGGTTGTGACATACATTTTTGCATATTTTATAAAATACAGGGTGCTGCATAAATGTAAAGCCAAGCCATTAACATGAAGGTTATTATCATGACGGCAAACAAAATATTGAAATAGCTCCAATGATGCTTCCTTAATGCAACGTTGGGCTAACATGGGTTTGGTAAAAATAAATGCAGATCTATTAATTTCTATAAGAAAAGGAGCAGGGGCGCACTTGGAAAACATCAGCCAGTAACACAACCAGAAGGGTGAGGGCAAATAGGGCGCGTGCCCGGCGCACCGCGTTGAGGAGGACACCAAAATCAGTTACGGTTCTAAAGAAGGGAGGCGCCAAAATTAAGGTATGCCTCTACCCGAAGGATTGCCAGTTGCGACATTGACTGATTTTCATATTTATAATGATTAGAGTACGGTTTAAAAATCATAAATAATTCTTAGTTTTGTTGGGAAATGCGTCGAAAAATGAAAAGAATTCTTAAAATAAATTCCTGGTTTGTGGTTTGGTACATTGAAAATTTATTGCAGTAAGCGGTATATTTCATTAACCGATAGTCCATTAAGCGGCTTCGACCCTAGCTGAGAATCTCAGCCATCCATCGGAATTCATGAATTCTGTTATTAAAATGAATTCAAGCTGGATTGTTTCTTAGTTTATAGTAACGAGTATTATTGGAACAGATTCAATTCCACAAATCTTTAAAGAGGTTTGTTCGTGGTTTTTGATATCTTGTCGAAATGTGCAAATTTCTTCACTTCACCGAAAGTGTAAACATGGTTCATTTATATAGTGCAGGAAAAACGAAATGCAAAAAAGGTATATGTATGTGCGCACTCCACATAGTGTAAAATGTCAAAGCGTGAAAGAGAAAACGTATTTAAGTGAAAATGTACAAAAAGTAGATCTGCTGTTTTGGAATAACGCCAAATGTTATTGCATGTAGTCATTTAGGCCTTGAAATAATTCAAATCTGGTGAAAATTTGGCTTTAAATTTCTTTTCACTCAAGGAAATTGGATTTTGAAATGGCTGTTAGTGTAATGTCACACGAGATTCGTATCTTATTTAACCAACTTGCGTGCTGCGGTTTATTTATCATCATCGTGAAGGGTTCATTGCTATGTGTGAGTAAATGAATGGATTCAAACAAAAATGAGTTTTAGTCGTATATTTTGAAAAATATAATAACTGTTAACTAAAGTTCGAATATCTGTTTGTTAATTCACTGGGTTCTGCGATTCGAAACTCCAGCCGATTTTATAGGTCACACAAAGTCTTAAGGGGCTGATTCAAATATTCGATTAACTGCATCGTATTCGAGTATCAATCTGCAATTCGACACATTCTACTTGGCATTCGAGTACTTTCCAACAATTCGAAAACCTAACTACAATTCGACTAGCAATCGAACAGCAGTTAGTATTTTAACCCATTTATGCCTAGCGTCCCTTTTTTGGGACGGCATTTTCGCTATGAGTCGAAAACGTTATTTATTTTTCCTAGCCTTTATTCATGAGTATTGAGCCTCAACTCTACAAAATATTTTAACATGACCAAGTAGTAAGTTGATATTTCAATTTTTATGTATAATTATTTTAAAAGAAACCATCCCTTGTTCAAGAAGTTGACATCAGAAATTTATCTATTATTTCTGTTATCAGTAAAAATCGAAGAAAGTCGCAAAAATATCCAGGCACAGATGGGTTAAATGTCTACCCTGTGTTCAAATATCGACAAGCCTCGATTATCGCAGGTCACTTAGGGCTCATGCCCTGGGCACACATGCACAAATAGGCTGAAAAATTGAGCTTAAAGCTATGTACAGGGAGGGGGGGGGATGAGCCAGCTATATGCAGGGGCATAAAAAGTATCCTGGCCACAAAAATTTTATAGTCGATCGATATTCTGAATATCTATCTAACAACGATAGTTCGAATACCGATAAGTTAATTCCAGTTACTACACCTATTTATATTATCAATTAATTTGAAAAATGCAGTAATTTGTTAGACTTTTGTAATCCCTCATCACTGTAATGCTGTAGACCAGCATGTTTCCAGCATCTTCATTCATACAGTATTTCGTTCTGGAGAATGGCAGTAGTTTAATGGCCTGAAATAATGTCATGCAGTTCCTACAAGATCGTGATTATCGATTATTATCGGTAGGCTTGCACACGTTGCAGCCTATAATGAGATACTATTGTTGTCGTGATTATGCTACGCCTCTCGCTGTTATTGCCTTAACCTGAAATCATCATGTTCTGCAGACGGTGTTTTCAACATGTAAAGATGATCGAGCACTGATTTTTTTTTGTTTGTACGTACTTTTAACGTTTGTTTGATTTCCACTAATGTTTGCATCTACTGATAAAATCCATAGATGGGGTCGTAATACTATATATTTGACAAGTCACCATAGCAACTACAGGGTGTCTACCAAATTTCTGAAAGTCCATTTCCTGACTTTTTCCCGACTTTTTCCTGACTTTTGGGAGGTAGAAGGACAGAAGCATATATAAGTTTCCATTTCCGGGGGGGGGGGGGTATTTTAAATGTTGTTGTTATTAGAGTTAATATTAATGTTTTAAAATATCTGCTGGGAGGCCCGGTCGACAGACTTTCAGCAACCATTCTAATGAAGAGTAAAAGTCCTCCAAATTGAACACTATCCAATACTCTAAATTCAAAAAATAAAACGAAACTCAAAGAGCGCACACTTTCTAAGAAAAAAAGGGGCCAATTGCTTGTGTTATATGCGAGCATGCATACATAAATATTGAGAAATATTAAGCCATAAAAATAAATACGTACGTGGAAAATAAAATGATTGAATAAATCACGTATAATCATCTACTAATCCCGTCCACGATACTTCTAGCACAAATTTTAGCCACTTTCGTCTTTCTACACTTCAAATCCAGAACACTGAGTTAAAATAAATAAACAATGAATGAAATTCTATTGCAAACCAGACGGGTGATCACGCGCTCACGACAGCTTTTTTACCCTCCCGTCACGATGGATGAGCCCCCATTTTTCCCTCCTTATGCAAACACATGGCTTGATGCTTTCGCGGTCCGAAAAATGCGTTGCAGTTGCTTTCGCTTTCCAGTCTGACAAATAGGAAGGGTTAAAAAAAAGGGATACCGGTGAAAAAATGATTCTTTTGGTGAATTTTCCGGACCCATTATCCAATTTCCCGGTTTTTTCCAGACTTTCCGGACCCCTTTTCCAATTTCCCGGCTTTTTCCAGACTTTCCGGATTTTCCGGAGCGGTAGACACCCTGAACTAAGAAAGAATATGTAAATGCTGATCCAATATTTTTTTGGTACAATTCCTACTAATATTGTATGTTTGGACAACTATAACACCACAGAGATTATTCCCAGCTAACCAATCGTAATACGAAAATTCGAAGAATTATTGGTGAATTTTTTGAGTCAAAGTTTGTGTGCTTGACTACCCAGGCAACGCAAGTTGTTCGTTGAACGTCTTCCGTACATCTATTAACGTTCAAAGAGCATCGATGTGCTACTTCCCGGGGAGCACATACAGGTTCTCTGAACGTTAATAGACGTTCAAAGAACCTGTTTGTGCTGGGTAAATTGCTGATGCAGTTCTAAACACTTTTGACGTCGATCTCACTCGAACTTTAAGGAATACACTGTATAGTTACTGTATACTGTATATTTACTGTATACGGGAAAATTAATTCAGGGAACACGTATGCAAAAATTTTTTTTTTCTGTAGTATAACATACTTTCTCTATAAAAACAAGCTGTCTTGGTTTAAAAAAAAATTGCTCTATTAATATTATTTTTAAGTTTATATTTCTTATAAGAAAACTTGAACTTGTGTATTGTAAATGAGAGCTCTAGATTTTCCTTCATACTACTTGAAACATTTTTAATATGTATAATCTCAAATCAAAAACTAAATATTATATATTTTTTTTTAAAACTCAGTAACGTTTGATTTTCAAATATCGGTTTTGTCTAAGACGGGAATATTTGTCGACGGTATCAAAAGTTTTCAATTTTTCATTTTAATATTTATAGATTGTAACCAGTTTCAATACTCATGAAACTGCTTCATGAAATATTTTATACCCGATAAATCCTAAAATTTAATCTCTCATGCGCTCTTTTCCCCCCTGAAAAATTTTTCTTCGGCCGCGTTTTCAGTTAATTAACTCTTATTTAACCCGCTTACTTAGTTTCTTAACTCTTTTAATAACAAACCGTTTCCGGGCTCAAGACGTTGCCATAAAATAAACGTAAATAACTAACCACAGGCACTGTGAAATTACAAATGGATTTTGCGAAGTTGCGTTCAGATTAAATTCTTTCAGCCGCTGAAGTTTATTTCGAAATTCGAAGACAAACTCTCGGGTAGTTCTTAATTCAATTTTCTAGGTGCAAGCCAAAAAATCTTGCACGTGAAAAGTTTCTGAATCTTTAATTTTAGCCATAATTATCGGCGAGCTAATCTTATTAACGTTCATTAGCAGTGCTATAATTATTCATACTTTCAAAATTATTATGAAGTCTTTCGATTCCATATACGATTTTCGCTCTGATATTTTCTTTATAAGTAAATTCAAATTAACGTTGCTGTTTTCCTTAATTTTAATTAGAAGCGGTGCGTTAACTTACAGTGCAAAATTTGAATTACAGATTAATATTAACGTTTCCAATTGCGAAGTATTTGCTTTAAAGTTAGTCCTAACAGGCCAAGGAAAATTTTGAAAATGGAGCTTGCCACTTGAAAGTCATAATCTTTTATTCTTTACCTTCAGTGAATTTTTACTAAAATAACCCCCTTACTTCATTCAGTGTAAAATTAGATATTAGTGCTAACTAGCTCTAATTGTCTAAATAAATATGAGCTGTCGTCAGTCAGTTTAAAATTATAACTTATTCATAAACTTTAGTGAATTATTACTGTAAATACAGTGAGTACTTTTTGATTACTTAGAACCGTTTATCTAAAAAAAACTTATTCAATCTTTGAAGAGTTTGGAAAACAAACGCCTTTAGGAAGAAATTCAAAAAAAGAAGAAAAAAAAATCGGAATTTTTTTCTTTGCAAGCTTTTCTGTGCTCGCTTAAGTTAACTTGTAAAAGTGATGGGGCACTGAGAAAAAAATAAAAATAAAAAATACAATACTTAAAAAATGTCCCATTTTGAAAACTGTTTGTTATGCTATTTTACGCCTTGAAATGTTTTTCTTGGAGTTCGCTACTAGCATGGGTTTTTCAATTGTAAGTGTACGTAATAATTTTTTTTTAATCTATACAACCTCTGATTTAATTTATTTATTTTTAAGACGGTTCATAAACCATCTGAGAAATGGTACCATTTTTTCAAATAACAGAATAAAAAAATTGGAACTTCCTTGCGTATTACATGTTTATTCATATTGAAACCGAATCGCATTTAAAAAAAGAAAAGAAAAGAAAAAAACCTTATTGACTTTTTTTAACGTTTTATTTCATGAACCCAATTAATCCGAAGTATCGCTTATTTTCTTATCACACAATCAGACATTAATGTTTACATAGTACTCTATCGAAATCGTGCTTTTAGAGCAGTACCATTTACGCTTTAGTCACCATAGTTCCATTTTAAATTATTACATTCTGGATCTCCGTAAACCCTGAAATTAATTTTGTCTTCATTTAGAGCTTGCACGCGTCTGGACATAAATTGTTCCTCTTGACTCATATAACATTGTGACCGAATTGCTTCATGGCTTCGTGTAGATTTTCCGTGAACTTAGCCAATTGTTTAGAAAATAATGTTATATTACGCTCTCATCGATTGGTGGAGAACAGCTGAAAATGTTTTTCTTAGTATTAATCACGAAGTATCATTTTATGATAAATCATTCAAGCGTATATATTCAAGATTGTTTAGATTTTTAATTGAAATGGAAGTAATGAAAATAGCCTTGAAAATGTACTCAGAAAAATATTTTCAGAACTATTCACTAAAAAAAAAGCTGTAAAAAACGTTTAATGCTAAAAAACTAAATGCTTTTTTTCGAAAACACGTGTTTAAAATTTTGAAAGTCGCCAAGATTTGTTGATTTAAACAACACATTTTGCGTGACTTGTAGAGGATGTATGTTAATTCATTGCTTTTTTTTTTAATGAAGGATTTACGAAGATGAGTCAGAATCGCTTAGTAATATAGGGTTGCAGAAACGTTTAATCAGTTTACAAGAATAATTTGCTAAAAGCGAGTTAATATTTCGCAAAAATCAAGTCAACTACAAATCTTTCATTTCACTTTGAAAAGTGCAGTTTGCAATGAATACTTCATTACTTTATACATGTACTTACTATATAAGTCAATTTTGGGAAGGGAGCTTCAGTCCCTATTGTCCCCTCTGTATGCCAGTATCAACTATGTAAGATTTTTACAATCTTGTAGTATAGGATGCAGCAATCTTGTAGTATAGGATGCAAGAACGCAGCTGATTTTTCTTTAAAAGTTTATTTATTTATTATTAAGATTGTTTTATGTGCGCCCTTAACTTTTTGATATTTCATGTAATTGTCAATTGTGTTATACAACTGAATTTTCGCTTGTTAGCTCAAGAAGACTATGTAAGTGAGATACCATATCTAACAGAGTGGCAGTTGATTTATATCATCCTTACTGGTGAATGTGACATTTGCCTTTTGAAATATGCTAAATAATCATTCCTATACCACAAATAATACCTTTATAGAAACTGAAAGGTCAAAGTTTGTCATTAGACTGCTTTATATTCTGATATGTTTTTTTAATTATTATACTTGCTTTTATAATTATTGACTTCATAAGCGTGCGCAAACTCGAAATAATTACGCAACTGTCTTTTTGAAAAACTGCTAACAAAAAATCATGTGCAATTTTAATCTTCTGTCTAGCATTTACGTGCCTAACATGAAACGCTTTTAACCCTTTATCGCGCAGTGATCCCGCTCTGGGAACACCCAACTCTGAGGTTTTGATTGTTGCCAGTCGCGAAGAGTAGATTGGATTTCTATAAAAATAGTTGCGGATGACATAACTCCACGAGAATCCTTTACTTTTTAGCACGTCCTTTCCCGTAAAGAAATGGTCACGATTATTTTTAACAGCACTGACATCTGCTGAAAAATTGGAAGAACGCGAGTACAGCTGGATAGATTGATCAATGCTGGAAAAAGGGCAGCCGTTGCCATCGCTCGACTTAACTACCAGCAAGATGGCGGACGATCGAAACGTTCATCGCGTGCCACAGATCTAGAGACCCTTTTTTGACGACAGCTGGCTGTGCGGGAGGCTGTGTGCAAAGGGTTAAATAAACATAACAGGTTAGCAATTGTTTCTCAGTCCATTTAACGTGAACTATGGAAGTGTTTCCCCAACATGCTATGCTTGCGCACTCTTGTATACGAAATGCGCATCAGAAAATATCTTGAACTTTCTCACGGACGCTACGCCGAAACGTACCCTTCTCCTGTAACAAAGTCGGCGAAAGTTAGCCAGGAAAAATCTTCCCTTTTTTACCAGGTTTTGGTCGAGTGACCTTTCCGTGCACCTGTTGAGCATCTTTTTCCCAGGGATCCCTGCACGATCATTACTCGTCGGTTTGGGGGAGGGTGACGGTAAAGTTGAGTTGTTTTTAATCTTCCCCCATTCGTACTTCGGCAAGTTCGTGATTTGTGTATCGCTATTTCGATCGGACGTCGTGCTTGTCTGCTCTGGAGGTTCAGCGAGTCAGGGGCCGTCTTTTCATGAACACAGCGCTAGTTTTAGGTCTCGTGCGATGGTTTGGCTGAACAATTATTAACCCTTTGAGGCGCAACCCTTTCCCAATGCTGAAAAAAGGGCAGTCGTTGCCATCGCTCGACTTAACTACCAGCAAGATAACGGTCCATCAAAACGTTCATCGCTTGCCACTGATCTAGAGACCCTTTTTTTGACGACAGCTGGCTGTGCCGCACAGCCAGCTGTAGGGTCTCTAGGTCTGTGGCACGCGATGAACGTTTCGATCGTCCGTCATCTTGCTGGTAGTTAAGTCGAGCGATGGAAACGGCTGCCCTTTTTTCAGAATTGGGCAATCTTTCCAGCTGTTCTCGCGTTCTTCCATTTTTCAGCAGGTGTCAGTGCTGTTAAAAAGAATCGTGACCATTTTTTTACGGGAAATGAACGTGCTAAAAAGTAAAGGATTCTCTTGGAGCCATGTCACCCACAACTATTTTTATAGCAATCAAATTTATTCTTCGTGACTGGCAACAGTCAAAACGTCAGAGTTGGGTGTTCCCAGAGTGGGATCACTACGCTTTAAAGGGTTAACTGTAATACTTGTGAGAAAATGCTGTCCTGTCGGACAAGACTACTTGGCCATTGTTGCTCTTTTGCACTTTTCAGGACCTACTAACAGACATTTGATTTTTTTTTTTTTTACTTGTTAACAAAAAAAAAAAAAACTGGTGTGGTAAATCAATCTCACAAGTAACCTTCTGCTTTTACATTGATCGTTATTCAAAACTTTTCCCATATTTGCAGTATTACTTTGTTGAAGGCGTTGATGACTATCTTAACTTTGACTTTTTTTTTTTTTTTCGGGATCATGTTAAAGGTATGTTGAATTCATCTAGATTCAAAACTAATTCCAATTAGGCATAAAGATAGTCAACAACTAAGAAAAGCATCAATCAGGGGCTTGGTAAAAGAATGGCAATGATGCCAAATTGAAAAATCGACAGGACAGTCTTCAATGCCGGCCTAATTGAAAGAATTATAATATCTTTCAAGAGCTTTAATAAAAGTCCCACAGTTGCAGAATGTTGAAAAATCGACAAGACAGTCTTCGATACCGGCCTAACTGAAAGAATTATAATATCTTTCACAAGAACTTTAATAAAAGTCCAACAGTTGCAGAATGTTTCTAACAAAATTGTAAATGTCAATAGTCACTCGTCGAATTGAACCTTGAAGTTTTCTTGGAGAAAAAGTTCTGGAGCAATTTTTCATGATTATGAATAGAACTTTGATCAATACCTTTATTTGCACTTTAATGTGGCATCTAGATTCTTCTGAGTGCCTTGCAAAAATGTGCACTACTTACCCTGGAAAACTTTGGTAATTCTTAATTTAGAAGTTGGTTTAAGATTTAAAAATCTGCTTTCTTACGCCTCTTTTATTCCGTGCTTTTTACTTGATTTTTAACCCAGTTTCTTTTAAATTTCGAATTTATGCATTCCAAATAAGACTGCCTGCTTGAATATCAGATTTGCATTCTAAGGATCTGATTTCGAGGAAGAAGTAAAAGTAAAGATTTGTTGCATAACAGGGATGCCTATCATTTTATAAGAGCACTTTGTTATTCTAAACCGAGTAATGGTTATATAACAATGAATTTTTATTTAATAAATATTTTAAACTGCTTGATTTGCAATGCATCTATAAACTATTGAACTAAAGAAATGTTACGCAATTAACGTAAAGAAATATACTATAGACCACCGTAAAATGATACTTTCTCATACCTTATAATTTGAGTAATTTATATTAGACAAAACAAAGATGGCCATTTTAAAATCCCAAAATGTAATAGCCTGGGGAATGCCTCGAAATACCAGAGAAACCTCTCAATCGAAAATATCAAAGGAGCAAATATACTTATATCACTTTAATCCGATATTTAAACAAATCTATTCGAATATGGAGGCTTTGTAAACTTGCTAGCAATGGATGCTTTTCACTTGAAAATTGTCAGCCAGCATTTTTACTTCTTGACGCAGCTGGCTGTGCTCGCGCACAGCCAGCTGCGTCAAAAAAAAGGGTCTCTAGATCTGTGGCACGCGATGAACGTTTCGATCGTCCGCCATCTGGCTGGTAGTTAAGTCGAGCGATGGCAACGGCTGCCCTTTTTTCAGCATTGAAAAAGGGTTGCGCCTCAAAGGGTTAAAAACATAGTTGAGACTCACGCACTTCTTTACGCATAGGTCAATCATGGGTATGTGAATCACACTTCCCGTTCCTTTTCGGACGAAAGTTTCTCAGAGGTCATTCTCAAGTCGTAACCTCTTGCATAATGTCCAGCACAATGGTAAATTTTTTTTTCTTTCCTTCGTAACCCTTTGGGTACTTTCAGAAACACCGTTAGAATGTTATTCCGAGTTCCGGCCATCTTGACAAAAAAAAAAAAGTTGTTTATTGTGCAAGGTGGGAGGCGAAGAGGAACTGCATCCAAACGACAACAAGCCGTGCTCATCATGGCAAAGAAGATGTAGGAAGCGCCAAATTCGTGCAGAGCATCTAGTTCGAAGGCAGATCTTCTGCTGTATATCTGAATCCTGAGCACCCAGGTACACTTGTTGAACGTCTTTTTCCCATGATTCAATGCTCGATTATTATTTTGCGGAGGGGAATAGAATGCCTCGCTTGCTGCCATTGTTCTAATCTTCCTTTTGCTCTTCAACAAGTTCGTGCAGTTGAATCTCCCTCCCCTCCCCCCCGACAATATCTTCTCTCCCCTATCAAAATTTTGATCGGCTCTTCATGGTAGGTTGCTCTCTTTCGGGAAAATATCTTCAGGGACGGTACACAAATTGATTTTGTGTACCTTTGTCTGGAACTAGTGGTTTTTGTCGGTTAAGAATCGAAAATTTAGGAATGCGCGTATATAGGTTGGTAAGTAACCAGAGGGGCCTCGCAAGAGTGGAGTTAGTTAAGCCAGACTTGAAGGACTCCTTTTGAGTCCTCCTATGGTTGGAATTATTCGAAATCATTTTTTTTTCGACTTCCTATTGAGATACTGAGTGTAAATGGAAATTGGTGAAAGATGAATCTTCACACCGGAAAAGTAATGCTTACAATGATCTATAGAAATTTCCGGAGATATTGTTTGTCTAACTATTTAGAAGAGTTTAGTACAAGCGAATACGTTGAAATTGCCCGAAATGCTATTATTCTAATATTTAGAAGAGTTAAGTAAACACTATATTGGTAAATGACTTTGCTTTTACCTACGCAAATTTCAAATTTCCATTAGCTAAATGAAACGGATATGTTTGATTTTGAAACTGTGGTTTTAATTTTCTTGAATTTTTACTGCATGTACTATTCCGATACTCATTCGAAAAAATGATTTCATACAGAGTGTTATTTAATGATTCATACGACGCACTTTCATACATGATCTACGAACACATCTTTCTGTAGTAAGAACAATGAAAGATTTTCTTATTTTTTCAGTCTGTAAACTTGAGGACAGACAAGTTAAGTCGAATGTATCTTCCCTTCTTGTATTTGAACTTGTAGTCAAATAGTACTGTTGACATTTATTTTTAGAATTTTAGAATTGACATTATTATTTTACTTTGGCAGTATTAGCAATTATATGTGTACGACGCTATGTTAACCAGACAAAATAAATATCTTTATGTGTTAAACTTTGTTCAAGAGGAATTGCATTGTCTGTAATGCAAATCTTTGTAGCAGGTCATTTTACCGCTATTTTCGCCACACTAACAGAAAGTATTAAAAAAAAAATAGTTTAACTTCTTACAAATAACTGTAATGATTTATAAAATACTTTTATGACATATATTAGTAAAAACTATAAATAATTACAGTTATTGAGTAATAAAACTATATTTCTTAAAAAATTATGGCTTATACCAATTTTAAGCTTAAATGATAAACTTATTTTTAAAAACTAAACTATTACACTTAAAAGCCTAGATTTTATCTAATTTACCGTCGTTTTAATAATCAGTCTATTGTTTTTTTTATATTTTTGATTCAAAAATACAGCATTTTCTCGTTATATTAAGTACGCTTTTCTTTTTCCTTTAATGTAGATTCCTAAATGTTAACAGTTTTAACATGATATAATAAATAAAATTTAATGTACGTGAAATATGCAATTTTCTTCCTACAGACAGTTCATAAAGTGCATTACTAAACTGTACATTACCTCGTCTGAAAAATTACTCCAACTAAAAAAGTAATTATCTGTAACACTGACTGAAAAAAATATTCAATTTGCTTTATATATTTTTGATTTTTTAAGCTCATTTAGGAAGTATAAAAAATTGCAAAGTCTATTAAAAAGAAAATTGCTGTACCCTCTCTGGAAGTTAAGCTGTTCACCAATAATTTAGTTTTATAATATTCAAGCCTTTTGGGAAATGCAATTTCCGCAGCTTGTGAGCCGATTTTTATGCTGTTGCCACTTTTTCCGCCATAATTTCGCAAGCTCACTTCAACACTTGTAATTGTATGCGTGTAATTAACTTCTCTAACTAATTATTACCGATTAAATATTGTGGAGGTAGAAAAGTTTAACCAGGAAGATAATGACTGGAGAGTTTTTTTTAAACGATTTTGTTTTTTCTCAATCATGTTTTACGAGTTATAGATTTTCAAAAGAAGCAATTTTTATTGTTGTTCTTTTATCTCTCAGAATAAACAAGACTATTATCGTGTAAAATAACGCACTCTTCTGGTGAAGTCTGTTAAAACTGATGACCGTAAAGTGCGACTGCACTTTATATAAATAGTCAGAATAAACAAGTATATTATCATGTAAAATAACGCACTCTTCTGATGAAGTCTGTTAAAACTGATGACCGTAAAGTGCTCTTGTATTTCGTGAACGAAAAATATACTTCTAAAAATGACAAAGCGACAGTGACTCTTGTTATACTTCACTGTCGCATTACTGTCCAGTAGCCATCTCTATACTAAATTGACAAACATATCCGGACCACGTAACTGTCAAACCTAGCGGCAGAAGCCCCCGCCATTATGCAAAAATATTTTGTAAAAAAAAATTCTTTATATTTAGTAAAAGAGAAAACATTTTTCATAAGTGTACTAACAAATTTACGTGTACTACTCTGTCTAACTAAATGTAACAATTAGCCAAATAAATGCTTTTTACTGTTTATCATTTAAGATGTGTAATGAATTTAAAATTATAATGCAAAACTGTGTGATACACGAAAGTTACATATCAATTTACATAAAGTTGCGCGGAACAGCAAATTACCATACAATGATGAAACTCACTAACTCCAAGAAAAGTGCAAGCAATGTAACAAAGTGAAAGTAATACTGTAACAAAAAGTACTCCTTTTTGCCAAAAAGACAACAGTTTTCAATTAAGGGCATGCTGCCACTTACTTATTGTTAAATAAGATGTAACAGATTGAATTAAGTTAAAACAGTGTGTTGGGTGAAACAAAATAATGCTTTTGTATACTATGCGGACCAAGATCGTAAGAGAACAAATCCTTGCACGATGCTATAACAACACCTAAGTACGTGAGTCATTTTTCCAGAATTTCGCCACACATCTCCCTCTCTCTATATACCCTGCACTTTTCATAACCGTTCTCTCCTCGCGTCAGTGAATATTTTTGAAATTTTTTGAACAGGAGGCAGTCAACCCTGCCCGAAAGCTTACCTAACGAAGCAGAATAATCTGGAGCCTGGCTCGGAGATAAAAATAAGCCATATTCATAAAATGTGTACACATACATGTACATATACACATCGTCGTTGGTTTTCACTGGTTTAAAAGTCGGGACTGCAAATACGCTTTTCCCCCTTCTGGTTTTCGGAACAGAATTTTTATTTTATTCATCAATGATCCTGCAGTCAAAGCAAAATAAGTGAAAGTATAGATGAAAAGGAAATGTCCGTGCGGTTACATGATGCTGAAATAAGAAAGCTGGAGCATATTTGCCCGAGAATATGTTTCTATTTTAACTTAATAAATCAGCCTGTTTTTTCGCTTTAATATTTGAACTAATAGAAACCAATTTAAGAGATACTGCGTTTCATTTAAAAAGAAATGTATTCAGGAACATGTGAAATTATTCTTGCATAGAAAAGCTACCTCTGTATTTTCAATTGAGAACATTATTAAATTACCTTCAAAAAAGTATTAAAAATAATATATAAATATATATCATGAGTTTTTTTGATAAAGTAGTCGATTTTATTTTATGTCTATGTTAGTCTGTACAGTGGCGTAGCCACGGGGGGGGGGTCACTACCCCTATGAAGATTTTTTGTGCCATGCAAAATGCATATTCTTCACTCCCGTACCACACACTCACACACATGTATACATATATATGAGTTGCAGTAGTCGTAACCCCCCCCCCCACATGAAAAATTTCTGGCTACGCCACTGAGTTTGTATAGATGATTATATATATGAATCTTATTAAATATTTCTTCGATCAAGGAATTAATTCTAACATACATATACGGAGAGAGAAAGGTTGTAAAAAAAATTTACTAAGAAAGTTTAATTACTCCGTTTACGTCATAGAATATATTTTGAGCAATAAATTTTATGTCATCTAAAATCATATTGATATTCAAAATTATCTTCTATTTGAAGCCTTTTTGCATTCTTTTATTAATTTTCATTTTTACTTATCGTATAAAAAGTGCTCATATAAATTTTTAAAAAAAATGCTTCTTCTAAATTAAAGTAATCTAAAAGTTTTTTTTTTCAATATTAACTTCGGAATTATTTACATAAATTACTTTTAGTCGCAATAATGTATTTTTAATGCACTCTAAAAATGTTACGGCATTTGTTAAAATGTATTGGAATCCGGAAGTAATCCAAATTACTCGTAAAGAAAATAATAAGTTTGTTCTGCTCATTAAAAATGTATCACTTGCAGCTAACATTCACAACGTCACTGCTTAGATTTTCTCGGCAACGATTTTTCTTTCTTTCTTTTGAGTTTGATATTTTCTGCACTAGTGAAGATTTTAAACATTTTTTTCAAGCAATTAACCTTCTTTAGCTTCCAAACGAAGCATATTAATTCTGTAAGGCGTGAAAGAGAGAATAAATAAATAAATAAATAAAATTGATTTGTTCGTGCCCTGGAGATAGATGCCTTGGCGTTTGGCACTCAGCATTTACCCTGAAGAAAATAAATTTCATTAGAAACTTGATTTTAAAAAATTGCCATGAAAGAAAGACGAATTTAAAAAATAATAAAACTGGTATATCAGATTGGATTGGCAACAATGACATGCCAGATTATGGATTTGAAATTTTTTTATATATGCTATTATTTTTCTGTAGCGTAAATTTAAATTGAAAGGACATTGCACTGTGATTGTTAAAATGTAAAATAGTATGAGTCAGAGAAGGGGTAATTATGATCATGTGGTAATTGTGACAAATGCCATTAAAAAAAAATGTAAATTATAAAGTTTTGTCAAAACCTTAGGAATGAGGTTTACAATGTATTTTTGGGATAATAATTAATTTTAAGCATTTAACAAACTTTCATAACTAATTTTAAGCATATTTAAAGAAGCAACAGAAGTAAAACTAACAGCCAACTATTATTTTCGAAATACGGGTTTGTTATTGATTCTAAATTATTTGGCCCTAAAAAAATCCAATAAAACAAAATTTATACTAAAAAATGTATTTTTAAAGAGTGTTAACTGATGAAGATTTTTTTTTAACTTTTTCTAATAGCTGATTATACAGCTGATTTATATTAATTACATTATGAAAATATACCAGAGCAGAGATCAGGGACCGATTTACAGAAAATGCAACCCAGGGCAAAAGTTTCAATCCCCACACGAAAGTTTCTTATACCTTATGGAGCAATTTTCATATCACACCCTACAAAAAGAGACGTTATGTGATCATGAGAATGATTATTTAATCAAGATGCGAAATGAAATAGAACAGTTAAAATAATTAATTATTAATTATTACATTAATATTATTATTATTGATAGCATTACGTAGGATAGTAATATTTTTATTATATTTAATTTTCAGTTCTTAATTTCATTCCGTATTTTTCACGTAACATATGTGACAGCGTAGTTTTGTATTTATTTAAATAATGTTTTCATCAGAGTATTTGTTAAATTTTTTAATGTGTAGCAGATTGGGGTTTTGAAAAAATAATGTAGAACTTGTTTTTGTTCAAAATAACCTAAAAAGGTGTAATTTTCTTGATTTATAGAAACTAAAAACAATATGGAATATAATATGGAAAAAAAGTGTTGTAGCTAGATAAATCACTACGGATGGCTGTACCAAAGTCATGAATAGCGTTTTATTAATGTAACATAATCTTAAAACATAATAATTATGTGTGAATATTAAGTAATTCCCAGTCTCTTGTTTAAATTAAAAATCAAAATGTGAAACTTTTTAATTTAAATGACACTTTGGGGGCCGCATTTTTGTTGGGCCCCGGGCTCTTGCCCCGAATTCCTAGAATCAGAAATCCAAATCTGATCATTCCGGATCAGATTTGGATCAGAAATCAGAAATCAGAATTTTTCAGAAATCAGAAATCAGTCTGATTTCTGAAATCAGTCCCTAGCAGAGATTGCACTGACAAACTGTTGCACATAATTTACTACATTTATTCAAAATATCCGTTTCCTTTACCAGTCTTTGTTTAATGTATTTGTTTGAAAAATAATATTTCTTTATCGTTTATTAAAAAATAAATTATAATTTTCATTTATATTTTTAAAAAACTTTTCATAGTTTGAAAAAAAATACTGAAGTTTTTCCAACAGCTTTATTAAAGAAATGCCTAAACTAGTTTGAATAACTCCTTTGTGCAAAATCACTAATTAATCCTTTTGAAAAAAATCATATATATGCAAACCCGCCCTTCTCCCCCCCCCTCTAAAAAAACTCACTATATTTATGCCGCCTTTTACTTCCACATTTATTTTTGGAACACTAAAAGTAAAACGGGTGATAAAATGGCACGTGCTTTCAAATTTTTTAATTAAACTCTAAAATTCTTTTCGTCCCAAAAGTTAATATAAATAAGAGATGTGGCACATTTCGTCCCATTCTCTTTTTTTTTTTTTCTCTTTTGGCGTCATAACCCGAACTGGTTTATGCATTTTTAATATTCGAATTCATCATGCTTCGGCTGCAGTTAAAGTCAGGGTTAAATTGCACGCTTGCCACGCATCGGGATGACATTGATTCCTCAGCGCATCCACTAGTGCGAAAAATATTTGGCAAAATAAAAGCGTTCGCGACGTCATAAGCAGTCACTGGAGATGAAAAATTATGCAGCGGCGCGTGATGTTGCTGAAACTGGTGTAATAGTTTACGGAAGTTCACCAAAATTAACATTTCCAGAATTTTTTTATTTTTCTTTTCTTTCTTTACTTTTTCAGTACTATTTTTTTCTGGTTCTTATGATAGTCCAGTTGTGTATGTGTTTGAGCTTGTAACAATGTTATTTGAAGGTCTAAGAATGTTCGTTAATACTTTTTTTCCCCAAGAACTTAAATCAAAGATTCAACTCGCAACAAAATAAATAAATAAATAAATAATAGATAAATAAAAAAAACCTCTTTTTTTTAACGCAAAATTTTATCTCAAATTCTTTTGTTAGTTGCTTATTATTGTGCAAATAATTATAAAATTTAGAAAATGCAGAAAAGACCCATTGCATTTCCGTCTAAATTGATATGTTGCAAGTGAGGCCTCGTTCATTATACAAAAATAAAGTAAAAAGCTATTTATTTTTTAGAAAATGCTTTTAGAGTATCGTTATGTATTACATATATTTACTGCACTTACAAGGTGCGAATTACTGCAATTTCACCAGCGGTGCTCGTACAGTTGAAAAGCAATAATGTCAGTGGCGTACACTATTTTATCAAGGGAGCTGTGCTTTGTTTCTTTTTTAATAGGATAAGAAGTGTCTGAAATGTCTCAAAAGCTGATTAATTTGATCACTTCCATCACCACTGCAATGACAGGAACGAAATAAAAAATCTTGGTGCAAGCATGATGGCTGAGAGAGCAACTTTAAATTTATTTTACTAAATTTAATATCGCTATGTCTTTCTACTTCAGCACGCGGAACAAAAAATAATACACATATAGGAAATATTTAAGACATAATCAATATCACTAAAGTATACATCCGAATCAAAATTATTTTATGTATTTTAATACTTATTTTACCAAGCTTTATTATATTTTAACCTATTCAAAAATACCATGCACGCAAGCAAAAAAGTGTAATTTGTTGAATGCCCTTCGATGGCGAAATTTAATAAAACTTAGTGAAAGAACACAGAATAAGAACTAAAATACCTTTTTCAACACAAAACAAGCAGTTTGCTTCCTCCATACAATGATTTCAAACAGATTGGATTATTTTCCCCCCTTTTGTTATAGTGTTCCGTTCATAGACTTAAAAAAACAGTTGTTGCCATAGAAAGAGAAGTAATCAATAGAAAAATGATTCCGTTCATTCTAGTATGGTTTTATATTAGCTTAAGTTTAACCTTTTGTGCATTGAAAGGTATTCTGAAACGGAACCCGCATGCTCAGCTAGAATTTACAATATGCAACTTGTCAATAAGGAAAGGGATCGAAGTCGAATTATCTAGAAAAAGAGGTTATTTCAGAAGTGATGATAAGAAATTTTGGGAAGTGTGTGAAAACGTGAAAGGAATTTTCGTGGGAAAATGATTAGAAATCATTCTTTATGTACACTTTTAAAAAACGGGGTTAATCTTTAATACGTATAATTTTATGAACTAGATTTATTATGCTGGCAACATCTGCGCTGAAGGCGAGTGAGAGAATGCGTATTCGTTTGCTCGGGTTATCTACGAAAGGAAGTGTGGCGGGGAGCTGAGTTTGATCCCGCGAACTCCTTGTGGTAGATGAAGGCGTTATCCAACCGGGCAAAAGGTCCATTTTCACGTCCTTCAATTGCATAGTAGTAGCGTGCACGGAGGCTATCTCTTGCCAAAGTAGTCTATCGTCCAAAGTAAAATACTTGGTAGACATTGTACTTTAATCATCAATGGAAATTTCATAAAATCTTCGAATATTTTTAGGCATTATTAACTGCTGTATGAAGACTGTGTTTCAGACTTTGAACTCCGTTATTTCGAATTGTCTTGATACACCTTACCGTATCAGAAAATTTTGCTAAGAAACCTTGAACAATATACACATTATACAATTGCTTAGTGTTGCTGCATTCAAAGATTGTTTTCCGAAGTAATATTTCTCTTGAAAATGTCTGTATAAACATCGAAGCAAATACAATAAACGTCGCCTATAGCACGGTAGATACGCTACCTGTTATGAGAATCCGTACTGTAGGAGTTACTTGGATTATACAAGCACATGAGCATCAACAGCAGTGTTAACAGGCTATACAGAAACAGCTGTCTCATACATTAATCGTGCTGTACGAGCCTTCTTTTTAGCATGTTATAAGGGAAAATTAGAAATCCGTGTATTCTGTACTTAAGCCGAGCAAAATTTCAAGCAATTTGTTTGCTGCAACCAGTTTTCAAAACTTCTTTCCTGGAAATTTCCCTCTGTTACCTACGGAACGGTCAACTCCAACTTTTTCGTTCAGAGGCGAAATTATTGCTGGTTGATTGAATGCCAGGCAATCGTAGTGCTTCCTATTTCTACATCACAAGATAGAAAAAGACTCAGCGATACCGATCGTAGTGATGAGCGAAGAAAAAATGTCTCTTAAATGGAATAGCGATATGGAAATAGATCTGACTGAAAGGATTAATAAAATTCCACATTTATGGAACCTTCGGGATCCTAAATATTTAAAAAGGATGCTAAGGCGATATACTATCTAAAATTACATGCTCTGGGAATCGCCAATTCGGTGAATCTCTGGCGTTTGTGAGCACAGCCGATTTTGTTTATATGGCAACTCTGCATGCTCATCGATTTGCCAGAACGAGTTCCTGCAACTGGTTGCGGCAACCAAATTGGTCGAAATTTTGTCCGTGTAATAAGGCCTTTAATTGGAGGTTTTTAAATGATGGATTTTTATTTCTATAAGCCTAGCTTGACCTGTTTTAAACATTTATTCAAAATTTAAATTGTTCTAAAACAATGGTTAAAAATAGATCCTTTTTCCCTCTAATTTCCGGATTTTAATTTCACTTCTCTCATTAAGATATCATAAGGCATTCCACCCTACCGGAAGACAGCACGCTTTTAATTGCTTTTTATCTGTCCCTTAAATTATTTCCCCCCCCCAAAACCATTTAGCACAAATTAGCACCCTACCCATAAATTAATCTCATATTAATCATCGACCTGCTAAAATATTGCTACACCATCTTCCATATTCCTGCGAAAACTCCCTAGATTAAATCATTCATTTTGGCTCCGCTGATACTCCTTTGCAAATGATTATTGAACCCGCTAATGTTCTAATTTATGAGAAAACTGGCCCCGACTTTGCCTGCGACAAACTGGAGATAAGCTGCGCTGCTTTTCTACGCGAGAAAGAATTGTTTATCCCCCGTCATTGCTCGCAGGCGGTCGTAATGGCTTCTTATCTCTCGGAAAGAGTTTTGCGGCGTTGCGGTCGCTTTTGTGTGCGCAATCTGGGCCCGACTTTTACAACGCATGAAGTCGTTTGGTTTAAAATATCTCTGTCTTGATGGTTGTGCTGTCTTGAAGAAAGTCGTTTAGGATTAAGTCATGTTCCTAACTTCTCATTAGGAATGGGTGCTGCCTCCACCCACTCTTCTCTGTGGCGCTTTTGAAGGGAAATGAATCGTAACTTTGTTAACTTGCCCGCGTGAATTATATCGGGGGATGTTGACAAAGAAGTTATTTATTTCTAAGCGAAAATGTTCAGTTAGGTGAATGTTCGGACATTATTTGCAGTTTTTCTCCGCTTTTAAATAAGTTGGGTGGACACGGTGCATTAACACCCTATACCATTTCATAAAAATTTGTCCAAACTCTGACCCTTTCTCTGACCCCCAAATCTAGAGACCCTTTTTTGATGCAGCTGGCTGTGCCCGCGCACAGCCAGCTGCGTCAAAAAAAGGGTCTCTAGATCTGTGGCCCGCGATGAACGTTTCGGTCGTCCGCCATCTTAGTGGTAGTTAAGTCGAGCGATGGCAACGGCTGCCCTTTTTTCAGCATTGGGCAATCTATCCAGCTGTTCTCGCGGTCTTCCATTTTTCAGCAGATGTCAGTGCTGTTAAAAAGAATCGTGACCATTTTTTGACGGGAAATGACGTGCTCAAAAGTAAAGGATTCTCGTAGAGCTATGTCACCCGCAACTATTCTTATAGAAATCAAATCTATTCTTTGTGACTGGCAACAGTCAAAACGTCAGAGTTTCGTGTTCCCAGAGCGGTAACACTGCGAGTTAAAGGGTTAAAGAGTTCTAAGAGGTATTCACGTTACATCTGGAGTAAAACGATCAGCAGTGCATCTTTTTATTGTTTTAGGAAGAGAGAAAATAAATGTTGTCATATAAATCACGCAAACTTTATTGAAAGAATACATCTTCCGTTTACCAAATACATAATTCTCAGCAATATAATTATCTGACTTTTACAAATTTTTACGAAATGGTATATGATGATAATGCATTGTGTCCACCCAAGTTATTTAACCCTTTGATGCAGCTGGCTGTGCCGGGCACAGCCAGCTGCATCAAAAAAGGGTCTCTAGATCTGTGGCCCGTTCCGAACGTTTCGGTCGTCCAGTTGCCATCGGTCGTCCGCCATCTTACTGGTAGTTAAGTCGAGAGATGGCAACGGCTGCCCTTTTTTCGGCATTGGGAAAGGGTTGCGCCTCAAAGGGTTAAAAATTCCTCCGACCGGGGCAGCCCTTGCCCTTCTCTCCGGAGGCAAATGCATCTGTTGGCTTGCCATAACCCAAAACACACAAAAGCTACATCATGAATATCAAAAAAATAATAATAATAATAATAATAACGCCTTAACTTTTGTGACAGAATTGTTCTTTTTTTTTTCACTTAGTCAGCCATTGAATATTTTTTGTTGTCTGGTGGCAACATGTTATGCAATTACTGACACAAAAGACAAACCAAAGAGTCTTTTGGCGTTGGGGGATCTTCTATTTAATTTATTAGCGTACAATTGCCACGAAGGGGGTTGTACAGGGCAGTGTTAATTATTTATTATTTTTTTCCAATTACAACTTCCCTAAATTAGTGCGTGGTTTTCCTTCCTTATTTATGAACAAAGGGCGTGTGAAAGGAAACGGTTGTACGTAGTGTATAATTTGACGTATTCGTTACAGCCGGGTACAGCTTTGCTCAACAAGAGTTTAATGCGGGTCCCCCGCGGCGCATCGCTGTTTGACGGCTGCTGGAATGAACAACGGCTTGTAATCAACAGGAGGGTAGCAACGCGGGGTATCGGCCGTAACTAAACTTAATTTGGAAATCCGAAAAAAAAAAAAAAAAAAAAAAATTATCTCTCGCTCGTCTCGAATTGCCTACAAATAAATCTGTCCTTACTCGGAAAATTATGAAATTGTTAAGCAAGGCCTTATTCAGGGGTGGTCCAGAGGAGTCCAGACTCCCTTCGAAATTTCGATTTTTGTTTAGAAAATGATAATAATGAAGTATTTTTGGAAAAAAAAAAAATCTGCCTTTCCCACCGTTTGTACCATATCCAAAATATTTTTTCTATGTACGGCCCTGATGTAAGTACTCCCTTATGCCTAAAAGATACCCTTTAGAATGGGTTTTGAATACACGAGCATGTTCCATTTCAACAAAGTATTTAATGTATGACTATATTATTGAAACTAAAATAAAACATCGTTCTTTGATTTTGGATGAATCATTAATTAAAAAAAAAAAAAGAAAAGAAAATGTGACGAAAAGTGTCTGAGTAAAAGTTTTCTTCAACAACTTAAATATTCTGAGGTATCATGCTTAATTATTTCAATGCTAGGTCCATGTTAGTTATCCAGGAAAATAATGATTGAAATATTGAACGTTATTTGCAATATATTAAAAACAAAGATAATAACCCTACTGCATTTTGTGAAATCCTGTACAAATAACTTGTCGATTGTCGAGTCATGTAAATTTTAGAATAGGCGAAAATGAAATTGTAATTGCTGTTACCTTATTTGTTGCATAGTAATAAATTCTCGGAAAATATCCATAAATACTAATAATTTAAAGTTGCCTTTTCGAAATTTTGTTATTTTTTAGTTATTTTATTAAACTTTAAAAGCTATCTTCATCTTAAATATCACTAGGTATAAATATTTAAACTATGTTTATTCTTTACATGTTTACTTATTCACGTTTTTCTTGCCTTGCAGGTAAGCTTCTCCTTTTGCTTTGAATGCATAATTGTTTTCTCAAGTGGTAAGTGGGCTTTTCGCTGTTGATATTTTCACTATGTATTTCTACGAATAATATCTTTCGTCACAGAAAACGTCCCAAAATAATAAACGAAAGCATTAACATTTTCACTGAGAAATTGGTGCGGAGTTAATTATAATTTGAAATGCAAATTACAACCAATTAGTATAAGAAAAAAAATTATTAAGAATTACGGTATTTATGCACTTCTTTTTGAAATATCTAGAGTAACAAAAACAACTGTCACCAATTTCTTTAATTTTTTTTTCTTTCCAATTTCTTTTCCAATTTCTTTTTCTTCCAACTTTTCCAATTTCTTTTTTTTTTTTTAATGTAAAGAACATTTTTCGGTTGAAACCAGGGGCGTAGCCAGAAATTTTTCATGGGGGGGGTTACGACTACTACAACTCATATATATGTATACGTCGGTGTGACAATGTAGTGAAGAATATACATTTTGTATGGCAAAAAATTCCTCATGGGGGGATTATGACCCCCTAACCCCCCCCCCTTGGCTACGCCCCTGGTTAAAACAATCAAAGATGTAATACATGTTCGTCCAGTTGAGCAAGCATATCAAAATATTTAACTTCCCAACGAAAAAATTAAAAAAAAAAAACTTTCTTTTTTTTTTAAATAATTTTTGTTCCAAATTAATTCTTTAAATCTTAACATTTAATATTCCGCAATTACTTCTAAGGCCTTCTTTGTCTTTAGCTTGCTTTTAATATCAGACTTAATACGTACTGAGGACAGAATCTTTATAAATTTCTCTACTTTTAATATTGATGTTGTGAGTAATAATTTCGTATGAACATTATGTGTTCATACGACATTACATATGTATGATGAAACATAGTCTAATGGGCCTGGACAAAGAACAGTACTTTTGGGGATCTTGGGGAGGAGGGGAGGGGGGAGAAAAAGATGAACTGATGAACCATCAGGTGCTTGTGTTTTAATTCCTCAATGAGAGTACCGCCCCTCCGTATTACACGCTTCGTTTGCCGGCTTGTCTGGGTGATTGTTACCTGAGTATGTGGAGCTATATGTGTGCGGTTATAAGTGACCTTGATGCGAACTGATGAACCACCGGGTGTGCTTTTTATACACAGAAAGTACGTTCATCACTAACGTGACCATATTATTATTTTTTTTTCCTTCAAAACGGGACATCTACTACTTTTTGGCAATAGGGTGTTTATTTTCTTCCTCAAAACGGGAAATCTACTGTTTTTAAGGTAATAGTGTAGGAAGACTGAATTTACAGGTCTGGCTATCTTTGAGTTGTTAAGTAAACGCGCAGAAAAGCTTGTGTTCATGTTAACTTCAAAATAAAATGAAAAAAAACTTAGCTGAAACACACATATACTATAAAAAATAGTGCAAGACGTACGTTTCCGGTGGTACAAGAGGTAGGCCCTTTTACGACTTCAAAAAACACCATCCGACACTAAGGTAGGAAAGTGAGGAATGTAAACAAAAGGACACACAGAAAAAAGGAAATTGTCATTCGGAAGGAAAAACATTCTTAGAAAACCAGAGTGAAAAGGGAAAAATAAAGTGGAGATCGGAGGGAGGAATAAGCAAAAGAGGAACATGACTTTAAAAAAAGAAACAGAAATTAAATAAATTGAAATAGTTGACAAAAAAGAAACATTAAAAGAACAAACACTATACCGATTGGATGATTTTAGATTTTGAGCGGCCTTTATTGAAAACGTGACCGTGTGTGGCTCTCTTTCTAAAAACGGGACATTACAGGGGACATTTTCTAAAAACGGGACATTACGGTGTCCCTAAGCTGTGCTTGGGGACAACGGGACAAGCTACCTAAAAACGGGACTGTCCCGTTCAAAACGGGACGTCATGGTCACCTTATTCATCACACACTGCTGCTCCAATCGTTCTGTCTACGCCTTCTAAAGCTGGAGATTTGAATTGGAATAGTTATGAAAATTGTCACAAAGGAATTAAAATACTGTATTCCTAAAAATTGTCTTCAAATTATTTCTAAAATATTTCTAAAAAGGACGTTCGTTTTTATTTACAATTAGTGTACGAAATACAGTAATTTTTTTTGTTATAATGTCACAAAAGACCAGATAATTATTTATTACTATATAACGAGTTACGTTGATAGTAGGCTTGTGTTTATGAGCAAAATGGTACAGAATATTTTAACGTCGTAAGAGAGTTGTAACTATAATCGAAGTAATTATAACCGAATTCAGAATGTTGTTTTCATGTAAAGTTGTTTTCTGTAAAGCATTTACAGCTCCTTAACTTCTAAACCCAAATTCTGGATGAGCCACTGGAAGGGATAACAGAATCATATTCATTTTTTTTGTAATCCTTTCGGTATTGTAACAGTAGTGGAGAGTTTGAAAGTTACGGCTGGTTCGGTAACAGGAAACTGGAGTCGCTTTGTTGTCCGTGTTACATACAGTCATTTTGAATGAATTCGGATACGTTTGAAATATTTAGGTTAAATCTCTTTATCCGTTCTATTTTTGTGTTGGTTATGAAATACTTTCTCCGTTGCGATTAGCATGTTTGAAAAAGAAGTATGAGTTGGAAGAAGCTCTTTTGTTACTATTTAAGTTATTCTGCAGTCACGGCGGGGGGGGGGCTCATTTGCCCTTTATCGAGGAATCATTCATCATACCTAGGAATTACATGTATGAATAACGTACCTACGTGAATAACGTACATTTTAATTTATAGCATTTTATTTTTTACATAAATTTGTTATACGACGAACGATAGTCGAATAAAGAGAAATTAGCTGGGTTTTTTTTTTTCCATAGGTGTAGATTTTTGTTTAGGTAGAATAAGCTTCCTAAAAATATTAACCCTTTCACAGAAAAAAAAAATCTTTAACCATCAAAGGTAGTGTATTATATTGCTGCGGTGCTGATTAAACTACACGAGCTGTAGTACTGTATGTTACGGTACGATCTGTACTGTATGATTTGACAACAGTACCGACCAAGACGCATTATAGCATGGTTTTATACTTTATGATTTCGCGAGGTATAACTTCGAAAGTAAGGATGCTTCATTCGAATGATTTCTATTATCGATTACCAATATTCGAATAGAATCAATAATCGATCAATCGAATATTGAACGTTCGCATATTTTCACTATTCGAACAGTATTTGCGATTTCACCGTTTGAATGCTGTGTATTTGTGATTTCAAACGCCATATATTGTTCTAACGCTATGTGCCGAGCTATTTATTGGATTTTAAAAATAGGTTGGCTCCAATGAATGGACGATTGATTTTTTTAGAATTTAATGGATTTAAAATGATCGTGATAAGGTCCGACGGTGGAAGTGGCAGCGGGTGCAAGAGCCATAATACAAGACCCGCTACTCCGTTACAGGAAAAAAAAAAATTCTTGAATACTATTCGAACAGTATTCGCGGTTTCGCTATTCGAATAGTATTCGCGATTTCGAATGCTATGTGCTGAGTGTTCGGAAGGATTTTTTTCAGACTCGATTATCACGAATGCACTTAATAATCGATTCATTCGAATAGTTTTATTTATTCGTGCTAGTGATGGACTTGACCGAATGAAACTACTCGAATGAATCGATTATTAAAGCCCTTCGAGACAATTGATTTTGAAAAAATCAATTCGATGGCTTAGCACATAGCATTCGAATAGTGCACGGAATTGGAACGTCCGAATAGTGAAACGACTTTTCGCGAATACAATTCGAATTGTGATGCGATTAATAGCGAATACAATTCTAATTGTGAAGCGATTCATCGCGAATGCAATTCGATTAGTGAAACGATTAATCGCGAATATATTTCGCATTGTGTAGCGATTAATCGCGAATATATTTCGGATTGTGAAGCCATTAATCGCGAGTACAATTCGAATAGTGAAACGATTTATCGCGAATACGTTTCAAACTGTGAAGCGATTAATCGCGAATACAATTCGATTAGTGAAACGATTAATCGCGAATGTATTTCGAATTGTGATGCGATTAATCGCGAATGCTGTTCGAATTGTAAAACAATTAATCGCGAATTACGACTATTTGATTAACCGATTATCGATACGGTACGAAATCGATTAATCGATTTTAAAAATCATTTCGAAATGGCACATCACTCATGCGTGCCCCCATGACGTAAGCGCGGACACCTTTATTGGCTTTCACCTCCGCACCCTGCGACGCACAGGTAAATTGCAGACGCGACGTTACCGAAGATAACGCACCGCGGCCGCAATATGGAGGTCCTCCCTCAATCCATATCGCACGCTTCGCTTGGGACCTGCAGGTGGGGGGGGGGGGGTCGGTCGATCTTCACCTGAACTATTCTACTTCGGATGACTGCCGCTATTAATGATGCTCGAGGTTTTTGCTTTTTTTTTTTCATCCATGTGTTTCACTTCTTTCTCTATAGCCATAGCTCCTCCACCGACGCCCACACTCCCTTGGCTCGAAACCGCGGGCCATATCCGGCCGGGGGGACGGATGAGGGTGATGGGGCGCATTATCGCCTGCTTCCATCTCTCTTTTCGGTCGTCGGTCTCTCACAGGATGCGTCGCTGTTCCACTTGAGGAGGTGTCTCTCTCTCCGAGAGTCTTCTTCTTCGCGGAGACGTCGATGGCGTGCGTTCGATAGGTCGCGTTCGTTTTTATGGATCTGTGCGTTTGTTGTTTGTTGTTTTTTTTATCGAAAAAGGGTTGACGTGAAAATTGAAAACGCGCACTGTTAATGTGGAATGTTCCTTTTCTTCGCTTTTGTTTTTTAAACGAACGGAAGGATTCTTCGTGTGTTGTGAACTGTTTGTTCTAAGAGTTAAGCGTCCCTCGGGTTATAAGGTGACAGTGAGTTTATAAATAGATCGAGTGCGACATTTCCGGGTGCTTATTATTTCCAAGCATGCAATGGGTGATTGGGTGATCGATCTTCAGTGAAATGCGTCAAAAAAAAAAAAAAAAAAATTGCCCTATCCGATAAAAAGTTGTGCTCTAAATGACTACATGAAATTTAACCACTTTAACGCGCAGTGTTCCCTCTCTGGGAACACCCAACTCTGACGTTTCGACTGTTGCCAGTCACGAAGAATAGATTTGATTTCTATAAAAAATAGTTGCGCTCAGTGGCGCACCCAGGATTATAGTTTAGGGGGGGGGGCTGGGCGACATGCAAATACTGCTGAACTTGGTTATAGTGACCTCGATTAGTTAAAACACAACTCTCTTATAACGTCTACATATTCGATACCACTTGACTGCCCCATAGAACACAAGCCCACAAGCAATGTAACTTGGTATAGAGTCATAAATAATTATCTGCTCTTTTCAGTGACGTTGTAACCGAGATTAACAGTGTTTCGTAAACTAACTGTAAGCATTTATTTAAAAACTTTTTAAATAAATGTCTTTTTTGGTTAGAAATAATTTGAAGACAATTAAAAAAAGAAAGAAAAAAATAATTCATTAGCGACAATTTTCATTTTTTAAAGCTTTTCACTTCTAACTTTCTACCTTTAGGGGGAGCTTCAGCCCCCATAGCCCCCCCCCCCTGTGGGTGCGCCTATGCGCGTGACATAGCTCCACGAGAATCTTTTACTTTTTTAGCACAGCCAGCCGCGTCAAAAAAGGGTCTCTAGATCTGTGGCACGCGATGAACGTTTCGATCGTCCGCCATCTTGCTGGTCGTTAAGACGAGCGATGGCAACGGCTGCCCTTTTTTCAGCATGCGGCAATCGATCCAGCTGTCCTCGCGTTCTTCCATTTTTCAGCAGATGTCAGTGCTGTTAAAAATAATCGTGAGAATTTTTTTACGGGAAATGATGTGCTAAAATGTAAAGGATTCTCGTGGAGCTATGTCACCCGCAATTATTTTTATAGAAATCAAATCTCTTCTTCGTGACTGGCAACGGTCAAAACGTTAGAGTTGGGTGTTCCCAGAGTGGGAACACTGAGCGTTAAAGGGTTAAAAACTTACAAATAGCCTGCCGAACTTCATTTTACGATCACTCTGCGATATTTCATTCTATGGCCTTTCCCTAATATATTATCCCTTTATTTCTGTTTGTAAAGCACGCAATGAAATATTTTAAGACATTTCATGGATAACTGTTTTATTTTATGATGTTTTACGTTTAACCGAAAAGTGTAAAATATTGTTTTGAGAAAAAGCAAAAAAAAAAAATAAAAATAAAATAAAATAAAATAAGTTTAAGACACAAACCTGGTGTTTGTGTCTTAAATAAATTTGTGTTTGAATAAATTTTAAATATACGGTTCTAAGAAGATAGATATAGAATTTAAACAATTTTGGAAAGGTAAAAGATGTAATTTTATCGATTTTCCTCAGTTTTGCTAAAGTATTATTTTCATCCAGTATAACTTTTTAACGTGTACGGTTGCCTTAATGATTTTATAATAGATACTTTTTTTTAATTCGGCTCTCAACGGAAATCAATACATATTGTCGTTGTCAAACCAATATCGGCTATGTGCAAAGAGTTTATTTATTCTTACCAGTTTTTATTAACAGTTATTATTTGGCAGTATACTGTCTTATTCGCATGGCATGTTTTTTTTTTTTAGCTATCGCAGTTCACTGTATAATGCTAGCGTCACACACTATTTTTTTTTTTACGAAAATCTGGTCAGTAATAATCATAAGTCTTAATAATCAAAATGTCGAAATCTACAAAAGTGCACATAGGAGAAATAGAAATAGATTTGGGAAAGACGACATAGTGCTGATATAATTTACTTCGTTTTGCATTTTTTTGTTTAACTCTTTAACGCGCAGTGTTCCCGCCCTGGGAACACCAAGCTCTGACGTTTTGACTGTTGCCAGTCACGAAGAATAGATTGGATTTCTAGTTGCGGGTGGCATAGCTCCACGAGAATCCTTTACTTTTTAGCACGTCATTTCCCGTAAAAAGATTCTTTTTAACAGCACTGACATCTGCTGAGAAATGAATGAATGCGGGAAAAGCTGTGGATAGATTGCCCAATGCTGAAAAAGGGGCCGCCGTAGCCATCGCTCGACTTAACGATCAGCAAGAGGGTGGACGATCGAAACGTTCATCGCGTGCCACAGATCTAGAGACCCTTTTTTGACGACAGCTGGCTGTGCGGCACACCTGTGTTACGCGATGAACGTTTCGATCGTCCGCCATCTTGCTGGTAGTTAAGCCGAGCGATGGCAACGGCTGCCCTTTTTTCGGCATTGGGGAAGGTTTGCGCCTCAAAGGGTTCATCTTGTGTACGTCCCAGTGATAAATTTTACGGGCCAGCGAAGTCATGGGGTCCCTTGGACCACCGACTCAATATTTTAATTTCTACCCCTGTTCACAGACACCTTATTCGAAATCCGTCCATTTGCGGACTGTGTTGTCTTTGATTAAACCATTTCGTCGAAAACAAATCAAAAGTTCCATCGATTTTCTCTCTTCTCTTTAATAATCTTCCTCCACGAACTTGGCTTTTGGAAAATGCCTCCTCCTTTGTCCATTCATCTGAAAATCATTAGGCCCTGTTTAAATGCGGGGGGATAACACACACTCAAAATGGCTAGATCAACTCTCTAAAATGCTCTTTGCTTGCGGACGCTGGATCTGTGTTTGCACTGTGCAGAGGCATATCATTCATGTGGGGAGGAGAAGTTAATGTTTGTTTGGGCACGTGAATTCAGTTGGATAAATGTTGGTAATGGTTAAATTTCGGGAGACATTCTTGGTAATATTACGTTGTTGTCGGGTGGCTTTTCTTCCATCGTTACAGTAGTTCTGATTTTTATTTTTCCTTGATCACAATTGTTTAAAATGATTTTTGAGGGGGGGGGGGATTTTGACCCATTCAAAGACTTATACTGGGAAGCAACTCTGGTCAAAGAAGGAGAGTCTTCTCCGTTGAGTCTTTTCAGTGATGAGAGCAAACAGGTTAAACATGCTCAATTAATGAAAATTTCTTTAACCCTTTAACGCGCAGTGGTTTCGCTCTGAGACCACCAAACTGTTGACGTTTTGACTGTTGAAAGTCACGAAGAATAGATTGGATTTCTATAAAAATAGTTGCGGGTGACATAGCTCCACGAGAATCCTTTACTTTTTAAGCACGTCATTTCCCGTAAAAAAATGGTCACGATTATTTTTAACACCACTGACATCTGCTGAAAAATGGAAGAACGCGAGAACAGCTGGATAGATTGTCCAATGCTGAAAAAAGGGCAGCCGTTGCCATCGCTCGACTTAACTACCAGCAAGATGGCAACGGCTGCCCTTTTTTCAGCATTGGGAAAGGGTTGCGCCTCAAAGGGTTAAAATAGCACACATTAAAAGTAGTCAAAACGATTGTTTTGACTACTACCTTTTTTATGTGTGCTATTTTACTTTTTTTTAATAGCAGAGCATTTTCCAACTGCGTATTCGCCACTACAATGGTTCGAAGGTATTTGGCCATTTTATTATGGGGCACCCGATAGGCGACTAACATTGCCTCTAAGTTAAACAACCAAGCCCAAACCAGGAATCGAACCCGAATCCAAGGCATGATAGAATGGTTATTTAGCCTCCACACTAAGTGGGCGGTTTTATAGCATTTGATATTGCTTATTTTCCTTTCTACAGAAAAAAATTTCTTTGTGCATGTGTATGTATATTCTCTTTCAGCTGTTTATACTGTTTTTCTTCTTTGTGTGTGTGTTTTGTATGTGTTCTTCTGTTAATTTCTATTGAAAAGTAATTTTTCAAAGCAACACTGTTATAATAGTAAATTATATAACCTATTTACCTTTTTAATACTTTTACTCTACGTAAGATATCAAATCAGAGTTGTATGTGTGAAAACAATTAATTAAAAAAGTTATATATTTGTTTTATATTATGTAATGTGTCGGCATTTTAAATATCATATTTATTCATTTAATTTACTTTATACATAGTATTATAGAGATTGTATAAAATTTTGATTTTATGAAATTTAATTAAAAAATCATTGATAGGCCAGTGTAATAATTAAAAAAAAATAAAATTTCACGTTACTCCATGTGCAAATTACTTCCCTCTAAATTCCACTGGAATAATTTGTTTAAGTTATTGCACTACTAAATTCTGTTCTACGATATAAAAGTAACATTATTAGTCTATTCCAAGCATTCAAAAAATTCCTCAGAAATATGCAGCACATATAAACATATTTAAATGATTCTTTTGTTGAAAGCAGCTTTCCAGGAACATTGTATCTAATCCTCTTCGGCGAAGAAAAGAAAACTCAAAAGCATGCCGGAACCCTACAACGAAGATCTATTACCCGAAATTCAGAATTCTCGGTTAAAATTCATAGATCACGCGCCGTTTTAAAAATCCTCGACACCAGAACAAGAGCTTGTCAAGTGGCGGTATAAAGTACATTCCAGATTTTTCTTTTCCTCGCAAAGTTACAAGATGAATACTAATTGAGGTGTGTGTAATTCGCATCTAAAGTACATTAAAAATACAATCCGGGAAAAATAAGTAATAATAAATAAAAATTTCCCCCCCAAAGTAAAAAGTTTCGCTTTGTGTCAAAAATGGCTGCCACTCTGATTTACGATCGAACAAAGTGAAATTCTTAAAACGGTTATTTGTTCCGAGTAGTTGTCTGATTGATTGAGCAAGTTCAAGGGATCGAGCTTTTTCGGAATTAATGAGTCACTTACCGGGCAGAATAAGAAAATACTAATAAGGAACGACTGGCTGCTTATGGACCTTCCAGCTCTCTTGCACATTTCTTGGATTTATTTACTTGGTGGAAGATTAATGGAACATGGTACGTGCGATGGAATGACAGCACTGCCACTGATGCGTTCTTTTTCTAGCTTCCAATTATGGATTTATTTTTTTAAACTTAAATACAGGGTGGTTGTAGTTAAATTTCCAGTATAAACAATGTTCTACAGCTAAAACGGTGAACGGGTTATAACCAAATTTCGTATATAGATGAGATGCGCTTAGCGTTGCCAGGCGTCCGGATAAAGCCGGACATAGTTAGGCTTTTTGATTGCGTGTCCGGTCAAACTTAACGGTGTCCGGCTTTTGTTAGGCATTTTACTGGTGACTTTGGCTGATTAATAATAAAGTACTTGAACTGATTTGACATTCGATGTTATTTACATTTCATTAGAATTTAACAAGATTTATTGTAATAATCGAAAAAGCTTGATTTTACATACAATTTTTTTGTCGTTCCTATTAATACTGAGACAAAATCCTCAATATTGTAGGCTGACCGGCCTTTTTACCCAAATGTCCGGCTAAACTGGCTGGCCTGTCCGGCTTTTTGGTTTGGCGACCTGGCAACCCTAGATGCGCTCAAGAGATTTCGAAAAAAAAAATACTTTAAAAAATGCCCATTAGATGGCGCTTTGCATGGGAAAACAGCAAATTTAAGAATGAAAATGGTTAACTCGAAATGTGCAAACATTTCAGCATTTATTCAATAGTTTTTTTAGAATTTATTAACTAATTGGATTCATTTTTTAAGGGTCGAGGGCAGAATTTTCATGCAGTGCGCCACCTAGTGGACAAACTTGGAACTAAACTTTCTTTAAAAATTCTGGAGTGCTTCTTGTCTACAGTCGAAAATCCCGAAATTGGTGACAATCTACAATTTTTGGTCGTTACAGCAACAGAATGCTGTTTATAAGAGAAGTTACATTGTAACCAGTCTTTATATTAAAATTATACTTAGGACAATGTACTGTGGAGTGAAGCGTTGGATTTTTAGAGGGACCGGACTAAAATGAAGTCTTTTCTTATGTCAGTATTTTGCCCAGCTGAAGCTTATAATCCAAAATTCGACATGTACGTGAAGTTTGTAACGTAGGTGATCGATAATTGAGAAATTTCTCCAAATTATAAAGTCAAAGAAAACATTCCAAAAGAACGCAGCGTGGTGACTCTGTAATGTCGCCCATCAATATAAGTTTATTTTTTCATTCGATAAATATTATGATTTTTTTTCTCATAGTTCTAATAGTCTAATCTAAGTATAGTAATAATAGTCGTTTGGACTAGAATGAAAATAGGCTGTAGTTTAGGGGGAAATTTTGGACAAAAAATATTGCGTTTTGGAAAATCATTAGGCCCTGAACGTTTTTGCCCCCTTGCATATAAGCAATATTTGATATCGATAGCTATGAGATTTCGATATAACCCACGGGTTTCAAAGTTATATATGAATCTAAAATCCACCCAAATTCCTTTTAAGAGCATTTCACCAGCATTCGCTTTCCTAATTTTTTTTATAAGCACGCTCCAAACATTCTGATTACGTCATCTTGAAATCTTTAGAGATATAAAAAGAAAACAAAAACCTACTTGTACGTATTTTTTTTTTCCTCACTCTTACATAAAAATTTCCCGATACTTCTGCCTTACGGATGACGCTAGTCAAGTAAGCCCCGGAACTTAAAAGGTGGGGGAAAAAGCAAAAATATCCGACATGTGTGACGGAACCTTAACTGCATAGAACAAAGTCACATAAAACTATCACTCTTTCTTCCCTCCCTTATACCCTTCACCAACCACACTATTGCCTTCAAAGTTAGTTTCCACACACAAAAATGGGCGGAAAAGAAGAGAGAAAGACACTGGGAAGAGAGAGAGTTGAAAAGCCGCAAGCGTATAATAAAGCAATGGAAAACTCCAGTCGACGCCAAAATGGATGATATAGCTTCTGAAAATACAGCGACGTTATTCATCATGACAGAGAGAAAAAGAAATATAAAAGGTGTAGGAGGTAGGGGGAGGGGGGGGGGGCTTGGGAAAACTGCTAATGTGGCTCTGTGTTTTCGGGGGAACTCAAGACATTTTAAAAACTTTTTTTCTTTCTTTCTCGGGAAGAGAGACAGAGCGACAGAGAAAGAAAATGTCTCCAGGCGATCTCCAGGAGTGAAGAGTTCACCTCAGATACTTTCGGGATGAGAAATGAGATAATACAGCTCTTGGGGGGATATGTGTGTGAGTGAAAGGGGAGGGAGTGGAAGTATAAGAAGAGTTGAGTTGCTGATGGAGTACGGTATAAAGTATGATGACGAAACAAGGCCAGACGTTGATAGTGGTGATTACGAAGACATAAGAAGTTTCCCATTTTTCTTTTTAAAAAAATTACGGAGGAAACTGTATTAAGATACTGGATGTGTGACAAAAAACAATGAAAAGAAACTGGTGTTTAAAAGATAAAATAATTAAATTGTATAACAGCACGTATAAAAGGTATTTTTAAAAGTGTGCACGTGCTTAATTCCATCTTCATGAATCCAGTAGAAGTTCATATACAGACTGGGACTTAAGACAGAAACATTTTTCTGTCTAAACACGTGTACACTTTGAAAAATACCTTTATGTGTGTTTTTATGCAAAGTTTTAATTATTTTTACTAGATGTATGTTTATCACTGCTTTCTAAAGTGAAAATACAATTCTTAATCAAGCAATATAATCATATGAAAATTTCAATACAGTCTTCTAGTGGCCTAATCGGTTGCAGCTTGGTTCCCCGTAAAACTGAAGCAGCCCCGACCTTGGTGAACTCTTTATAGGATGACAATCGTTTTTTTTTGGACTGATGTGGGACCGTGCACGCCTAAAGGGAGCTGGTGCACGAAAAAGTGGCCGTGCTCCAGTTTCCCCTATGTTGAAATGATAGTCTATATTTGACAGTCCAGGTGCAGGTCTCTCATCTGGAATTGGATCAAAATTAGGAGGAACTATAGAGGGCGACGTTAATCTTTGCTGTAGGTACCCCAATAATGGACGGCAATACTTCCGGGATATATAGCGACCAATGCCTCTTCTACAAGTGTACGCCTCTGAAAAAGATAAAGTAGACAATAATACGAAATTTTCAGTAAATGAGGCAATGCATTATTTAAAAAGATAAGATATGGAAATTCCATCCTTAGAATGCTTGAATTAACTGTAGTTTGATTGCAAAAGTGAAACAACAGATTTCAGACTTAGGCCCTTATTCAGATAGATTTAGTAGCTACTAACCCTATTGTTTAGTTACTAAATTTAGTAAAGTGGATTCAGATAGAATTTGGAGGCGGAGATACTAAACACGTGACCAAAACAAGCTGCTAAAATCACGTGACCAAACAAGCTGCTAAATCACCGACTAAATAAACGCACGCCTGGAACAAGCGCTCTGATTGGTCTACTAGCTTCCCTGTTAACTTATCCCTACATTTTCCCTGACTTCCCTTGGTGTTGGTCACGTGATTTAGTACTAAATGTATCTGAATCCCGATTTACGAACATTTAGTATCTCCGCCTACTTACTAAGTTAGTAACTGAACAATAGGTTTAGTAGCTACTAAATCTATCTGCATAGTAGCCTTAATCACCAACTGTCTCTGAGCATTGGGCTTAAATTTTTTCTCCTTAATTCAAGATTACACCACATTCTTATCTGTATTTCATGTATTAAATTTACACCATGTTTGCAGATACCACTGTTTTTATCCAATACAAACATATTTTATTGGTACGCTACATTTTCAGTTCTATGATTTTCTTTACGCGGCAGCCATTTGGGAAACTCTATCGCCGTGTTCGAAATCACCAGCCTCGTTTTGCAGAACGACTCCTGAACTCCGCGCATCCACTGAATCTTTACACACGGAATCGGTTCCCATATCGGATGAAAATTTTCCACAGAGTTCCCTCCGACTCCGTGTATTCTCATTTGCGATGCAATAATAACATTTTGTTCGCAAGCGAAAATCTCAATAAACATCGCCTCTTCGCAGCCGGACTTTCAGCTGTCGTATATAAGCGGGATATTTTAAACCCGCTTCTCCGACTCTAATGATTTTCGAGAGGCCAAGCTAACTAAAACTAAATATTTCCCGACTTTCTAAAACTTGTATGGGGGAAAGCTGGAACGAATATTGCACTGGACAAATAGTATTGGAATCTAACAGTGGCGGATCCAGAATTTTTTTTTTTTTTGGTAGGGGCTAAATTTTTTAAAAAGCTTACTTCACCCAATTAAAATGTACTACAAATCAAAATTTTAGTCTACACCAATGTATTAGGCTTTTGGGAGGGGGCTAAGTAATAAAATAGGATCATTTTAGCTATTGAAAGTGTATAATAAAGCAGAATGTTACCCTTGAGCAATCTCTTTTGGGGGGGGGCTGAATACCCTTGCCCCTCCCCTGGATCCGCTACTGGAATCTAAGTGTACTCTATTATTTCGTAGAATGCATAAACTGGGCAATGGTTTGTCTGGATAAGACAGAGGGCCCTTGCCAGATACGGATTGCAAACTGCATGCGTGCATAACAATGTAACCTCTATACGACAATCCCATTACAAAAATCCACGATAATCCCCGTTAACTATTAAAGATTAACTATTAATGAAAATCTTAATTATTCAGCTCATTAATTAATTCGTTTTTTAAAGCTATTGTAAGCAAGCCTTTCATCGTAACAGTCGCAGTAGCACAGCCGGTCGAAGTTCGGTTCCCATCAGAACACCGAAATTGAAGCAGTCCTGACTTTGGTCATTGGTTGAGAGGGTGGCAACCTCTCTCGACTGGAAATCTGTAGGACCGTGGACGGTTTAATTTTTTTTTCTTGAATTAAATATTCTTGACGTAAAGAAAGAAACGCTCTTGGCGTAACTAATTTAGTTTAGAATATGTTTGTAAATCACATATTCCTCAAGAGTTCCTCCTTAAGCTACGGTATTAAAGTGAAAAACAAATGGCTAAGGAGCGAAAATAACTAACATTCTTTCTGTATAAATAATCCATTTAAAAATATTACTTTTCCTTTGCTCAAATCGTAAAATGCTGCCTAAATCTAACAAGCAACACATTCTGCACACCTCTGAACTTAATTTCAAGCGAACTTGTGGAGATTAGTTGTTTTCCAAGTTGTAGGGAAATAAGGGAGTAAATATTGCAACCGGGAAACCTTTCGGAATACTAATTTTAGCGTTCTTTTAAAACAAATCGTTACCCAGTCTTCTTCGAGATCTCAAAAATGAACGCGCCGCCTATACTGCGTTTGTTTATTTTCATTAATCACGCCGGCCCGGTTTAAGCGGTGAAATTTCGTTACCTCCAACAAAACTTGCATTTATATAATCGCGAGTGTAAACGTATTTAGAATTTTTTTAAAGTAAATTCAACAGAAAAATATACTACAGTAAGTCTTTTGTGATGTATATCCTCGAAGGAACAGCTGGAGCAAAGAAATTTTTATTACACTGACAGGAATAATACAGATAATACATTAGTATATAATAAATAGTACAGAACCCTGTGTTATTTTAAAAACCTTTACAGCCTAAGTTGGGCTTTTAACAGCAATAACAACGGCTCTGATTGTTTTTCTGCGGTTTCAGATAAAATAGAGTTTTACCAAACACACTAACTATAAACTACTAAGTGCATAAAACAAATACTATCTAGCAAAATATTCTACGGTAAATACACCAATTTTTTTCTGGTATGCTGATTGATCAAAATAAATACGCATTACTGAACTATAAACATTAACAGATTAACAAATAGTATGGTTTTGATCCAAACTATACTTAGTATTCTATATTACTCTAGGCTTAAAACAAAATTTCCTCTTATGAAAAAGTGCTTGAAAATGCAGAACCAAATATTACTGCTTTCAAATGAGCTGTGTTTCATATTTCTTTTGTGTAGTGACCTGTACATTTTTAATTCCTGAAAGTTTCTTGTAGTGATTGGATTCTGAAACTAAAGTACTACACTCTGAATGCCTTTAAATTTCGATAGTTAGTTAATATGTAGTAGTGCTTACGGATATTAGTTGTTTATTTTTTATGTAAGAAAAAAAATGAAAAAGTAAAATAAACGGACTTCTTTGAATATTGGAATATAGTATTTTAACCCTTTCAGACTTCATTAAATAATTTCTTTTTGAATTAAATAATTTTCCTTTTGATGACATAGATTAAATTTGTAGAGTTAAAAAAGCAAAATAAAAAATTCTAATTATTAAATTTTCCTTTTTGCGTGCGTGTGCGTGTATGTAAGTGAATTGGGACTTTCATCTTGTACGATTTTGTAAGTAATTTTTGTGTCCTGAATTGTCCACGAAGAGTCCCAAAGGGTTAACCCTTTAACGAGCAGTGTACCCGCTCTGGGAACACCCAACTCTGACGTTTTGACTGTTGCAGGTCACGAAGAATAGATTGGATTTCTATAAAAATAGTTGCGGGTGACATAGCTCCACGAGAACCCTTTACTTTTTAGCACGTCATTTTCCGTAAAAAAATGGTAACGATTATTTTTAACAGCACTGACATCTGCTGAAAAGTGTAAGAATGCGAGAACAGCTGGATAGATTACCCAATGCTGAAAAAAGGGCAGTCGTTGCCATCGCTCGACTTTACTACCAGCAAGATGGCGGACGATCGAAACGTTCATCGCGTGCCACAGATCTAGGGACCCTTTTTTGACAACAGCTGGCTGTGCGGCACAGCCAGCTACCGTCAAAAAAAGGATATCTAGATCTGTGGCACGCGATGCACGTTTCGATCGTCCGCCATCTTGCTGGTAGTTAAGTCGAGCGATGGCAACGGCTGCCCTTTTTTAAGCATTGAGAAAGGGTTGCGTCTCTAAGGGTTAAATGAATTTCAGTGATTTTTATCCTGTGCTATTAGATTTTGTAAAGAAGAGCTGTATGTAAAAAAGAAAAATCAAGAACTTCTACGATAATGCCGTCAAAGAATTGTTTTGTTTTTATAACCTGCTGTCTTTACTGCATTTTCTTTTAAATCCAGCTCCTTAGACTCCTTTATATCTTCCTCATCTCTAAACCCTCTCTCTTTTCCACGTTTTCCAGTCGTCTGGAAGACAATTCCTTAGAACTTTTTAGAGGAACTGTCAGAAAACAAAACCACATTAAGCAGATGGGACTGAGAATTTTTTTTTTCCCTACCGCCTTCTATTGTCGTGCCCAGAAATAAATGCAGGTTTTCCTGCTGAACCTCAACAAATGCTTTGTCGTCGACTGTAGCCGTAGGATTTTTAGAAGCCACTTTGAACTTGTTCGTACTAGAATTGCTAATTTCTTTTCAGTTCGTTTTGTAATGATGCTCTTTTGTGCACAGATTGCACAAGACAAAATAAATAATTTATTTTTTTCTTTCTTCTTTCAGTGTATTTGTCACATTTCTAATCTTAAAATGTAGCGAATTTACTCGTATTTTTTTTTCTTTAATTGAGCATGTGATTAATTATAATTAATAATTACAATATTATATAGCGGATTTATCTTGAATAATTTATATAATTCACCACGTAAGTGATCAATTATACGTAAATAATACACTGTAAATATGAAGTAGAAATAAGCAGCTTGTACTTATTTCTGTGTACTTTGTTATCTTGTAATAGCTCAGAGATCTTTACTCTTAAATTTAAGCAGCACGTGTACTCATTTGAATTGAAATTCATTTTTAAGCGCGCCATGTACTCATTTATGATGCAAATGTACTTGAAAAGTGCGAGGACATTAAAGTACTCATTTTTAAGTACTTTGTGTTTAACAGTGTATGGAGAATAATAACCTGAAGTGACCAGCTCTAGCTCAAGCTGAACAGTTCATGTTGGTTGCTTCGTGAAATACCACTTATAAACAAAAGAAAGATTCAAAAGATTTAAAATTTTACTAACTTTTAAAAGCCATTTAGCATTTAATTAGATACTGCATAAAAAGTGTATTAAATTTTATTCAACATTCATTAAATTCATTCTACTTTAAAAAATAAATCTGTTTATTAAACTGTGAATTGATATAATGTAACAAACTTTAATTTAAATTCAAACTTATTTTCAATTGCGATATTCCTATGGGAAAAACAAATCCTACGTAGTTGCATACCATATACAGCACATTTAACATAAAATATTACAATCTTTTAATCATCTTAAAGTAATTTGCAATTTAACTAAATCATGAAATTTAAAATCATTGTTTCATTGTTATTTAAAATTTGATCTATATTCGTGAAATATTTTTTAAAAGTACATAATAAAAAGCTTTTTACGATATATCGTAATTTGCTTATTACGATGTTTAGAAAATCATCTTCGCATCAGTAATTATTTTATTGATTTATAAATTATGCTTTAATTTTTATGCCTTAATACATAGACGATTTTTTAATATTATTTTAATTATTCTGCTTAAAGTGATATTTTATCCAGCTTCGGATAAGTTTATAGAGCTTTCATTAAGTAATTTTGATAAATATAAATGCGCTCATAATATTTTTAAATATATTTTTACGGTAGTATGACTTGTCATCTTCTAAATTATACTGTTTACTTTTTTATTACAAAAGTCTATTCATTTATTAACTAAACTTTGTTTTTAATCTCTCTTAATGTAAAAACTTTTTTTTTTAATATTGTAAAATGTGTGCATGAAAAACGTTTTCTCCAATTTTGAGCAAGTTTATAGAACAATCATCAAAAGTTTAAGCAATCATGGTAAATATAAATGATAAAAGTGTGTTTAAATCAATTTTATTGGATTGGGACTTTCAATCTACTGAATCATATTGTTTACAATTTAATAAAAAATCCTGTTCTTTAATAAGATAAATGATATCCTGTTACTTTGATAATGTCATCTTGGATCGATGAAACACGTGCAATGTTTTTCAGCTTTTTTCTCTCTCCATTTTAAAGCAGATAAATAACGATTTATTCTGTGAAAGCAACGAATTCAATTTACATGAGCTATGCATAATTTATTTTTATGCTAGTCTCAAGAAATAAAAGAAAAATTGGCTTTCGAGACGGCGCACGTACAATGAAAAAGTTTATTTATTGCATTATTAGACACAGCATGACAAATGGCTTAACTTAATTTCCAAGTTTAAACGGTGTCTCCAATAAGTGGTATGTTTTCTTTTGTACGATAATTAATTCCTCTACCCATAATTAAGTGAACAGAGAATTGCAGCCATTTTGTTCAAAAATCTGAATTCGATTATTTTTAAAGTATTTTAATTTCTTTTCTTGAGATTTATTTGAAAACAATAAAGTGAATTTTCTTTTTTTGTTTCTTCTTTTTCAATTAATGACTATAATTTTCATTTATTATTTGCTTGTTTTGCTTAAGCTGGTTTAAAACAGAAATGCAATTAATCAGCTGCTACGTTCAATGATCTCATAAAGTCATAATAACGCTGTTTGTTTCTCCGAGAACAATGGTGTAATATTCTCAGAGTTCCCTGGCAAAATAAAAAATTCCCTCTCCTTCAGCACATCATTAGAGTATTCTGAAGGTTACTTTTATTTCATAGATAAATTCTCATTTAGAAAAACAATTGCTGTTAAAAATTTCTTAAATGCGAGCTAAAGAAGCTGTAAGAAGACGATAAAGATAAAAGTGCTTTTGGAAATGGAAATTGTTTTTAAGTGTCTGGACACGACTTCAATTTTACCCCATCTGATTATCATTTAAAAAATTCATATTTTGCCATTCAGTTTTGACTCAAAAATGCGTATTTTTTATTTTCATATATCTTTCTCTCTTTTATCTTCTTTAAATATATTTTATAATTTTAAATTAACATTGAAATTCGTATGCCGTTTATTTATTTTTTTTCCTTAGCGTTCCTACTCAAAATCTTTAAAATCAAAATCTTCGTTATTGGCAGTTCTTTCATATAACAGTTGAGCAGTTTCTTTTATTCTGTATATTGTTTTTACTCCGTCCTCACCCTGTTATGCGCAATATGCGTTAGAACCATTTAAAAAGTCCTCCTCGCAAGGCAACCCTCCTTAAGCAGATAGCCCCGAGCAGCTTTGCCTTAATGCACATTACTTTTACTCCTCCATTTCAACAGATTAATAGTGAAATAATTTCTCATTTCTTTTATTTATATTCTATGCGGAATTCTGCTGTAACGTTAAGTAACTAATTGTTTTTAATTAGAATAAAAAAGTAATTAAAAATATTTCTGAAAAGCGATCACCGTCACAGGTCTTTTTTATACAGCTTTAAAAACAAACCAATGTTTTTATTAAAACCAATGCTGTTTAAACAATGTTAAAAACTGGATTATTAATGCCTCTTCACTCAATGCACCATACGCTGATAGTAACTCTAAAAGTTTTTTGTCTCGTGCAATTTTAAAAAAAATTATAATCACAAAATCGCCTTTAAAAATTTGCCGAAGAGTTATCTGATTAGGGAAATATTGCAAAATTCCCCATGTTAAGCAATTTTTCGAGAGCGTTTCATAGCTCCTATAGGTTCATTTTTTGTAACAGCTCATAGTACAACTTATGAAGAGACATTCTAAATTTTTTCGAGTGCCTAGTGCAGTTAAATTCTTTAAAAAGCTGTTCAAAAATTGCATGATTTCCTAAAAGAACGGTCTTAATGAAGTAATTAAAACTTTGTAAAAAACACTGATAAAATGCATTTATCAGTCCAGACGTGCGCCCGTAGTGTCCAAGACGTGTGCACGTCTGTTGAAGAAGGGCGGTAGTTTTTTGGCTGAAACGCGAGCGCAGATTGATAAGTACCTTGTATGTGCGTTGTTTAACAAAGTTTTAATTATTCCATCCTTTAACCCTTTGAGGCGCAACCCTTTCCCAATGCTGAAAAAAGGGCACAGCCAGCTGTCGTCAAAAAAGGGTCTCTAGATCTGTGGCACTCGATGAACGTTTCGATCATCCGCCATCTTGCTGGTCGTTAAGTCGAGTGATGGCAACGGCTGCCCTTTTTTTCAGCATGGGCAATCTATCTAGCTGTTCTCGCATTCTTCCATTTTTCAGCAGATGTCAGTGCTGTGAAAAAGAATCGTGACTTTTTTTGACGGGAAATGACGTGCTAAAAAGTAAAGGATTCTCGTGGTGCTAGGTCACCCTCAACTATTTTTATAGAAATCAAATCTATTCTCCGCGACTGGCAACAGCCAAAATGTCAGAGTTGGGTGTTCCCAGAGCAGGAACACTGCGCGTTAAAGGGTTAACACCTGTTTCTTTTTAGTGTTATTTGTTAACAGCCTTAATGTTTTCTATCTGATTAACAAATGAATGTACACAACGATATACATATAAATAGAAAAACCTCCCAGCGATGGGTTACATGCTAAACAGCACCCACCCAAAAACACAACACAATACCGCGATCTTCATTTCTTGGAATCTCTATTAACCGATGTAAGACGCGTTCTGAATAATGGACCGGGAATTTTCGAATAATAATTTCGCGCTCTTTTAAATCCGAATCGTGAAAGAAGAAAAGTATGCAGACTCTGGGGGATAATTGGTTCCCATTTTTGCCGTTATGGATGCATGGCGCAGATTTTGGCGGGCGTGATGATGATGATGATTATGATGACTGAAGGCGAAAATCTTCATTATATATATGCCTTCCGAAAACTCCCGCCAACTCCGATTCCGCTTTGTAATGCAAATTCGTGGTACGTTCGAGTTAATTCTCACGACGCGGGCGTAAAGGAAGGGGAACGCCAAGTTTCGAAGAGCTGAGTTTAGTTGTCTATTCTTTACGGTTAGATAGAAGCCTTTTAATATGAATAATGTCTTGATTGCGGGACTGGGATGGGGAAATTGACGGTTTAACCGTGTTTTGAGATGAAAGTGGATTAGATTTTTCTGTTTGATTTGGCGCAGTTTGTTATTTTCGCGGTTAGGAATTGTAAAAGAACAATTACACGTATTTTCGAAGAACTGCACTTGTGGCATATGAATGCGTTTTGGAGTTTGTTTCTCAACTTTTTTATTTACCCAATACTAATTGAAGAATTGGTGTTAATGATTTATCAAAACGAAAATCGATCATTTTCTGATTTTCTTTTAATAAGGAATAATCTTTATATGAAATTTAAATTCAAAAGTAGCTTTTTAAACACATACATAAATACAATTATACAACAATTGTTCTTAAAACAGTCAGGTGAAGAAATTAAGACATTGAAGTATTTGGCTAGCACTATACTTTTGAACACGGAATGAAGTAATTCCACTGAAGCTACTTCAGCAATATCTGATTTCAAAAATATTGTAAAACTGCTTTCAATTACTTGAACAAGCTGTTTCTGCTGTTGAAAATTCTTGGTGAGGGTTTTACTTTAGCCATCGATTAAGGCTTTTAATTATTGCGTTTTTAATTGTCTTTGCAGAATTTGCAGTGTGACGAACAACAAAATCTTAGAAGGGTACCCACAATATCTACATGTGTTAAAAAGTTTTTTAATTCAGATATCCTTCCCAAGAATCGTGGTGTAACATTTTTTGTTTGTTGTCGGAGAGATATAAAAGGCACTTTAACGACCCTGGTTATATAAAAGATATAGCTTATACAAAAAGCATTTATCTCTATCTAGTGGCATTATTAAATTCCTAACTTTTATTTTTAAAAGCGTTAGCGGGTTTTTTTCCGCTGCTTGCACTCTTACGCGCTATTTCATAAGCATTACAGCCATTCGGAAACAAATCAGAATACTCAGATAATTCACCCTATAAATAAAGCGTGTAGTTTGAAAATTTATATCCGGCCTTATCAGTGTAACAGATCCCGATACAGTAATGGAATTTACTGCTGCTAACTTCCATTTAAATGCCAAGCGTCCTGTTCCAATACTAAATGAACGAAGTTATTCATTGTTTTCTGCCCTGTTCCTGAAATGGGATACAACTCAACTCAACAGTCGTTTAAAAAGGCATTATTTTGACTCCGGAGTGTTTAAATTACCCCGAAAATGTTCTGTTGGCAGCGGAAACAGATTTATTTTGGGCCATTTTTTCCCTTCATCACCTCATTTTATTGCATTATTCCCCGGTTTATTTTTTATTTTTTACCCTCTCCAGTGTTTGTTTCAACTGAAATGTAATAAAAATTGGTAACACTGGAGAAAGAAAGAAAAAATTGCAGAAAAAGAATTGGTTTACAAATATCCCATTATGAACTTGAAATATCACCCAAAGTCGTTCAAAGTTGGACTGAAGAGAAAAAAAAAGCATACAAAAAAATAAATGAGTGTTTAAGTGTTTAATTTTTGTTCATTTTTTTTTTTTATCTCTCTCTGTCTTTTCCTAACGTTCCATGCTGTTAAATATTTGAGTTACTCGTTCATATTTTTGTCGTTTGTTTGAACTACTTTTTATGAGATCATAAAACATCAAACGAGTGCAAATACTCGATATGACCGTTGAAAGGTAACTGATGTGGAACTTGTTCAAACACTTTGTTTCAGATATTAGTAATAATTCTTTTCCTTGAGATTTCTTTATCAAGCCCCAATTCCCTAGGGGGCAGGGGAAGGGGGTGGGTGTTAAGATGAGTCTTTTATGGAGTAATAATTTTCAATTAGAATTAAAAATGGATTTGGAACAAATGCCAGTAATCTCGAGAAGAACATTTAAATGAGCCAAATAAATCTTTACATGAGTACCCATACTTAGGGGTAGGGAGGGGGTCATGTCCCCCTAGCTCCCATATTACTGGTATGGTTTATGTTCTAGTATGACGCATTAAGAAGTATTAAAATTATAGATAGAAGGAGGGATGAAAAATAAAATTATTACATTTTTCAATCTTTTCGCTTTTAACAAATTCTTCCACATCGAGTTCATACAGTTTCAACAATTTAAAGAAGATTATAAACCTATGAAATCAAGTACAGTTTGATAGAGTTAAGTCTAAATATCACATTCTAGCTTTAAGGTATTGTTGTTTTTGTTAATTATGCTCTCTGGATAAATGTTTAGCAGCGCCAAATCCTAAATGGGGGACAACGAAGAGCGAAATTGAGCGGCTTCCATTCAATTGAGTCCCAGTGGGAGGAAGACCGACTTAGCCCGAGATCACCTAATTTTGAGCCTATTCTAGATAAGAGACCAGCATCCAGATGGACACCTCCACAGATATCGTTTGGACATGGAGAACATTGGAACGGATTTTACGCGCACTAACTCCATTTAGAGTACGCGGTTCCACAGCAGTCCAGGGAAGAGAGGTTGTCACTATTGCAAGCGCCAATCAAGGTGGGCGACGCATCACTTTCGGTGTTCTTACGGAAACCGAAGCTTTAAAATATAAAATCTTTTAATATACCCTGTATTTTAGCTACCAACCGTGTAGGTACGGTTGCAGTGAAAACTAACTGTCAGTGAAAGAAATTTCACGTCTCTTTGTCATTCAGATGGTTTGTTTAGTATTTATTTAATGACTCTCGTGGATTATGGTCATGGGCGCCCCCGCCCATAGAAATTTTTTAGGTGGGGGGCAAAATTCAATACATTTTTCTAGAGAGGGGGGGTGGTTAATTTTTCACTTGTAACAATTTGATATCTGATTTCGCTTTGTAATGCAATAAGACACTAGATCTCTATGGGTGGGGTAAAGTGCCCTACCTTAACCCCTTAAGGAAGCCTATTATTGAGGCAAACAGTTTTTTACGCGATACTGTTCGCATGCAGATGCCCCCTCAAATCGTTATTTAAATTATGTTCCCAAGGCGGGAAAATCTAGTGCAAAATGCCTTTATTTTGACCTGCACCAAAGTGCATTCAAGCGTTTCATGCACTTTATAAATCGCATATAACAATTCTGTAACTTCCCTTTCATAGGGATAATAAATTAAAAAAAACGGGCCTCCGGGTTTGGAAACTATAAGTAAAGTTTCTCGAAAAAAAAAAGATTCGATTTTCTTCGAAATAAACTTAAATCCTTTTCGAAATAGGGAAACTGATCTCGACTCAGGAGAAGAATTGATAGATAAGCCCTAGGGAAGGGGGACTCTGGTATTAAAAAGTATAGTCCCTATTCAATTTCAGATTTGTCCGGACTTTGCTTAAGCTTCCATTTCTCCGCATTTATTCTCTGGAAGGACGGTGTCTAGTCTGGGACCATCTATTCCGGGTTTTAAAAGAAAAACGAATTTCAAAATTTGGCGGCAACAAATTAAAATTTTACAAGCGGATAGGAAGGAACAGGATGCGTGAATTTGAGTGAGTCACTTTTGGGAAAAATAATTTGTTGGAATATTTTTTTTTTTCCAGTACAGTGTAGTTAAACATGATGTAAAAGAATTTTTTTCGCAGTTTTAAAATCGAAAATCTTTTTAATTGCTGCTGTATTTGAATGCCTAAATAAATTATGTAATTGACTCACGTTTTTTAATTTAATTTTATATTTTTAAATGCGTGTAAGTGACACATCTTAAATTATACAATATCTTTGATATATTTTGATCGTTAACGAACAATTCTTTTCAAATTAATGAACTAATTTTACTTGCTTTTCATTTAAATGCATCGCATTCAATTCTTTCGATGATCTTCTATATTCCTCTTCGCGAAATGCCGTCTTTCAACAAAACAGAATTATAATTGACAAATATGACTTTTCACAAAATAATCACATTTTACTCTTTTTAGCATTCATTCTTCCATTCCCTTCCCTCCCTCCAACTCTGCTTCAGCTGTCGCTTTCTCGCTTTGGAAATTCTCAGTGCGAGAAAAGTTCAGTTTCTTTTCGGGAACATTGTTGCCAATTACCAATTCAAAACATTAAATTGTCAGAAAAGGTTGAAATAAAACACGATCTTGTTATATCGCCCGCATTAACAATTGTCAACTCAACTCTCCCTCCTCCCAGCATCGGTGAAAGTAACATTTGAACTTGATTTAATTTTTCGAATTCGTCGACTGCTTCTCGCAAATTAGTTGCACAAACAATTTTCTGACGAAAATGTTCTTCTCTCCCTTAATTTAATAAGCCATGACGTCTTAAGCATGTAGCTAATTCCCCCCACTCCCGCTCCCCGTATTTGTTTTTGAAGCACGTAACCGGTTATTGTGATGTCAGAATTTCATAAATTTTGTATTTGGTTTCGATTACTTTTTCTTTTCGCAAGCAATATTTTTCCGACTTTACAAACGAATTCTCGATGTTTCAAAGAACGTTCTATTTCTTTTTTTTTTTTTTTATATTCTGTTCAATGCTTGTCGCAAGTTGAATAATTTAATTGAGATTATAATGTTTATTTTGTTAAAGAATATCTTTTCTTATACAAAGTGCATGAATGATTTCATCTTCATCGAGCGTAATTACATTTTATTGTCTTCTTACGTTTCCAGCTCATAAAAATGGCGATCCTTCGAGTTTAATCTAAAATGATAAATTGCATGACAGTAGTAAAAACGAATTTAGCTTCTCTCGGTGCCATGAATGGGAAATTTACTCCTGGAAGTTCGACATTCTCTGGATATTTCTTTCTAAAATATGCCCCGAAACGTTGAATTCCTCGCGGCATTAGTTATGCTATAAATTTTCCCCTGAGCGGTTTAGCATTGAGAGTTTTTTTTACGCTGCCTAGATACTGAAATGGGAAGCTAGAGTCTAACTAATGTAGTTTTTACAGCATTGATCTTTTTAGTCATATATTTTACTCTTACAGAATATGATGATTAGAATATTCTTTACGAAGATTCCGCTTTCACGCAATTCGGAATTTCTAAGTCAAACAGTCCCTTTATTTAGTTTTTGGCAATTTTAAGAAAATTAAGTTAAAAATTTAACTAACATTTCTATACTGTTTTTATGAAATCTATTAGTTTTGTTACCGGTTTTGAAAGGCAAATAATTTTTTCAAGTAAATCAGCTACAGCAATTAAATTATGAAAAATCTTAACGTCCAGCCATATGACACCATTTCATTTTGATCAATAAATGAATAACGAATAAAACATTTCTTCATTCAAAACTGAATTTTAATAATTCTGTCCAATTATTTATTGTGCCATAAACAAAATGTGGAATTGTAATAATAATAAGCTGTTCTTTTAAAAATAGCTAAATTTGTATGTTCATTTTTTTAAAAAATGTTTTTTATAGAACATAATTAATCACTTCGGAGAAAATGGTCTAAAAATATATTTAACTTAGCGAAAAATAAATAACATTCTAACTTACTTACATCAGCAATTGTAAATAATGGAATAGAATTTAACAAGAAACGGGGTACTTACATCTAGGACTAAAAGTTTGAGTATCTTTTTTTAATTCTTTTATACGCCGTAAGTTTGATGGCAAATCTGTGTTCGAGGTAAAAGACACGTTTATAGGCTATACTTTTTAATACCCTTTGAATCTCCACGTAAAGGAGTTTTTATTTATTTTATTTTTCTGTGTTCATACGTCACGATGGTATGAACCTCAAAAAAAACCCAACGGACGATACTGTGAAATGAAATCGATTCGTCCATTTTAGACCACAAGAATTTACTTCTGTTTTGCTTGCAGTAAGGCAAAAATTGCAAATCGAAAATTTTTTTTTTTACTCACCAAAGTATGAGAAAGGTAAATCATGTGAGTCGCATCGATTATAAAATGTTTTCGAACAAAGCCCTGTATGTGCATGTATCACTGCTTCATTTACAGTTCTATCGTTGCAAAGCCGCTACAGGACAGAGCCTGAGTAAGGCAAAAGCAGACGGGGCAGCTTCCCGGACCCCAAAATTATGGAATGATAGTCTCAATAGTAGTATTGTGTAAGTGTGTGTAGCGCATACGTACTTACATGTATGATAAACGTACACAAAAAAATGAGTGTATGCTTTATGTATGTGTGTATTCCTGCTTATATCAATAATCGAGATCTGCAGAAAAATCCCAGTTTTGATCCCGTCGTGCCGAGTCATATGATTCCATCACTGTTAGCCATTGTAGTATTCATATGAATTATGAAAACTTTATTAAACACGCGTGTAGATCTAGAAATTTTAATCTTAAAAAGAAAAACATGAAATTTGCTCACTCTTTGCTTTTAAACTGTTTCATCGAAATATTCTTTCTTCCAAATTCCTTGCAAACGTTTGCCTTCAACAAACAATTTAAAAGTAAGAATAGTAAAAATAAAATGATATTTGTTCATACAGTCGTGCTACTACTCAGCCATGTTCCTTAGAAAAAAAAACCTGATAAGCTCTTTTTAAAGGGAGGTAAACGAAATTCTCAATTCTAACATTCTAACAACTCTAAATTGTGGTCAAACATGGCTGCATTACGAGTTGGTGATATGGAAGTCATTGCTCTGCTGACTTGTACTCATTTTTTCTTTTTTCCATTTTGCTTACAGCACTCAAACATTAGTGACCAAAGATGTGTCACGTTCTTGTAGTATTAATTTTTATGCGCTTGGCTCTCCATATTTTTTGTTTTGTTTTCGTTTATTACTTGGCTAGTTTCCAAGGTACCGCATTTCATGATGATCATGAAATTATTTGACTGTATTGAGAATTCCCTCTTTTTCTCCTAGAACCATAACTTAAATATAAATTTTACTGCCCCAGATTAAACGTAGTCGTGCACAAAGCACCGGGTTTTCACGACACTGATATTACAACTTTCCTTTTTATACGTTTGGAATTATTTAGCCGTGGCTGGTAATTTATTCTCCATTCACGCGAAAAGATGCACTAGTTGTGGACACGATTCGGGTATAAATTTGGTAGCCAAGAAGCTGTTCATCCAGTTACCATTTCTTTCTTTTTTGTTGTTTTTCTTTCTTTCGGGTAGGGTTGCCAGGTCGCCAAACCAAATAGCCGGACAGACTAGCCAGTTTGGCCGGACATATGGGTAAAAAGGCCGGACAGCCTACAATATTGAGGATTTTGTCACGATATTAATAGGTACAATAAAAAAATTGAATGTAAAATGAAGCTTTTTTGATTATTACCATGAATCTTGTTAAATTCTAATGAAATATAAATAACATCGAATGTCAAATCAGTTAAGTACATTATTACTAATCAGCCAAAGTTACCAGTAAAAAGCCTAACAAAAGCCGGACACCATTAAGTTTGGCCGGACACGCAATCAAAAAGCCTATGTCCGGGTTTATCCGGACGCCTGGCAACGCTACTTTCGAGTAAATTTTGAAGGAGCATTGGCCAAGATTTAGAGAAGAACTGAAACATTTAATTCGTTAAATTTGATGTGATGGAAATTTGAAAGTGGCAAACCAATTTATCTGTTAAAAAGTGGAGTCAGACAGAGGCGTAGCCAAGGGGGTGTTAGGGGGGTCATAACCCCCCCCCCCATAAGGAATTTTTTTCCATACAAAATGCATATTCTTCACTACATTATCGCACACACGTATACATTTATATGAGTTGTAGTAGTCGTAACCCCCCCCCCCATGAAAAATTTCTCGCTACGCCCCTGGAGTCAGACAACAGCAATTTTGAGCTTTGTGGGGTCATCCAGCTTATTTTCGATTTCAAAATACTTCTTCATTTCAGGCCAGCGAAATCCTTGTAAACCTGACTGAAGTTTCACCATTTTAGTCTTTCAAATTTTCGCAGGTGCAATTGGAAGCAATAAAATACATTGGACGTTACTGTAAAAATTTCTTTATTTAACGAGAATTGAAACCAATGGAGCACGTGGAAAATATCATGTAAATATTGAAGATATCTGAAGTTCTGTGTTAGGTTATCATCAGGGGCGGCCTGACATGGTAAGCATCGCATCGGGGCACCCTTTTAGAAGGGGCGCTATTTCGAACTCAAAAGTTGAGAAACACTTGATCTAGAGTATGAAAAGGGCACCTTTTTTTTTTGCGTTTTCAGGGGGGAGCCACGTACCCCAGGGCAACCCCTTCTTATCACTATATGGCTTTTATCCATCCGTATGCAAGAGTATTTGGTTGGCCTATCGAGAGGAGAGGCGCTATTAAAATTTTAAAAATCAGTCTGATGTCTGATGTTCTTCAGTCGAATATTTCAAAAGAGATTCTGAAAGGTATACTTCTGAAGTAATAACTTTGAGATTAAAATTTATTCTTCAGTTCTGATTGATAAACGTTTGGTCAACTATCTGTCCAATGTCTTTCCTTTGAGCGAATTTTAGTGTTTGCTGTTAGAATTTTGATTGAAATCGCAGTATAAATACATTCTGTCTCGTAATTTTATTCTTTCTTAAAATATTCACAATTTATTCCTATTCTTACCCGTCTTACAAACCCGCTGCGAAAATATGATTCAAAAAATAAAATAAAATAACTCAATAGCACTTTCAAAGGAAAATATCTGTCAAATCCCTTATTCGTAAAAAAGGAAAAAAAAAAAATGGTTATCAAGCTTCCAACCATTTTTTTTTTCACCTTCCCGCTCAAGCACATCTTAGGAACTTATTTAATTCGGTAATCCTTACTTGGCTTTAGGTTAAAGAGAGAAAGACAGAGAGAAAGAGTAGAGTTGAGTTAACTTAAACTAGCTTCGAGTTGTTTAAATTTAAAACAAAGGGGGGGGGTCATGGGAGGTATGATTTAAGCGCCAGTATCTTTGAGGCAGTGCTTATTTTAATTAACAAGGGTCCGATCTCTTCGTTTTCCACTCCGGTTGATTTAGTGTCTGAATTAATGTTTATTCCAGTAAAGAGGGGGGAGGGAGAGGGGGGATCGAAATGAGTCTCGGGTAGGGAGGGGGCGGGATCGAAATGAGTCTCGGGTAGGGAGGGAGCGGTTGGAGATAGGGAAGGGAATAAAACGTATAATGAGATTGGAACAAGCACCATTTGTTTGAAAGAATAAATTGTAGTGTTTTGCCAAGTTTAATCATTTGATTAAAAAGAGTGGGAATGTGCTAACGCACAGAAGTTGTCTTTTGTTTGTGGGTATTAGTATGTTCGAGCGGATGAATTCATTCTGACAGAGTGCTTGTACTGAATGAAAAAGATCGATATAGATAGAGATAAAAACGAAATGCAAATGGAAATGCATTAGTATTAAAGAATACTAAGTAGGTGAAATTTCCAAGCCATCAAATTATGAAAAACCGATATGGGTGGCAAGTACTTAAGCTGTTCACTATGTTCTTGTGTTGATATTTTGAACGCATTGATATTATGGCAGTTTCAAGTAAAATCTGTGTTCAAATATTTTAGTTAAGGGATTTCCAATATTTCAGTTAAGTCAACTGGGAGAAAACACACTTCGCAGCCTTTGAATACAAGTTAAAATGATTGTTCCAATGACTAGGCGAAATTTAAGATATCTTTTAAAAGATATACCGTATGATTTAATAAGAAAAAAAAAACCTGTTTAGTTCAGAAACTCTGAAAATATTCTTAAGTGTGAGGTGAATAAATCTTATTTATTTATTTATTTACTTTTGAAATGTCAGGCATCCATGACGATTCACATATATTCCTCTTTTAAAAATTTCGTAACTGCTACAGATTGATAGTTTCTTTCAATGCATAGTACAGTTTGCAAAGACCTGTTCTGAAAAACAACTCAAGTCCATGGCAAAATATGATTGTTTTAATTTATGCTAGAAATCATTTGATTTTTTTCCGAATTGTGGTTTTAATGTAGTCTCCAGTCAGGCTAGCAAGTTTTTACCAGTCAGGCCAGCAAGAGTAGCTACTTGAAGCTTTCTTTGTTTTACTGATATTAAACAACAATACGGGCCAAATATCTTTTTAAATATCGTGTAAGGTAATCCATCCATTCAAAATTATTTCCTAGATAATGGGACTTGAAAAAATACTTTCGAATCATTGGCCTTCTAGATATCTAAAGAATACAATTTTTTTGAAATATAGACAAGTAACTAAACGAATTCTTCTCTTGTATAAGTGGAATTGCCCGAGACCACGGAGGATCCAACCGAAGTTAATTACAATTGACGCGAGCAAAGTAATCTCTTCCTTCAACAATCGGAGAAGTCTTTCTATTTACTTACTGATTTTCTTTTTTTTTATTATCCTGATTGTTATCGATAAGAATTAATACACAAAATTTCTGAAAATTGCATGAATAGTAGGTTTTTATTATCATGGGTTAGTTTTATCTTTATTATTTTCTTGATAGCACACTTTTATACATTCTTTTTAACATTTTCTTGTAATTTTTTTCCGACTGTAAATTCACAACATGCAATAATTTTTGATAGAACAAATAAATGAAAATTGCAATTACTTTTTCAATTTTCATATCATTCCGTTGTGAAACAGTACTGACTCGCATTAATGTCCTAGTATTGGCGCCATAAATTGTACATCTATGATTCACTTTTTCTCTTAAACCACAAACTTCGTAATGTTATTCTATCATTAGAAATACTTTACCCAGTATATTTTTCCCGGCTAACATTTAACCTGTATTGGAAAAAGCATCGACTCTATTTATACTTTAATCCAAATTTTGGCCCCACCCTGGTAGAATGGATAAAGACACTGAACATGGTACATGTGATGGTTCCGAGTTCAGGCCAATCGCGCGGGCATCAGTCTAACAGTGTGGAGTTTTGGGAAGTTTCCTCCAGATGATTCCTGAATACGCTTGAAAGACCCTTAGAAAGTCCTTCGCCCAAGTTACCCTCCTTAGGCAGATAGAACTCAAGTAGCTTTGTCTTAACGCACAATGCAATTAATTCCAATATCAGCGACTTTTTTAAGCCAAATACGAAGGAATTTCAATTTTACATATGAGATATTTTCAACACATATTTTATGTTATTTGATTTATATCTTCAAAAATCGCTTTCTCTGTGCAAATATTACGAGCTCCCAGAACAAAGTTTTCAGTAATCAGATGAAACGAAAAAAAAAAACTTAAACCCAAGCATTACTCTTCTTATTAAAATATACTCGCGAACACAAAACTTTTCTTCTCATAAACACCGAAATCACGTATCACCACAATTAAACTTCACATTTCAGGCCCGATGCCTCGGGTATATTATAATTAAAAACAAAGCAACCATTTTAGCAAGTCCTCTTAATTCAGTGAGCCGTATTGCAGAATTGTTCTTCTTTGCGTCCTCAAATCTTGACTGCCTCTCTTTGATACAAGCACTAATTTAGGGAATGGTTAGAAGCTCTAAACAAGTTGGAAAACTTCTGGATAAAGAAGAAATCGCAAGAGAAAGAAAGATAGTTTTAACCTCTCCTCCGTCTTGTAGTCTCTTTTCAATTCCTTTAATCCTCCAACCTACTTCCTGTTTAGGAATATAGTGTAGGTATCATTATTTCGTTTAAAACTTTACTGTAGACTCTTTATCTCAGGCGGTATTTATTAAATGCCAAGCTGGATTTTCTTTTATTTTTTTTTTTCAATGCCCATCGCGATTTAATTAATAGTTAAATTCTCATTTTGTCCCTTTAGCACGCTGGAGGAGGTGTTTATTTTTGTTCCTGAGCCACGCCAGTGTTATTAGTTTATACTTTGAAGTTTTGTGCAAGTATTAAAATTGCTTCCGTCTTGCCAGTGTCTGTAACAAGTACATTTTGCGGCTGTTTCTAAATGTTAAGCCTACAATATTTGCTCTCCACCATATAAATTTTTAAGCCGGCGGAACAACAGAATCCAATATTTAACTGTGCATCTAAGCAAGAAAATAAAGATAAAACATGCCAAGCGCTTCGTTAATGAAACAGTTTCCACTGCAAGTATTTGTTGCTCCAAATTTGGCGATGCATCGTCGTCAGACTTGGCGAGATTTTGGGAATAATCCAAATAAAAGCTGTAGATCACAACTAATGTCCTTTTGAGACCCCGTAAAGGAATTTTAAATGCAATTTCCATCCTATAAATGGAGAGTAAGCCGTTGTAAAAATTTATGGACAGAATATGTTGTGGCTGCAAAGGATGAATGTCATTGAATACCATTGACCGCAACGTATTAAAATTCTTTTGAGTGTTCCTCTAGAAGAACTATACTTGCTACTTACATAGTTTTCGACTGAGATAATTATTTTGTAATTCTTAATTACATATAGTTGGTAGATGGGCGAAGTGTGAAGGTCCCGGGTTCGGGTCCCATCGCGCGTCCGTCGACCTAACCGTTCGGAGTTTTCCGTGGTTTTCTCCCAAACTTAGCGTAAATACGGGTTAGGACCCCTTAGAAAGACCCCCCACGGAGGGCACCCCACCCATAGGCCTAGAGCTCATGCGTAGCTAATCGGCCTTAATCCCACAACACATACATATAGTTGGATAATGGATCTCTAAATAATGCTTTAAACAATGACTGCCCATAGAATGTCATGTATGCATGAATCCAGATGAATCGATTTCAGTGCATTTTCCAACACAGTTTCACTTGCACTCACATTACGGATAACTAAATGCTCAACCTTTTCGCTTTCATCGTTACAAAGACGTGGCAGCAATTATTTTCCCATTTGCACCCATCGTCGTTTTTCGTCCCATTACAGCCTAAGCAGTAGAAAAGTGATTTAAAAAATTGAAAATTTATGTAAAGCAGCTGAACAATGAAACGTTATGCAAATAATCTTTTGCGTTATGCAAATAATTTTTTGACGCGGCTGTCTCTGCGTCAAAAAAGGATCTCTAGATCTGTGGCACGCGATGAACGTTTTGATCGTCCGCCATCTTGCTGGTAGTTAAGTCGAGCGATGGCAACGGCTGCCCTTTTTTCAGCATTGGGCCATCTATCCAGCTGTTCTCGCATTCTTCCATTTTTCAGCAGATGTCAGTGCTGTTAAAAAGAATCGTGACCATTTTTTTTTACGGGAAATGGCGTGCTAAAAAGTAAAGGATTCTCGTGCTATGTCACAAGCAGTAGCGGATACAGGGGAGGGGCTAGGGGGCTTCTGCCTCCCCCCAAAAGAAATTGCTCAAGGGTAACATTCTGCTTTATTATACACTTTAAATAGCTAAAATGATCCTATTTTATTACTTAGCCCCTCCCAAAAGCCTAATATATTGGTTTAGACTAAAATTTTAATTTGTAGTACATTTTAATTGGGTGAAATAAGCTTTTTAAAAATTTTAGCCCCTCCCAAAAAAAATTTCTGGATCCGCCACTGGTCACAAGCAACTATTTTTATAGAAATCAAATCCATTCTTTGTGACTGGCAACAGTCAAAACGTCAGAGTTGGGTGTTCCCAGAGCGGGAACACTGCGCGTTAAAGGGTTAAGCCACAATTTCTGCGTGCATTTGAAAATATGCAGCGATAAAATTTTCTAATGTCTCACAGATATATTAGTTCTCGTTGAAATATTCTGCATTTTTGTTTTATGAAACTTATCAAGTTTACCTTCATTCAGATTTTTCAATCAACCGTTAATTTCCGAAGATAAATAATCATTAATTGATTTGAATCCCCATTTCAAGCATCACCGAATTCGGTCTTTTAACTTTCAAACTCGGAGTCAAAAGGATGGGAAATGAAGTCAGCCATCCAGTGGCTTATCTTGGAAAATGTATGTTCCGTTTTAATGTGATTTCCCCCCGAAGGAGGGATTTTTTTTCCCTCCTTTTCTTGCCTTCTAGAGATATAATTAAATATTTTCGACGTTTCCCAGATTTTTAATTTCTCACATTTAATTTTCTGGTTGATTTAACCGGGTCCTCGATATTCTGCAATCGGATTTTAATTTGCCGTTTGTAGAAATATTTGTGAATGTTTCGAATGTGGGTGATGATTTTTGGGACTCCGTTTAAAAAGTCAAACGAAATGAAGCGAAATTTTATTTATTTATTTATTCGTTCGAAGTTTGATTTTCCGAGCGGGAAAGAGGTGAATTTGCATAGACAGTGAAACTTTTCAGGAGCGACCACCGTCCGTTCCGCCAAACATCGGTCGTTAAGAGAGGTGGTCGCTCGGATAAATATAAATATTTAATAGCCAAAAATAGCCATTCATTGGCATTTTACCATATATTTTAATTTGTTCTGTAAATTATTTTAAGAAAAAAGTGACTTTTACATAACTGTTTATGAATATTCATAAAAATTGATGCTGAAATTCACAAAAATAGATATTAAAATTCACAAAAAAATTTAACCAGTTTTCTCAAAAATGGAACCCTGGAAAAATTCCTGGATCGACCCCTGATAAAATGCCCATTGCTCGTGTGTCCTCTTTAATATAATTTCTTTAATACAACCATTTCCTTGCAGTTCTATTTAACTAATTGTATTTTTAGAACATTTTTTATAAATAAATTTTGCATTTAATTTTTTTTTCTCATTATTATGAGGATTCTTTTAAATATGGATTCTTTCTAATACAACGATATCAATCTAGTTTTATTTAATAAAAAATATGTATTTTTTTCATGAATATTTTTATAAATAATTCAAACTTTCAAAATTAACTTTTACTAAAATTTACTAATAAAAATCCATGAAAAGGTTTGTTTCTTTTCCGCCTATGTGTTTCTTAATATAACTCTTTTAAAATGAAATTGTTCACAAAAGGTAGAATTACAAAATTTTGAAATTCCATCCCCTGAGACGCGAAAGTTTAGCTTTTTAATTTAGTAAAGCCTTTACATCAACTATTAAATACACCTATATTCTTTTCAAAAGTTTTAAAAAAATAAAATTTAACCCTGCTAATGCGAGACTTCCCGTACAAGAGCTGCTTCATCACTTATCTCTTGTTTGTTATCTCTTAATCTCTTCAAACATTTTAAGTAAAACGTCTCTGTTAGCTTTTAAATTTTATTAAAATACAAAGCTGAGACTACTTTGTCTTTCTCCTTTTCTGTTTTACAAAGCGAGAGATAGAGAAGTTAAAAAAATAAAAAAGTAAATAAGCTAAATGTATTTGTAATTTGATTTTTAAAGGTGATGCATTTGTTTTTTAAATAGAAAAGCTTTCTTGGAACATTAGGAGTTTTTTTTTGCTTGATTCTACGATCGGTAGCTGATTTTAAACATTGATCGTTAGAAATCGTATTCGTCTAACACGATTTTTAACGATTTCTACGATCTGTCATATAATCACCAAATTTTTGTTCCAAAAATTTCGCGATTAACTTTTAGGGATGGCGGAGCATGTAAGAAGTATTCAGAACCACATAAAAATGGCGGATCAAAAACGTTGTTTTTATTCGTCGGTTACTAATCTCTCCAAAAATGTTTTTAAAGTGTTAGTTACTTTCCTGTTGTGCTTCACCAAAATTTAATTACTTTTTCGTAAGAAAAGTATTTATCCTTTTTGAACAGGAAATACATATATAATTGAAGAGTAAAACACGTTTAAAGACTAAAACACGTTTAATTATACTAGACATAAAAATGTTATTTTTTCTTTTTTAAATACTTAATAAAGTCTTTCGTTTAAATTTCGGGTTGTGTTGCTCAACTTTATTATTTTAAGGCCGAATTTCGCCTGGATTGCAGAGATTCCGAGAATTTCGAAGACCGACTTTGAGAAGTTCTACTGCATTTGTTCCGTAAAATAAACTAGCATTGCCGGCATTCGGCCCAAATCCTGTTTTGTTGAAAGTTGCATCTGGGTTTTTTCAACTACTGCTGCAAACGCTGAAGGTGTTAAAATCTTTCCCCCGCTGTTATAGGCTTATGAAGGAAAAGAAAGATTTACAGGCATTTTGCCTAATTATGTGCTGGAGGAAAGAAGAATTCCCGTAAAATTATTTGATTTCAGTTTTGGATTCTTGGCGAAAGAATAGTGATGGCGAAAAATTTCGGCATTGAGGTGTTTGGTAGAAAAATTCATTTTGCCCATCCCAGAGATTACTTTGGCCAGTCGTTTCGTGATGTCTTTCATACGCTGTATGTACGTACGTGCCTAAGTATGTATGATTCATTTCTAACTAGTTTTGCAACTCAAAAATGATGAGACAGAATGTTGAAATTTTGAATTTAGGATTGTTGTAACATTTAGTAAACATATTTTTTTTTTAATCGCCATCGACTGGATAGTTTATTCACAGGGTCACTCATAAAGGCATTAAATATGCTCAAGACAATCATTGTTTGGACAGTGCCAGTAATTTTGGCAACTGCTGCCAAGCTTGGCAGTTTTTAGTGTAATGTTTGCCAATTTTGTGGCCAAAAATAAGTTTCTTAACCCAGCTGGGCAGTATATCTGTAATCTCGCCAATCTTGTCGCCAATTGCGGACAAATTTGGCAGCTTTTGGCGAAACATGGCCAACTTTGGTGATAAGTTTCTAAACTTTGGTGCCAAAAATAACTTTCTTCCACCCATCTAGGCGGAATTTCCTATGTTTGGCGAGAAATCGTCAAGTTTTATTGAAGCGTCGTATGTCAATTTCAAATGGAGTAAGTGCAAAAGAAGTGCATTAAAGATGTGTAAATTTAATGAATGTATAGAAAAGTTGTGATGTTCACATCAGAGATTTTTATTCTTATCTCTTAAGACTGGTATTACGGAATAAGAAAGCACTTTTCTCATTACAGCTCTGCCATCGCAGCTCTGCCATAGATGTCACTCTCTTTAAAAAGGTTTCCAAACGCATATAAAAAAGATTAATCTCAATTTCCTAATCCTCGCATAGATTAAGTGCATAATTTTCCTGGCAAATTTGTTCAAACTAAATTACACAGTCCTGGCCTGAAAACCGAGTCTCCGTCGCTAATCCTGGGGATTCCTGTAGTCGGTCTTCCAAGGAATATCTTTTACCCGGCGAGTTTTTAATTAATAGGGTCTGATTTTCATTTTCCGCCTGGGCTAGTTTTGCTCCAGAATCAAAAACCATTTTGTTTTATGGAGGACTCGCTGCAGGGAAGTGTATTAATTTTGTATTACGCGAGATAAAGTGTTTAGCTTTCCGGACAATTCTCGCATAATAGAGCGTTGCAGTTTGCCGAGCGCCTTGATTGAATTTTGATAAATTATTAAAGGTGCCTTTTGCCACGGTGTATAAAATGGGGGAAAGGAGGAGGGAGGGGGGGGGATTGTTGATAGGGTTGGACCAGTGAGTAGACGATTGATTTGGTTTGGGTAGAGAGGTCGTTATTGGCCAGAAAAACTGCCGATGAACCTAAATACCTGTGTAATTGAGCAAGGGTTTAGCTGCCTGATTAGTATTATAGCATGAAAAGTAAATGTTTGTCTACAAATTAAGGCAAAAAAGCAAAGTGTAGCATAAACTTTTTTTTTATTTCTTTGTAAAACTCTGCGGTGGATTTATTTTAAACCATTTAATACCATACGTCGTTTTTGTGCTTGGTTTTTAATTAAACACACAAAAAGGGGGAAAAAACTATCTGCTTATTAAAAATTCAAATAAGTTACTTTCAAAAGTTAGTGAGCAGAAACCGTGTCATTAGATTTTATCGTTTTTGTTTTAAAGAAATGATATCGTTTCATAAATGACGAAGTTTCCTTTTTGTATTGATAAACATTTGCTTATGATTTAAGTTGAAAATCTTTATTTTTAACTAATAAGAAATAATTTCTTTACTGCTCATAAGCAAAAAAAAAAATTAAACTCCAAGAGTTAAAAAAAAGCATCTTGCATTCTTGTATGGTTGTAGACGGTCTTTAGATTAACAAATGTTTCGTCTATTACTTTGCCACGACGAATTTAAAACATTCTTTAATACATTTAATTCCTTAACACTTTTAAATAAAAGCTTTTTTCCTCACCGAAATACACTGTCCTGCTGTTTATGGTTGTTTTGGAACACAAGCTTTAAAATTTGAATTCAGGTTTAGTCGTCCAATTTCGTTCAAGTTTTCATGGAATACTAAGTGCATTCATTCTAGAAGAACTCTCTAAATTTAGATAATCTAAAACAAAGCATGTGACCTTCTTGTTCTTTGTTGCAGTATCAGGGAACTATCTGTATGTACCCATTCCTGAAAAAAAGCCAAAAACTATTCACCTTTTCTCAGAGCGGACAGAGGTGCGTAGGCTGTTGCTATATTCGAAACCACAACTGTGAGAGAGAACCAATGACCAGGTTATCTAACACCAAAATCCGTTAGGCCGATTGTCTTCCGCCTAACGGCAATACCACCAAAAGACAATACAGCCTCCCCGACCTTAATACAATAAAACACTCAAAAAAAAACAGGTGCCCATCCAATCGAACTTTTTTGCTTGCTACATATATATATATATATATATATATATTCAACAAGAAATCCCACAGATTTCCGGTGACTTTGCTGAGGAGGGCTGAAGGAGAACTTGTTGGGATCTGGGATCTTCCAAGCGGATCAAAACATCGCGCAGGAGATACGGTCAACTGCAAGAACAAAAGCCAATGTCCGTTCTCACGACGCGAAAAATAAGAAAAAAAATAGAGTTGGAAGAAAATGTAGATGACCAATCATGTTCCTTATGGGGGTGGCGGAAAGATACCGATGGTGATTTTTGTTTTTGCTTCTCGCAGGATTCCGTATTTCTTGTGGATGCTTTGCGATCGTGATATAGGATTTGTTTGTGTTATCGCATCGTACCGCACCGGGGACTGAGCTCGCATGTGGATATATGTGTTTTTCGTGCTATCGCTGGGCCCCGCCGAACTGCGTGCAATGGATATAGTTCTGGCGAAGTTGTGCAATTTGGTTCGGATTTTGAATCTTTCTGCAGGTGTGTTTGGGATTTGCTGGAATTATTTGGAATATATCAGGCAGTTGGGTACATGTTTACGGTCGCATTTTATTCCCTGCAATTTTGCCCGAAAATTTTGTTGTGCATCGAGCAAACCCTGTTCTCAATATTACGTGATTTTTTTCAAGTTTTCAAAAATTTTAAGCTGTGATAATAAAGAGAGTTGTCTGACTTAATAGTTTAATAAAGATATCTGTTTTGATAGTAAAACAGGAAATTTTGAAAATTCATATTTATTTTCTTTTATATTAATCACAATGCAGAACAAAATATTTTTTTTATGGAACTTCACTTTTAGGACTCTTATTTTTAGTATTTCCAAATGTAAGAAAATGATTTTTTAAATTGACGTTTCAAGTAACTTTTCTTAAGACTCAGAAAATATTTTAGAATCTATCTAGTTTAATTACGCCAAGCTGAAAAAATCCTAATAAATTAAAATTTAATTCATAAGAAACTCATTTTTATTGTATCTATTACTTTTTAAAAATATCTAATTACTTATACGTGCGAATTTAAATAAGACAGAACAAAAAGAATGAAAAAGAGCTGTGATTCTGGTATACATTCATTTTAAAATGTTATTTCATTTATAAAGGCGCTTTAATTGACAAAATATTTTTAACTAAATTTTTACGCTTGTTTCAGATTATTCTTCTTATATGAGTTATTATATTATTTATAGAGATCGATATTTTTACTAATAAATTGCCTCTTTTTTATAGGTAAGAACTGATTCTTTTGTATTTGACGTTTTTACTATCGAGATAGATGGTGGTAAGTTGTAATACTCGTAATTTTTAATTTCTTTGTGCTTAAACCTTAAACCCTGTAGAATTTCCCAGCTACAGAAATCTGTTTCCTTACTTCTTAACTTATCGAATTATTTTAACTTACCGAAGCTCATTTTAAATATTTTTTTCTTCACCCATTTTTTTAAATAAAATTTGTAATAAATTAATTTTTAAACTTCGGAGGATTCTCTACCAGAACATTTTTTTGTCAACGGACAGACACTTGCTACAAGTTTTTGCCACTGCTAAAGCTCTAACTATTGGCCGTTTTATTAGAGGGGCACCCAATGAAGGTACGGACAACGTAACACCCAAGCCCAGAATTGAACCCGGGCCCAAGGCGTGATAGAATAGTTCTTAAGTCACTATACCACCTGGGCTCATCAAAATTGGCAAATGTTGAGCTTTTTTTTTTTTAATTTTAGTGCGATTAAGGCCTTTTGAAAAGACGAAACCGAAAATAAAAACCAGAAAAACTCAAAACTTTCACAAACCAAAAAACCAAAACCATTTTTAGGCTTGCGGACAGCTACTCAAAAGTATCTCAGAAATCTTCCGTAAATTCACAAATATCCCATAGAAATATAACAGTATTTTACCTTCTACGTTATTCAGTAAGAAATTTCCAGTTTTGTATCTTGAACAGATTAAATGCAGTAATGCATAATTTTTAAAGATAGATACATATGTAGAAAAAAAAATCAAATTAGTTCAAACATGCTTTATCTGATGAAATAAAATTAGAGCAATGATTCTGTTTAATTTTAGTTTACAGTTACGAACAAAAAAAAATGGTTAAAAAGTCTGCTAGTTAATCATAGTAACTTAATTTAACAAGCACAGTTGTACCTCTCTCACTTTCTATCTTTATATACTAACTCAAGGAATTAAATGTTTAAAAATTTTAAATGCGTTTGGCACGATTTACATGCTAAACATTTAATGCACAGGCTTCTACAGAACTGAATTCGCCGAAATTTGAACTTTTAAAGAATTTAACTGGTTTGATCTGATTGAATTAACTATAAAAAAGAAACATGCACTATTATGTTTCCTGGAAAGAACAGCGAATGAAGCTAATGACTTACATCTTTTGTTGAACCTGAATTTTTCCTAACAAAAATACTTCAAGTATTTACGAGTACAGCTAGCTCTTCTTTAGAAATATTTTTGGAGGGTCAAGTTCCACATTTGTTACGATAGCATTTATGTAAAATATTTTTTTAGACAAAGAAAGAGAATCAGAATTTTTAATTTTTAATAACTTCATCCAGAATGGCATTTTGCAGGAGAAAAAGAAATATTACAAGTTTTTATAACGGTTGTTTAACATATTATTGCTATAATTGTCAATTTGATGATCATTAAAAGTAAATCAATTATTTATTTATTTTTGTTTCATTTTATTTTATTCACCAGAACTACTATATCAAAAAACATCACACTTCGGACACTGCTAGACATGCACAGTTACATGATGCATACTATATCTTGACAACGAATGATGCACTTATAAAAATTACGGCAAGACTTTTTATTCGAAAAGCTTTTTTTTCCCCCTTACATTTATTTCATTTTTATGTCGATATCTGTTAATCGTCAGTTAATGATGTGTGAATTAGGGAGCTTTAATTATGTATGCGCCATTAATTTTTGATATGTATTTTTTGTTAAAAAGATGGTGAAAACTTATGGAAGAGCTGTTATGAAAGACTGCATTAAGCAGTTAGAGTAACTAAACAGATTACTGCATGGAATGCTTAATTAAATGCGTTTTTTTTTAAGGTTTTAAGAAATTATAGTAATTCTTTCATTTGATTAAAATAAATATACATTAAAGGTTATATTGCTTACTTTATTGGACGAATTTATTAATTTACCGCTATTTCATTAAATTCAAAAAGTATTTTTGATATTAAAAAAATATGATATTGTAGATGACAAATCATTATAGATCATTACAGATAATATATAGATAGTAAATCATTAACGAAATATTAATTCATGCATATTAAAATATTTTAGGTATGTTTGTAATAAGCTTCATATATTTCATAAACGTAATGTTTCTTTTATAGTAATTCGCCATGCATGTGTTTTAGATTTATTTAACTACAGCTTACTTATTTATAAAAATTTAGCACACTTTTCAATGGATATCGATACAGAAGTAACAATTTGAAATAGTAAGTAAAAAATAATATGTTGCTTAATAATAATTTTTCTGAAATTTCAGCGCGAATGAGATTTAAGTGTTTTAACGATTGCAAGCAAATCAATATAACTTTTGCGTTATTGCTACCCTAGAATGAAAAAAAGATTCTTGTGAAATAAGAATGATTGACTTTTTATAGATATTTCTATGCAAGTGGCGATTTCTTTATCGCGTGTTTCAGATAAATGCCATGCTGTATTCTCACTTCGATAATAGCTAAAATGCTTGAATTTGTAACGAATATTAGTGGTTGCATGTGAATAATCATTTTCTATCGATTGTCGTAGCTGTTGATGGATACCAAGGCTTGATGAAAAATAATCGATGAAAATCATTGAAGCATGAGAGAGGTAGTAAACGTGCTTGCTAACTGTGAAGTTTAAAAAGTATGTGTATATAGATATAGTATTTTTGGCTTTTCGTACATGTTTAGCCTAGATCTCGAGTTAGTGTCATCTGAATCAATGGGAGTGCTGTACCCGCAATATATGCACTATACATAACTCACGAGGTGAAGTACATAATTCATTTTGATTGAAACGGCACAATGTTTTCTTAACCCTTCAACGCGCAGTGTTCCCGCTCTGGGAACACCCAACTCTGACGTTTTGACTGTTGCCAGTCACGAAGAATAAATTGGATTTCTATAAAAAATAGTCGCGGATGACATAGCTCCACGAGAATCCTTTACTTTTTAGCCCGTCATTTCCCATAAAAAACAGTCTCGATTCTTTTTAACAGCACTGACATCTGCTGAAAAATGGAAGAATGCGAGAACAGCTGGATAGATTGTCCAATGCTGAAAAAAGGGCAGCCGTTGCCACCGCTCGACTTAACGACCAGCAAGATGGCGGACGATCGAAACGTTCATCGCGTGCCACAGATCTAGAGACCCTTTTTTGACGATCTTTCTAGATCTGTGGCACGCGATGAACGTTTCGATCGTCCGCCATCTTGCTGGTCGTTAAGTCGAGCGATGGAAACGGCTGCCCTTTTTTCAGCATTGGGAAAGGGTTGCGCCTCAAAGGGTTAAAGAATCTAAGGATGTAGTACCTTTTCATGTGACCCGTTATAAAGGTTTAGGCGAAATGTAGTGTCATAAAAAATGTTTGCGTTGATGAAGTATGCCACAAACATCTTTATTGGATTGTTTTCTTCCCAAACTGATAATAGGCTACACGTACCAATCTCAGATGCGGGCAATGCATTAAATATTTAACTACCATAAACTCCCCATGATTTTCTTTTTATCTCATCAGTTACCAACCTCTGAATTATTGACAAAAGACCCTCTATTCTCGTCATTCTGGTACGCAAAAATATTACGACGCTGTCAAAGAATATAAAAATCGCAATTCCGTGCAACTTCTTGGGTTGTTCTACTTAATGAATACGCTGAATATCCACAGGGCCGTAAACCACATCCTCCTTAAAAGCGCAACTCTTGGATGATTCGCCACTTTTAAGGACCTTGTCTATTTCTTTTAACAACTCGGCGTAATTAGCACGGTCGACCTTAACCAAACATTTTCCCTTATTATCCCCCCCCCCCTTCCCTTCCCCTGAACTCACACTCTTGCCCTTCGGTGTAAAAGTATACACATTTTATATCTTTTTCATATCCTCCCTGCCCCCCCTTTTTTTTTTCACTTTAACCCTGTAGTACACCACCGCACTTTTAAAAAGGGTTCCCCCTTCCCAGCACAGACCCATAAAATGCCACTTTATTCTCGCTGTAAAAATATGTACATGAAATGAGGTAAGAGCATAAATTTATTTTTAAGCAGAGGCGGCAAAAGGTGAAAGCCGAAAATTTACTGATAGGAGAAAGAACGGGGGGAAAAAAAATAATAAATGTAGAGGGATTATTGAGTTTCATTTTTTATTTCTTCTTTAGTCTCCTGTTTTAGAAGAGCTCTTCAAATTCATTATAGAGAGTATCGGAATTAAATTAATTGCTCAAGGAAAGAACACAGGCTTTCATCCATACTTCTGAAAAAATAAAAAGCTATTACTAGTGGTATTTTTGGCTACTGAACTTTCCTGTTTAGTGGGCTTATTAATTGGGAGAGGGGGGGGGGATTGGAGATGGAAAAATGAAGCTTGTTTCAATGTTTTTCTGAGTTTTAAAAATGCTCATTACAAAACATGCTCGGACACCACCGTGGCCGAGTGGATGAGCCACTGAACATGGTAGACCGCCGAAGTGTGGAGGTCCTGCGTTCGGGCCTACCGCGACTGTCGATCTAACGTTCGTGTTTTTTGGTCGGCTTTCTCCAGATGTAACGCGAACGCATTCATAGAAACCCTGAAAAAGTCCTCAGACTAAGACACCCCTGCCTTAGGTAGAGGCCCCTCGTGTAAGCTTGCAATAACGCAAATCGAACGAAACAGGCTCAGGTGAAACCTTTTACGCCTACATAAAGGTGTCCAGCAGCGGTCTGGGCGCCAAACTCCGTTCCCATAAGACCACGGCAAGCGAAGCAGCATCCTGCTTGGCCAGTGCTTGGGAGGGTCAACTCCCTCTCGGCTCGACTGCTGTGGCACCGTGTACGCTAATGGGAACTGGTGAGCATAAAATCCGTCGTGGCTCCAATGTCCTCCAAGTTGTTAAACGATACCTCTGGGGGTGCCAATTTCAGGGGGGTTGGTCCCTCCACTGGAATGGGTTCAAAATTAGGGGACCACCGGGCTAAAAGTCGGACTTCCTCCCACTGGGGCCCACTAAAAATGGAAGTGGTGAGATAATCAAAAGTTTCGAGACAAAGGTATGCTTAAGGCAAATATAAGCGTCTGTGAAGTTAAAAGCATCGTACCACAATTTCAAAATTAAATTCGTTTAATTTAAAAACATCAAAAAAGTGTACGTTTTAATAGGCGAGCACTTGTAGCTAAGTTGGAGTAAGCTTCTGCTTGGAAGTTACCGTACGGTATGGAAACCTGAAAACAAATGATGAGACATTCTTAAGCTGAACACACAGATTAAACGACACCCGTGTAAGAAGTCTTCGAAATGACGAAATTATCTCTGGAACGAGTTTCCTAAAAGCATTTGATTGCTTATGGACTTTGGGCAAATTGAAAGTCTTTTAATCTACGTGTAAGAAAAAAGAGAATAAAATCATGCCAAGAGGATCGATTATTTTTTTTTTTTTAAATCCAATACAACTGTCTTTATGTGCCAAATCCGGTGTTGTATCCGCCAAATTTGTCGAGATTTTGGGCATAACCTAAAAGTATCTGTATCAATGCTTATTTAATTTTGCAGGACACTGTATAATAATTTTAAAAGTTATTTCTATCCTTTAAATGAAGAGTAAGCCGTTTTAAATGTCTTTGCTTAATGTGCTGTATTCGAAATCGATTAATGTCTATAAGGTGCCGTTGATCTAATGTGTTGGATTTCTTTTGAGTGTTCTTGTAAAAGAATTATGAATGCTACATACACATTTTTCGAGGGAGGACCTTCTTTTGTAATCCTTTAAAATAAACTTTAGCCACGAAAAAGAAATCGGTGAATATCGTTAATGTATGCTTGCTTTAAATAATGGTTTTTTTTTTCAAAGATCGTAATGTATTGGAGCTTTTTGGTTTGTTTGCTTGTTTATTTGTTTGTTTGTTTTGGTCTCTCTGTGTTTGTACTCCTGTAAATAAAGTATCCATGCTATAACTTTTAACTCATTCAAATAAATTAGTTAAGAGTTTCTAGTTTGTACAAAATTTGATTCAAATAAATTACTTACAAACAAAAAAACTCTAATACATTACGATCTTTGAAAAAAAACATCATATTTAAAGCAAGCATACATTAACGATATTCATGGATTTCTTTCAAGTTTATTTTAAAGGATTACAAAATAAGGTCCTCCATCGAAAAGTGTGTATGTAGCATTTATAATTCTTTTACAAGTTCTAGTTTGCCTAATACATAAAATTTGCTTTAGACGGTTGGTCACTAAATTCGTAAAGATTCGTAAACTTGCAAATGCATGAAATTATACCATTACAAACGTGTGTAAAGCAATTTTCCAATCCTCCGTACATTTACTCTGTTAAGTAACAGTAAAATATCCCTCCCCCCTCCACTCTTTTCATCGGAATTTCTCTCCAACAATACCTCATCCCGTTCTTTTAATTTTCCAAATGCACATGAAAGGAAACTCAATAAATGATCTGTAATGAGATGCAGTCGTTACCCGAATAGAAAAGATTCCTAATAGCTAAATAAAGAAATTACTTTCAATTTGCATATGTGATAATTCTGGAGCAATGAGAGGGAGGGGAGGTCTTTTCAGCAAAAGCGTTTGTTTAATTATGAGTCTCCAGATAGGTTTTCTCGATTGTTCTTTCGGAGGAGTTAAAACCTTTTCATTAGTCCTGGGTACGAGAATAGTGCAGTTATATATATATATATATATATATATGCCTGATTTCAAGAATTTTCTGTAAAGTATTTCTCACTGAAATGCAAAATTCTGATTTATAATAAAGATGAGGTGCAAGTAGGGTAATTAATACCTAGTTGTATATGTAGTGCTTTTCAAGTTCCTTAAAGGTTGAATTTTAGTTAATGTGTCGTGAACTTGAAAGACTTAGAGGCTGCGCTCTGAATTTATATATTTAAATGGTAAATAACATAGAGGGCAGGGCGTTGCCAGGGGGGGGGATATCGGATATATACCCCTCGAAAATTGTTGGATTGTGATGAACATTCACGTCTATTAATAACTTTTCATATAAGTGGATATCCCCTCCCCCCGTAAAAAATTATTACGGCTAAGCGCCTGATAGAGGGCTTAGGTTTTGGTGATATTTTGAAAAATGTTTTGATTTTCATTAAGAAATAATTATTTATCATTAAATTACTTATTTAATCAATGAAAAATAATTAAGTTAATCAAAGAATACAAATACTCGAATACAGCAAGACTCGATAAATGCAGAAAAATCCCTATCTGTTCCACTGGAACATGCATGAGTTGTTAGCTTTACTGCTCTGCCTTGAGTTTGAAGTACTATGAATTATATATAAGTATGTAAATAGTTCAGGAACTCATATTAATTAGCTCAGAGTATTAAAAAAACCTACCCTTCTGTTTAATATCCGGTCAAACTCGATGGGCACGGCCGAGGCTTTAAAGTAGCCGGTTAACTAGCAAATATTGGAGACTGACAAAAACAGCTGTAAACCTTCTTATAGGACAGACTGTCAGTACTTCATGAAGCTGAACCTGTGTTTTAAAACTTAATTAGTGAACTCCATAAATAAGATGTCTTTTTCTTTCTCTCTCTCTCTTTTTTTCCCCTTTTTTATTCATGGATCTTCTTGGTTTTAGTCGAGATTAATTATTATTTTTTTATACGTTTATTAAGCTACTGCTATACCACTTATGCTTTGTGCTTTTATTTATCAACACAGTGTCTGTTAAACCCTTGCCGGTCAATTTTATTCGAGTGGAGTGTCAAAAAAATCGTCAACTTTTCTTTATCGTCGATATTTTGAATGTAGATACTTCTTTAAAACAAATAGCACTGTCTCATATAATTATTCCTTAAATCGTGTATAGTTCTACATTCTAGTGGGCAGGGAAGTAAATAAAAGTACTAATACTTTTTCTTAAGCAGCAGCATTTAGACATGCATCTATACACTGTTACAATATGCCACGGAAACGCAATGAAAACAGAGGAGTTAGTGACGTATAGAAATTTTGGAGCAGAAATGAAAAGTCAAGTATTGTAATTAAATTATAATTAAATATAGACTACTTTTTAATAAAATGGGATTTAAATTTAGGTAAGCAACGGATATCCTGCTCTCCAGTTTTACTACCTCGTTCTCCCCTCCCCCTACTCTTTTTATTCTTCTTTATTCTATCGTCTTGGAATAAATCTGCAACCGTCAAACGGATACAAAGCGTCTTGCCCTGGAACAAAGCGTCCAAAGAGTAAAAAACTAAATAGATTGTGACAAGCGAAAATCTAACTGTCTACCAGAATAGAACATATGGTTTGTCAAACGTACAAAATTACAGCACAGGGAGGGAATCTCCTGCTAATTTCTTTTCGGTTTTCCAAGCCACCTGCTGCTTCGAAACAGTATGTTGTTATCCGACCAAATCCAACAGCAATCCCCTCGTTTTAACAGCCATTGAGGGTTTTTGCTACAGAGTGTTGGTACTCAACCAAGCATTTCAGATTCAGGGCCCCAGATGAAAAGGAACTCTGGACCAAGGGAGCATGGCTAATTGACGTGCTTGCTACTTTACTGCCAGGAACCACGGTGTGTTTTTTAGGGGGGGAACCAAGATTCACCACAGCCGGCCCGAAATCAGAAAAAAGGCTTGGTATAGTGGGGGATTTCCGGAGGATTTCTGTTGGTATTTCAGGATATTGTGTTGTTGTTTAAGGCTATTTAGCGTCCGGGCATTTAGGAAACTGTTCCGCTATGTTTTTTACCAATATTGGAAAAGCACGTTGGGGTTTTAATTAACAGGATATCGTGTTAAGATCTTTTACAGGAGAGGATTTCGGGTGTATTGGATTTCCGGTTTTCCTTCCATGCGTACTAGTCCCAGAATGGGGTTTTTATCTAAAAAAATCTCGCTTCCGACAATTACGTAATGTAGAATGTATTATTAGGTCCGTTTGCTTTGTATAGTTGCTTATAGCTTTGACATCTATACACAAATAGAGCCAGGTTGATAATTTTAATTTGTTTTCTACACAAAGCGCAGACACATTTTTATTTTTATCTTTCTTATATATATATATGTATATATAACTTCAAAAGTTACGTAATATGGATATCCTAATTATCTATCGAGTAATAATCTATGATATATATGTATGAAAATAAGTAATAGGTATAATATTATAAATTGTAGATTATATACCTCTCCAAATTTGAAAAAAAATATGTGCAAACACTTATTAAACGGCAAACTATTTTGAATATTTTTCACTAATTGCTAAAAGACCCGCGGTTACAAACAAAAGCTTAAAATATTTTTCGGGTTTTCGCACGAAATTTTCTTTATTTAAATGAAAAGAAAGAAAACCATTGTAGTATTTCTGTAAATAGTTATAATAAGAAGAAGAAGAATTAGTGATTTATGGACTTATTGATCTACAAAAGAAAAAAAAAATACCAAAAATTCACAATGCTTCCAGGTGATCACCTTCCCAAATACTGACCGTGGCCAGTGCTCCATGATTTTCATGGTAGGACAAAATTTGCACATGCTTAAAACTGTCCACTTTTGTCTTAATACTGAAGTTTGCGCTTTAATAATACAATTTAATGTTATAAATACATATTTTACATGCAGGTTACATTACAATAAATATAATATACATAACATCGCAGTTATAAAACTTTTACAATGAATTTCTTACTTAAGTTTTGAGTGTATGTGTGAACATAACTTATAGATTTATAATTTATGCATTGTGAAACTTATAGATTTATAATTTATGCATTGTGTAATTCAAATTAATGCATATATATTTTTTAATAATATTTAAAAACTTCTTGAATTTGTTTACCTAACATTTCACCCTTCGAAGCGAAATCATTTCACATCAATATAGAAGGTCAACTGGGTGGACTGCCCAATGGTGAAAAAGTACAGGCGTTGCCATCGATCCATTTAACTACCAACAATCGCCGATCTGGCGCCACAAGCTTAAGAATTAATTGAACATTCTGTCAGAAAACTTAGTTTGCTCTTTGGCGCCAACTGGGCGATTCGATCGACCGCCATATTGTTAGTAGTTAAATCGATCGATGGTAACAGCTGCAATTTTTCAGCGTTGGGGCCATTTAACCATTTTTTTTTTACTAGCAGTGAAAGCACTGAAATGAGGTGGTTTCATGACGCAACCACTGCGTACCATAGGTTTAAAGGTTTTAACAGTAGAATAGCATGAAGCAGATTGAGAAATAATGTATTTTTCGGATACGTTATCAATAATTTGCATAAACGAAATTACCGAAGCTAATAAAACAAAATTTGGCATGCAAGTGAGGTTCTTAATGTAGGTATTCGATAAAAGAGAATTTTTCGAAATTCGAAACCCATGGGACTAAAAACGATCATTTCGCGGATCCATCCCTTTTCAACCTCAAAAAGAGATATCCATAAAATTCTAGCTGTAGAATGAAAGGCACACAAAGTACCGAAGCATCCATTTCAGGGCGACCACCCTTTCTTTTTTTTCACATACCTTTATTGAAAGAAAAGAAAGAATTATCTCTGTAATTCTTGCTTTAATCCTTTGACGCGCAACCCTTTCTCAATGCTGAAAAAAGGGCATCCGTTGCCATCGCTCGACTTAACTACCAGCAAGATGGCGGACGATCGAAACGTTCATCGCGTGCCACAGATCTAGAGACCCTTTTTTGACGACAGCTGGCTGTGCCGCACAGAAAAATAATAGTCAAGTATTAACAATTTTGACGCGCACAGCCAGCTGTCGTCAGAAAAGGATCTGTGGCACGCGATGAACATTTCGATCGTCCGCCCTCTTGCTGATAGTTAAGTCGAGCGATGGCAACGGCTGCCCTTTTTTCAGCATTGGGCAATCTATCCAACTGTTCTCGCATTCTTCCACTTTTCAGCAGATGCCAGGCACAGCCAGCTGTCGTCAAAAAAGGGTCTCTCGATCTGTGACACGCGATGAACGTTTCGATCGGCCGCCCTCTTGCTGGTAGTTCAGTCGAGCCATGGCAACGGCTGCCCTTTTTTCAGCATTGGGAAAAGGGTTGCGCCTCAAAGGGTTAAGTAAGTTCATTAGAAACGTATAAATCATGTACGCTATCCAACTAGCCACGAAGTGCGTTTTTTTTTTTTTTTTTTTTTTTTTTTTTTTCCCTCCCAATAGATTAATTCAAAGAAACTGATAAGATGACGATTGATTTAAAGGGGAAAAAAAAAAAGAAAGAAAGAAAGTAATCTTTTTGAATGACATCGGAATAATACACGCGAAAATTGCAATAACGATCTGCAAAAAGGTTAAAATAGATGTGAAAATAATTTCACGAAATTAATGAAGACGGTCTTAATTAATTTCCCTCCCCCCGCCATTCAGATCAGAAAAATCGATGTTTCCTTTCGGTGCCCAAATGGGTGAGTTAACGAACTATAATAGGGAAGAGGGTTGAATGAGAGTGAATAGTTTACATACATATCGCTTTTCATCTCCCTGGTTGAAAGACTTTTCATGTAAAATAGGAGGGCGGGACGATCTGAGAAAGTATTTGGGAAGTAAGAAAAGTTGTTTACTGGGTGGTTTATTTTTGTTGTAACTGATAGCTTTTATTAACCCTTTGAGGCGCAACCCTTTCCCAATGCTGAAAAAAGGGCAGCCGTTGCCATCGCTCGACTTAACTACCAGCAAGATGGCGGACGATCGAAACGTTCATCGCGTGCCACAGATCTAGAGACCCTTTTTTTGACGCAGCATTGGGCAATCTATCCGGCTGTTCTCGCGTTCTTCCATTTTTCGGCAGATGTCAGTGGTGTTAAAAATAATCGTGACAATTTTTTACGGGAAATGACGTGCTAAAAAGTAAAGGATTCTCGTGGAGCTATGTCACCCGCAACTATTTTTATAGAAATCCAATCTATTCTTCGTGACCTTCAACAGTCAAAACGTCAACAGTTTGGTGGTCTCGGAGCGAAACCACTGCGCGTTAAAGGGTTAAATCTTTTTCATCGCTCTTTGTATAGAACGTAATGCGTATTCACTGGCGGATTTCTACGAGGGGCTAGGGGGCTTCCTTTCCTCCCCCGAAACACATTTCTCTGGGGGGATATTTTGCTTTGTTGTACATTTTAGACCACCGTGTACATGCGGTGTACGTGCACGTTAAATCCGTGGTTCCGAAAGTCCTTTCGGCGGTCGCTAGCCGTTTCCGAGGGGTGCCAATATTGAGAAGTCCCCCCCCACCTTCTGATGAGGTTCCGAATTGTGACGGGAAATTCCGGGAAGGACGTATGTGTAGCTCTAAGCGACACATTCAGTGACGCGAGCTGTCCTCTCCTGGCAAAAGGCTGTCTGAAATCAGCATCTTCTAAGAATTAGCTCCTTAAAAAGAAGCTTTATGATAACATTTAGCTTTATTGTATATTTTGTTTCGATTAAATCAGCTATTATCGAATATTGACTCCTCCTAAAAAATTTATTATCCGCCACTGCGTACATTTCAGAAAAAAAAAATTAAAAATATCAGTATATTTTTTAAATAATGGTATGAAAATCTAGATATTTTAAAAGTTCGAAATCTTGCTTACAATCCAGCTAGTTATTAGTCAAAATGTTTGTAGTTCATTGCCTACACTTTCCATATGACATAGCTTTCAAAATGTGTGGTCTTCTGTTTTAAAACATCTTCTGTTACATGAGCGCACTGATGTTTCACTCTACATCAAATTCAGTTCTGGAAGTTATACCTTCCCCACTCCCTCTCAGGCTTAACCTGGTCTCTCTCATTGTTGTGAAAGCGTGCAACATTGGGTCCCATTCAAAAAACCCTGTTGATAAGGAACACTGGTCAAAGAATGAGAGCCTTCTCTCGGCGTTCTTTTCAACGATGAGAGCGTAGAAAGAAAAAAAAAAAAAAAGTTTTGTTCATCCAACAAAATTTCGGTTGGCTTTCTTTGAAAGAAATATTTTGGTGGATTCAACAAAATGTTTGTTAATTCAACGAAATACTTTTGTTAATTTAACAAAAATTTTGTTAAAAATCAACAAAATTATTCGGTTGAAATATCGCAAACCAAATTTTTCTTGAATCAACAAAATTTTTTTCAGTTTAACAAAACATTTTTTTCTTCCTTGGATAAGACAAAACGGTCGCTTTGACTAGTATCTTTTTTTAGGAGTGTCTTTTTAATTAGCTTCAATTTTTAACAATAGTTTTTATTCAGTGTAGGGATGGGTAGACGAGACACAGATTTACAGCTCTTTTGCGAGACGAGATAAACGTTTTTAACATTACGATATAGGGATTTTGCGAGCCGAAACGAAGATTTTAGACTGTTTTGCGAGACGCCCATGTTTCGTCTCGCGTCCATCCCTCATTGAGTGGTCCAATTAGTTTGAACATGGCTTGAAGATTAACAAATGAAGAAGTGTACACAATAACAATAATAACCCATTTCTGATGAAATGCTTCGTCATACCTATTTCACTTCCGTTGAAACTTTTCTGGGTCCGCCACGGATTCCACCTGTGCAAATGAACGGGAAAAATTCCCACTTTCTCCGTGTTCACTCAACCCAGCTCGAATTTTATTTACCCAGTTTCACTGCTTGCAGTATAAGGCTCTCGATCGGAAGTGCCGCCCACCACACACACACACACAGAGTGTAGTTTCCGGCCGGGCAAGGGCGTGCGGAAACGAAGTATAGTAATTCCAAGCCCCGGTTTAATTGGGCCTGGATCCTGAACACCCCCCTGGGCGTGTGAGTGCATCCGCGGACTCACTGTAAAGCCGCATGACGTTGATTAAGCAAGGACCCATGCAACCGTGTTACGCCGTCGGAGAATACCGTAGGCGAAGGATATACAAATGATGATGTACACACACACATATATGTGTGTGTAATATGTGCCTCGTCTATATGTGTCCTGTTGATGACATTATATGCATGCTGATGAAGTTGTAAAGACGCGGGGCGCTTGTTAGGGTACGAGTTAATTTGATTTTTATGGGGTAGTTACGCTGTGCTGACGTACAGTTGTTATTGGTGTTATTGGATGGTGCTAATGAGGAATGGATTAATATGTATTTTTCCGTTACCCTTGTATGTTCTCGTGAATCAAGTATTATTTCAGAAAGTGAATTGTGTGTGTGTGTGTATATATATATATATATATAATATATAATATAATATAATATAAAATAGCTTAACTTACGTAATATGGAATCCTAATTAAAATATTAATTGATAGCACATAATAACAAATATAATACGTAACCATGAAATTAGAATTGAAAATCCAGTGGCTATAATTCATTTAAAACAGGGCCATCAAAGCCAAAAAGAAGTGGGAAAACAAGCCAGGTGCGATCACATGGGCTTAAGCCTAGCTTGATAAACCCACGCTATAAAGTGGAGATGGAGTTGAAAATTGAAATGGAGTACTCCATTATCAAGTACCACCGTACACACATTTCAATTAAATGAAAACAAAAATAGCTAGGTTTCTGCAGGTAGTATGTATATATATATTAAACAACGTGATATTTTTTTCTGAAAATGGACTTTAATACAGAATCTATAGCGGCTAAATATTTGATTACGTATATCGATTCTTTTTTCTTAAAAAAAAAAAAAAACCTTCTCCGCATTTTAAAAAACTCTATTGCGATCGCATTTGTAAGACTAAACAACTTAATTTAATCTTTATATAGCCACAGTTTGAAAACGTTCTGTATTTATAATTTTGTATACGCGGACAGATGGAGAGATTAAATATTATTAAGAAGCCGTTAAAGCTAATTTTTGGATGTTTTTAAAATTTTCAATTTGTATTTGAGTTTTTTTTTTCTGAAAACACTTTTTTTTCTAAAACACATTAGGAAACATATCAACACCTAGTAATTGCAGGTATTTTGAGTTTATGAAGCAGTTCAATGTTTCATTGTGAGTTGTTCTACACTTTAAAGAAACTATAAAAAATATAAGCTCTCATTATTTTAAATGTTTTTTTCGTTTCTATCTCAGAATCTTCAATATTAAAAATAGTTAATTACAGTTAATTCATTTTGCTTTTTTATGTCAATGCGAATGTACTTTAAAAACTGTGATCTCCAAAATGCTTTTATTTTCAGATTTCCTATGATCATGTAATTTCTGTTACAAATGTTTTTTTTTTTTTTTTTATTGATCAAACTTCTAAAACACCGGAAGAGATTTGAGCAAAAAAGAAGCATCTTCTAGTGCCATAAACCCCACTTTTACTTTTATACAAGCCTGTTGACTACTGGATACAGCTAAAATTTTCCGCTGACCAGCTTTATCGGTCTCTCCGTTGATGGTAGAAATTCAGTACGACCACAATAAAGATTTTCAACGAAACTTTCTCTGCGGTTCTTACACGAAAATATCTTTCAGTGAGTTCATAAAAAAAGAACACCCATTCCCCCTACATACACTAGGGCTCCGAAACCCGGGCAATGAAATCCTCCCAAACAAAGTCAAAAACTTTCGGTAACAAGATATAAAAAAGCAAAACAGTAAATTCGAGCTCGGAGAATAAGATACTTTCTAATAGTCCTTTAGCTCAGGGAACGACACGGAATGTGTCTCTATCAGGCCTCGCATGTCCCATCTTTTGGCCATTTAGCGTTTTATTTGAATCATGTCCGAAGGAACACAATCGCCTGAAAGTTCGGTTTTATTATTCTTATTGGAGAGAAAACGCGGAGTTCTTTCCAGTACACAGATGCATTAGATTTAGATACTTTTTTTTTCCTTGTATTACTTGCGGCTTTAACAATGGGCTTATTTCCCTCCTATTGGACCAATCTCGGCAACACTTAATCATGCGAATTCATAGAGAACAACGCGCTTTGTCGGGAACCGAAAGATTATTGGAGTTCCATAGCTTTTGGTGTATTTTTCTTGGGTATTAGATGAAAGAAAGACAAAAAAGAAAAAAGATAGACGATTGTTTAGACGTTATTTTTCAGAATGCAGTTTTCCGAGGTTTATTTGGAGACAGTTTTACAGAACAATGAACCAATGTCAAAGTTACATCAATCTTTGGGATGCATTGGAGATATTTCCACTGATAAACTAATATTGAAAACTTAACAAGACGTTATTTATCCAATATCCGCAGACTGTGATGAATTTCGAAATTATCAGTATCTCAACATTTGCACTATTTTTGTACTAGGAAAGGGTCTTTTTTATTTTGCTTATAAGATTATAAATAATGCTTGTTGAGGAGCTATTTTTGAGTATTATTAACTCATATTTTTACTCTTACTTTGGTTAAAAATCCTCAAAACATATTTCTTCATTTAGTAACAGATTAAAAAGGGGTATTGAATAAATTTTGGAACACCCAACAGTTTTACATTAGTTTCTAAAATACACAGTATTCTGTAGTATGGCTACAAGTACTCTATGAAGGAACTAAAATCTATTTTTCAAATACAAAGAATGAACATTTATGTAGTACTATTCATTTTTAATAACTTAAATATCGAAGTTTGAAGTGGATAAGAAATTTATTAGTTTTGTGTATTTCTATCCATGAAACTATGGAAGAACATTTTTCGAAACTTTATTATTTGGTGTTGCTATGTAGTCATTTTTTTTTATAAAACATCAAATTTATTGCTTTCAGGGGTCTGAAACATTAAAATATATTTTCCTCTAATTTATTTTAACAACCATCTTATCTATTTATATTTAAGAATCTTTTTAATTCGAATGCATTTTCTGTCTCCTTTAATAAAACAGTGTTAACAAAATGTACCTGTAAACGATACTAGACTTTATTGCAGACATTTTTCTTTTCATAAATATTTTTCCGGTGGCTTGTTAAAATACATTAAAAAGCAGCACCAACAGAAAAGCAGATAATTTTGTCTTCCTTTTTTTCCAATGTCCGTAATCATTTTCTTCCTGTTCACCCATCTGTAATTATTGGACGTTATGATGTAAAACGTATCTGGTGTACAGTTGACAGAATCCTGTTAAGAAGAGCCCCCCTCATTCATTCTCTGTCACTGGTAATAGTTGGTTTTTGCTACCAAAGGCAAGCAAGTCACTGGAGATCGATATTAAGAACAGGGCTAAGGAACTTTCAGTTCCTCCTCCTCAACAATTATTTAGTTAGTGATTCTTTTTATTCCTTAGTTTCAGTTTATTTAGTTAGCGAGGAGGGTGTTTCGTTTATGTATATATGAAAGATAGTGTTTCCTTTCATAATACATTCAATAAATTTAAAAACCAATTGTCATTCTATTTGTGTCCGTTATCTCCATTGACCTTAAATAAAAAAAACCATTCTATTTTAAAAAGAATAAATTCTTATAAATTGTAGCTACGGGGTTTCCAATTGCCTGGTAACGACGAAAGAGTTTCCTGCTAGAGCCCTCTTTTATGTCATATAGATTCTGTTTACTCACTGTACAGGTTAAACTATCAATCAAAATTTAAGCCAATTGGAATTAATGTACCGCCCTTGTCCCTCTAGCGACAAACTGCAGAAACATGGCTATTTAACCCAAAACTCGCGGGAAAACTGGAACAACGATGCAGTGTTGGACCTGATAAACCTTTTCTAAAAACTTCAGCAGCGCTTCTGAGGGTCTCGGTTCTCCACGGCTTCGTCGACTGTACACAGAACAGAAAATAGATATACCCAGCAAACACACACAGGTTCTCTGAACGTCTATTAACGTTCAGAAGAAGTTTTCTGAAAGTGTTTGCTGGGATAGATACACGGGCAATTAAAACTTTGTAAAAGTTGCATGTTTAATAACTCTACATCATGTTTTCAGGCTTTTTGAAACGATGCGAGAATATTTCTCGCGAACAAGTTGAAGCAAATATGACATTGATCTTAATAAATTGTAATATTTTGGGGGTTTTCAGCTGAATAACAACTACGATAATTCTATGAACATCATTTTTTAATAGAGACCATTTTATTGTTCACAGCAACGGCATGTAGAAATTGATGCCTATTTTGGGCTTTTAGAGCACGGACAAACAGGATACTCTTTGTTGGGAAAGTGTCACAAATGAAACACTGAAAGTTCAATCGCAAATTTTGTATCATGTTTAGTAAATTTGCGATTGTATCATTGATTTTTGTATCACTGTTTGTGTTTCAAGCATCGTTTTGGTATAGATGAGAATATGTGTCCTGATGCGTGCATTTCCTGAAGTCTGTTTTAAAGTTATTTGTGCAGTTTCGTTAGCATGTTAATTCATATTTATTTTTTCTTTTAATTCAAGTAAAGATAGCTTAAATTTTGGGATTTGTAAAATGTCATTTTTTAATATTGTTAAATATTTTTTTTTAAGTAAATTTAAAAATTTTGTACGAGAAGGCAGTATGTAATGTCCTAATTATTGCATCCGGAAAATTTTGAGATCAAATTCCTTTGCAGAAGGTTCATTATTTATCTGTACAAATTTTAACTTATTCATGCAAAATCGCTTTTTCATTGGCTTTTAGAAAAGTATACCTATCAATGCAGAAACATTAAACTTTATTCTACGCAAGTGTCTATATTTCTATTACGCATTAATATATTTTTTATGGTCTTTTTTAAACAAATTATTTTCTAAACTTAGTAAAACTTTCCCGCGAATATTTCTTTTCATAAACATTCTACGGTAAATCGCTAAAAAGTATTAACACAGCTCGGGAAATAAAAAAAAAACACGAATAAATTTCCTCCTGCTTTTTCCGATGCCTGGAATCATATATTTCTCTTGTCCTGTTTCACCGATCTGTAATTATTGGACTTATGATATACGAAATATTACAACATACATAGTTGGCAGCTGCAGCTTCTTGGGAAAAGCTGTTCATTCATTGGCTGTCACTGGTAAATAGCCGAGCTATCCCATGGAGGCAGTTTTAATGAAAGCCCCGGCTCTTGAAATCGATATTAAAAATAGGGCAAGGGAACTTTGAGTTCCTTCTCTTTTGCTGGATAAGTCTTTGAATCACGGTTCTTTTTTGATTCTGGATAACAAAGTTTTAATTCTTTCGGATGGATAGGTGTTTTGTTTATATATTTTTTATTTTCTAAAGTGAATTAAAACTTAGCAAACCTGCTTTTTTACTTATTTCACTTCGTGTTTCCGTGTTTTATGAACTCATCTAGTGGAAAATTGAATAGTCTTCCATAAAAACATCGGAAAGTCAATCGGATGTCTTGTGCGTTTTTCGTGAAGCCGTTAAAGCGAATCTTGACCTCAGCAACACTATACTTATTGATAAACTATTGCGGGAAAAAAGAAATCACATAGTATCAACATTTTTTTTATGCATCAAACATTCAAATGAGAATGACCGCTTTAGTTAAAGCAAAGTTCCTTTCGTCACTAAAATAAGTAAGTAAAATAAACTAATTGATTAAAATAGAAAGGGGTGGGATTTGGTTTGGGATTTATGAGGGTAAATGGATTAGTATACATCTCCCAGGCAGGCCAATAAAAAGACAAGAGGCGACGGGGCTCCGATTGGGTGGGGGAGGGGAGGGGTTACAAAAACTGTAAACTGAATAATAATAATAATAATTTTTTAATATGTTTTATCGTGGTTTATGAAAGTTATGCAGTAAAGTAAGTCGGTTAACATTCACAAGTATATATAAACGTCTTTGACAATAAATTGGAAAAAAAAATGAATTACTTTTATCCGCTTCTTCTGCTGCAGTTACAACTAACACAATTTGTTGCAGTGTATGGATTGCTTTATTCTTCTTCCTTTAGTGCAGGTTTTTAAATTCCAGTATACAAAAGAAGGGAGAAATTTCTTACTCGTTATGCGCCAAAAATGTATAAACCCTTTCACGTGCATTGTCTATACATTTTATACATCAAATTTCAATATTTCTAACGTTTATCGCTAAAATGTAGGCAGGTTGGTTAATTTTCTCATTGCCATGCTCAGCATTGTAATGAAATTGCATTAAAATGATAGAGGTTTCAAACATTTAACAGATTACTGACGTGATAAATATTTTACAGAAAAATTATCTGCTTTTCATTAAATTGATGTGGGAAATTTAATCATCTTTCAATGTATCTGCAAAAACTGGAAAATGTAACATCACTGAAAGAAATGTTTTGTTAGTTCAACAAAATTTTGGTTGGCTCTATTTCAAAGAAATATTTTTGTTGAATCGACAAAATTTCTATTCATTCAACGAGATATTTTGTTAGTTTAACAAAAATTTTGTTGGAAGCAACAAAATTATTCACCTAAAATAGCGCCAACCAAACTTTTGTTGAATCAACAAAATTCCGTTGAATTCAACAAAACATTTTTTTTTTTTTTTTTCTTTTTCGTGACGAATGCTTGGTCCGGAAAGGGTTAGAAATACTAAAAGGAAATGTGGTGTATGCACACTTCATACTTAGTCACTGTTTGCCTAATCTACAACTAATTGCTCAAGTTGAGATGTTGCATAACGCAATTTCTATTTTTAGTATTTTTGTATCTGGTTTACTCATCTAGTGGAAATTTAAATAGTCTCCCAATCGGATATACGATAAAACATTTTGTACACTCATAAAAACTGTAACACATGAAACACGTTTCACGGGGTAAAAATGTTCTCGTTACTAGTAATCTATATTTACCCACAAATTGCTTGATTCACTCACTATCTCGTCTTAACCAATCTTACATTATTGTAGATTTATGACGTTATTAACTGTTTACCTGCTTCCGATGTCAGAACTTGCGCTATCTCACAGTTCTTGTTAATAAGAAATTACATGATATGTTAATGGCAAATATATATATATATATATATATTTCATCCCTCAATTATTTTTGAATCCGCCATGCTATATATTAATGCCAAGGTATCATTTTTCCTGCTCCCATAATTCATCTTATCCGAGAAAAAGATTTCTTAACTAACGACGGCTCCAAAAAAATATACAAATAAAATTTTAAAAAAGCGCCTACGTTATGTATTCCTTATTAATACTTTTGTTTCTTTAACATTTTATTTAAAAACTGGAAAACATCATAATTTTTCTCACTTCATAAATCATTAAAAAATAATAAGGATCCTCATTAAACTTTCTGTCAACTGGCTCCAGTTTCCCCCCCCCCCCCCCCTCTATTCTTAAATTTCATGCGACAAGTAAAAAATATGTAATCCTCTCGAAAGTTGAAGAGCTCCCAATTATGAGTTTATGTTATTCATTACGTAAGTTATGTTTCCAATTAAAATATTTATCTTTAAAAAATATATATTAAACTACCTCCTGGAATGAAGAAGTTCTTTTACCCGCATCGGAAAAAAATAATCAATTACTTAGCCACTACATGAGATGCAAAAGCTTTTTTTAAAATTTTTTATGACATTACCAGAAATTCAAAAGAGCTGTCTCATCTTTTTTTGGGTTTCGTATTATTATTTATGAATTTTTTAAATGAAAAAGCAATATCGTTTATTTCGGGGTAAAAAAATATTCTTTCACTTTTGTAAGGATTCTGCAAATTGTGGGGAGTATTCAGTTTCTCTCACTTACCCAAGGGGGTAATTATGACCGAATAATAACTTTAGCAAGAGAATATTAAAAAAGAAACAAAAACAATCATCAATTACTTGATTGTTTGAGAAATATTTTTTGAGCTAATATCCTTTAATTTCCGTCCGTCTGTTTTCTGAAGATATATATAATCTTTCTTTTAATGTGTCGCCCCTACAGTGAAATTCGAATAAACAAACATAATATTCGTTTTACGGTTTGAGTGTTAATACTGCCTTAAGGAATTGAAAATAATTTCAGTTTCCTCTTGAGAAGAAAAAAATAATTTTATTCTTTATTGAGTCATTGTGCATTAATAAATTTTATTCGTTTTTTTTTTCGTTTTTTTTTTCACAATTAAAAAAATTCTCAAGTTTAACTAATGAGGAGATGTTTTAGGTTGATATAAGTCTTTTTTTTCTTTTCTTTTTTGCTTTTCGTATCTAATGTTTGATTGTGTTGTACCTCTAGGCATCGGTATGTAAATGCTCTACATACGATAATTTCGTGATGTTTCAAATGTAAAATACCTGCGGATTTCTTTTCTTTTTTTTTTTTTTTTTTTTTTTTTTTTTTTTTTTGCAAATAAATGAAATGGTGCTGCTATGCAAAGTAAATTTCAAATCCTTTTCAAATTTATTTAACAGAAATTATACTGTACATGTTTCGTAATAATTATGAATTGTTATAAATGTATGCTATAAAAAATTTACAATATAATGTAATGCTGCGTTAGTATTGAAATTTTTACTCAAAAATATCTTTAGTATGTTAAGATTAGTACCATAATTTTTATTCTGTGTTATTTGACCTTTCTTTTTAATTATTTGCTATCATTCCCTTTTTTAAACACTGTCACCTTTTAATTATTTTCTAAATTTCTTTACTTTTCTAATATTCTACTTTAAAATTTCCTATAAATTCATTTTTTAAAAAAGATTAAATCTTTTGATCGACTTTATTTCCTCCTTTTTTTTAAGGTAATTTTTTTCAAGCTTTTTATGTTTGAAGAATCTGCTAAAATGATTTTGTAAAATTGTATTAAAAATGTACCATTTTCTACAATTGTATGAAAAGTATATCGTTTTCTAAAGTAGTATGAAAAGCTACTAAATTCATTTTTTTAAATTGTACGAAAAATATTAGTCACTAACTTATTTGTAGGCTTGGAATAAGAACATTTAGTGAAATTTTACAAGATTCTTTTAACTATCAACACAATAATTTCACAGCTTAGTAAAACTAGTAAAATTTCGTATTTTCTGGAGTATGTGTACTTTAATCGCTTTCTGTCTCCGTTAAGAATTTTTAGTTCTCTTAAAGCATATAAAAATATTAAAAAAGTCACTTAAAAAAAATAAAATTTAAGCAATAATAGTTAAATTCCAGCGGCACTCGAAATGTCTGAAGTGCCACTTCATTTAACAAAATCTACATTTTCAAGAGTCGTCGTCATTAGGAAGGAAAAAAAAAAATATTTTTCTCAAATATGTTCTAATCTTTAGAAAAGGTGCAAATGTGCAGGTGTATTATTAAAATTTTTGAATGCCGTCACAATTTGCCTTTTCTTTTTAAATGCTTGTTTTTTCTTCAAAAAGTATTCATACAGTTAAAATAATGACGAAACAAAGAACTGTTAGAATAAACTTCTTTTAGTTTAAAAAAAAATAGTTTTATTTAGGCAACCTTCCGTCTTTTATGAAATTAACGCTAACAAAAAAAACAACAAAAAAAAGAAATTTCATTATCAAAATGCAAAGTGAATTTTTTAAACAGCTCGTTAGATATTTTTGGAACGAGGGGGAAAAAAAGTATCTTCAATTTTACGGATAATAAGTTTTAATCGATTGATCAAAATTAAAATTGATTGCTAGATTTTTTTTTTAATTAAAGGCTAGATCTGAAATTAAAATATGTTTCATTTTTACAGCTTCGGCATTGAAGGAGAAAATTACGTTGGTACTTTGTTCATTTTAATGAATGATTTCAACCTACCTCCCACCCCACCCCCTCTTCCGCCTTCCACTAAACATTTTAAAAATATTTAGTTTTAGGAAGGAAAAAAATTGTCTTGTAGTAGTAACTAAACCGAGACTCAATGCTTTTAATGTGTGAGGAGTAAAGAAAAGCACCTTTATCAATTTGCATTTATTAGAAGTCGCCTGAAACGAAATCTCGTGGTTAAAAAGTTTGTTTCCATTTTACAGCTCTTCAACCTTCTTGGAAAGTAAGAAAACAAAAAACTCAAAAGAAACTGATGTATAAAATATGAAGTAATTAAAACTTTGTAAAATAACACACATATAAGGTACTTATCACACGAAATGCGCGTCCAGTTTGATAAGTCGCCGTTTCAGTCGTTTGATAAGTCGCCGTTTCTCACTCTTCTGTGGTACTGTGTATGGACTTCTCTTGACGAAAACCGCACCTCCAGTTTGATAAGTACCTTTTATCTGTGTTGTCATCCTGTCTTATTTTCATGGATTTGGCACCTCTGCTTTTTACAGCATTTTGTACAAACCCCAAATCCAGATTAGATCGCTAGTGACAATACCTGCCAAGGGTGTGTTAATTTCTATCACAAACTCCCGAAGATTTCATTTCTACCTTGTTCGGGAACCGATAGATGGCAGCACTACCGATAACGGGATTTTTTAACGGGGCTTTTTAATTTTGAAGCAAATACCTAACAGAAGACCCCCGAGGCTTAGTTTTACCACCTCCGGAGGTATCGTTTTGTATGGGAACTTGGAGGACATTGTGACCTGTGTTATGATGTATATTATTTTACGAAGTTTTCATTGTTTCATTGCCCTGAAAGTGTTAACAACTGAGACAAAATAGCCATAACTGTGGATACTGCTCTGGAAAAAAAAAAAAAATGTTCTTGTCTACCTCTCTTGGGTGGCTCTCTTTCAAAGAAGTATTTATATTGACTCAACAAAATGTTTGTTAATTCAACGAAATACTTTGTTAATTTAAAATAAAAGTGTTAAAACCAACAAAATTATTCGGTTGAAACAGCGCCGACGAAACCAAGTTTTTGTTGAATCAACAAAATTTAGTACAGTTCAATAAAGCGATTTTTTGTCCGTATGCTAGTAAAATGATGTTCCCTTATTACTGGCCATAGTCCTTAACCCTTTAACGCGCAGTGGTTTCGCTCTGAGACCACCAAACTGTTGACGTTTTGACTGTTGAAAGTCACGAAGAATAGATTGGATTTCTATAAAAATAGTTGCGGGTGACATAGCTCCACGAGAATCCCTTACTTTTTAGCACGTCATTTCCCGTAAAAAAAATGGTCACGATTATTTTTAACACCACTGACATCTGCTGAAAAATGAAAGAACGCGAGAACAGCTGGATAGATTGCCCCATGCTGAAAAAAGGGCAGCCGTTGCCATCGCTCGACTTAACTATCAGCAAGATGGCGGACGATCGAAACGTTCATCGCGTACCACAGATCTAGGACCCTTTTTTGACGCAGCTGGCTGTGCGCGGGCACAGCCAGCTGCCGTCAAAAAAGGGGTCTCTAGATCTGTGGCACGCGGTGAACGTTTCGATCGTCCCCCATCTTGCTGGTAGTTAAGTCGAGCGATGGCAACGGCTGCCCTTAATTCAGCATTGGGAAAGGGTTGCGCCTCAAAGGGTTAAAAAGAGAACGCAATTTCACGGAGCAATTAATTCTGAATCTCAAACATTCGCCTTCCATCATTTCGTGCCTCAGCCGTCAACCCCCTTTCCGAGCGGTTGACAGCGGTCCCGCTAAGACGCAACGGGACAGAAGGGCCGATCTGGCATTAGCCATAACTGGCCATAACCACTCACACTCGGCAATCGGGATGATAAATGGACAGTCGGAAATCTGGCAGCCGATACAGAAAATGGGCCGGTGTGGACGCCAATCTCTGGGGCGATCCTGTTTAATGCAGAGCATGAATAGTAATGGAAATTATTTCTGTTATTCTATTTCTAGAGAGGATCTTTTTTTTATTATTATTATTTCCCTTTTTTCTCTGTCGCTAGGGATTTTTGCAGAGATCTTGGAATGATATAAACGAAAATGTGTTGAGTATGTGCGGAATATTGTAGATATTTCCTAAGTGGTTGCTCGGTGTTAAGCTTTGAATTAATTTAACCGTTTAACGCGCAGTGTTCCCGCTCTGGGAACACCAAACTCTGACGTTTTGGCTGTTGCCAGTCACGAAGAATAGATTGGATTTCTATAAAAATAGTTGCGGATGACATAGCTCCACGAGAATCCTTTACTTTTTAGCACGTCATTTCCCGTAAAAGAATGGTCACGATTATTTTTAACAGCACTGGCATCTGCTGAAAAATGGAAGAATGCGAGAACAGCTGGATGGATTGTCCAATGCTGAAAAAAGGGCAACCGTTGCCATCGCTCGACTTAACTACCGGCACAGCCAGCTGTCGTCAAAAAAGGGTCTCTAGATCTGTGGCACGCGATGAACGTTTCGATCGTCCGCCATCTTGCTGGTAGTTAAGTCGAGCGATGGCAACGGCTGCCTTTTTTTTTCAGCATTGGGAAAGGGTTGCGCCTCAAAGGGTTAAGAAAGCCTGTTACTCTCCTGCAGTGTAATGCTTAGTTCGTAGGCTTGTTCAACAAAAACCCCAGCTCTTTTACGCCGAAAAGATTTCGTATAAAATATCCCTTTGCATATCTTTACGCGAAGTACCTCGTTATAGCAAATTACCCTCGTGTTAGCTGCACGGGGACAACAAACTCTCACCAAAAACTCTCTCTTCCGAACCAAATTGCTGGAAAAAAAAAAAACAATTCCAGATCTTGTGGGAACACAGGAATGTGGTCGCATCCTCAATTTTCTGGAAAGAAAAAATAAATAAATAAATAAAATCGGAACCATCTTAGTCCCGCTTCAGTTGACAACGCGTCGTTGGTGGAGCGTGCACGCCCGATGCTCAAGTTCATTGGACTTGCATGTAACAAGATGGATAGAGTGTGCGTAATGCCTGCAGATAGCCAGAGTTATGTGTTGTGTAAGCATGGATAAATAACCGCGGGCGTGTGAAGTGTTTGTTTGAAGGGTCGGATGCAGGTAGCTTAACGTCGAAGTTGTATGTACCAGCTGTGATTTCTGTCTGGAAATGTGCGGAAATCACGGAAGGTTTCGTTATTGAAACGATTATTTTTCATTGATTAATTCATCTCTGCATCCTTCTAAGAAAACGCGATTGCTTGAAACTTGGGGTATAGCCCCAGGTAGCGCGCATCCATGTTGCATGAACGTCAAATAAACGTTCTTCTTAAAATTCAATTAATCTCTGCATCCTTCTAAAAGAAACACGATTGCTTGAGGTATTAAATTTGGGGTATACCTCCAATCAGCGCATCGGTGTTCTCTGAACGTCTATTAACGTTCTTGATTGTTCAAGATTAATTCATTTAGGTATCTTTTCACCGAGTGCCGCACAATAATATTCTTGGAACGTCTTGTTCAAGATTAATTCATTTAGGTATCTTTTCACCGAGTGCCGCACAATAATATTCTTGGAACGTCTATTAACGCTGAGATTACTTGTTGTGCGACGTAAGTAAAAAACGCGACTGCTTGAAGTATTTAACTTAAGGTGTGCCCCAACTAGCTGATCAATGTTCTCTTAACGTCTTTTAACGTTCATAGTTGTTCAAAATGCTTTCGGAAAGAATTCGAAACGTTCTATATAACGTTCTGAAACTTTTCTGGTATGTCTTTGTCAAAAATAATAAATAAATAACGTCCTACTCGACGTACAATAAAAGGACTGGTCATATACGGTTTGTGTCATCTAGTGGACGTAGAAGCTTCACAGCACACGCTTTCAAAGCTATTTTACAATTTTTATGACTCACGACAATTTTTATGACAATTTTACGATTTTTATCAATTAAGTCCTCTTTTAAAGGCTAGTTCTTTGAAGAATTAACACCCCGTTGCCTGGCTTGTGAGCCATTTCAGGAACAGCAAATAAGTTAGAATAAGAGACTCGGAAATTTTCCGATTATTTTTCATAATCTGTTTTCTGAATGCCTTCTTTTAAATGGAAACCCAAAATACAAATTGTGTAGCTTTTGGAGAGAAAAGGGCATAAACATTTTATAGCACGAAAAGGTGTCCACAAAAAAAATTTTAAGATCCAAAGATCTCAGTATATTTTTTGAAATTATATTAAAATTTATAAGCTAAATGAATATTCTAAATTCCTTATCACATATTTTTCACATTAAAATTTGCAGACTATCCGAACTTAGAACGTAGAAGGGTGCAAATGCCGAAAATTGCTTTCATTAATATTAGTTTTCATTTTACTTTATTAGTTCAACTGCAGAAGCAAGAATCAAAATGATTAAGATAATGTAGGAAGTCATTCATCGTAGCAATTCTTTTTCAATTTAATGAAAGTCATTTGTGTAGCAGAATTCTTTACATCATTCTAGCAAACTTAGTGCGAGTAAATGTTACCCACCGTAGCATATCAAGCAGTTGCATCCATAATTAAAACAAAACATATTCACTCAAACGAGAGATAGAAAAAAAAAAAGAACGAAAATGAAGGTTAAAGCACCATTTCGGATTCTTTTGGGCTGATGATCTTCCTAACTCCGTACTAATTCAATTCTTTCATATTCCGCCTTGCCTAAGATCCTTTTAATTTAATATAACACGGGCTGTTAAAAGTAACTAACTGACAGCGGCAACATCTGTTTCCCAAGGCTTGAATCCTTTATTTCTATACGCCATTTTCAGTGGGCCATTTTCTCCCTTATTTGCATGTTATTGACTCTTCCGTTTCAATATAGAATTAATCGGATGAGAAGAGTCAATTATTAAAAAAGGGGGACGGGAGGAGAAGGGATGTTGAGATAATTAAGCGCTTCAGAAAGTAGTTTTTTTTTTTTTTCCTAATGTAGACTTGTGACTCCGTGTTGGGTGGAGTTTTTCTTCTTTCTTAGTTCTTACTGCATGTTGTGGAAAGTATTTTTGTTGATTTCCGATTTCATATCTGAAATAATGGGTTCTTATTGCACGTAAGCTGTTGCTTTACTTCGCCACCACGTGCAACATTCCTGTTTGTAACAATCTTTATCAATATTAAAACTTATTATAAATTTGGTTTGCGGTTTTTTTTTTTAAGCTCTAAATTCTCTAATATTTAAGTGTTATATCCCGGTTCAGTTAAGACTCTAATAGACCAATTTGCCATCATTAACTCTGGTTAACACGTAATTTAATTTTGGATCGGATGTTATTGACAATTTAGGACACTTTCATTTAACCAGAATTTGCATAAACTCAATACAAATTACTTTAGAATGACTCAAAATACTTGAGAATGTCTTTTGACAATATACGCCGTCCTCTGTTAAAATTGATAATTTTATTCGAGATTTAAGTATCTCAAATTTAATTTATTAAATTTTATTTCTCTTTAACTATATTACGGATCATATATTCATGATGAGTTTCTGAACGTATCTAAATTCAAACGGACTTATTTAAAAAAATAAATAAATAAATAAAAAGAAAACAAGTGGTACTGCCAAAAGGCATTATGCATTTTCCAAAGCTTTTCAGAAAATGCGTTTACTTTTATCTAATCATAATTTTAATTTTTCTCCTTGTTGTGCATCGTTTTCATTTTGTTTAATAGAATTTTTTTTTCCCTCCCAAAAGTTTCGTTTTTTTTTTAAAAAAAAGGAAGAAAAAAAAATCAAATTCGAATTGAAAAACAAAGGCGCATACAGAAACAGAAATATACTTAAGTTTTCAGACACTTTTCCAATAAATCCTTCTAGGGGCACAACACTTGTTATTCTTAAAAACCTTAACAAAAACCAACTAAATAAATGTATCTAGGAAAATATTGCTTATGCAAAAATTTTGATGCAATGCCATTTGATGGGCCACTCACAGTAAAGACTCTTATTTTCCGTCTTCCATTAGTTTCATTTATTTAATAAATGTATTTGTTAGAAATTCATTACGATCTCTTCGTAGCCGTTATTCTAATAAAGATTACGTCATTCTCAATTACTTCCTTTCATAAAGAAAATATATTTGCGAGAAATTCACTTTGACGCTTTTCCTTTCAGTAAATAGAAATGGGGTGTTTAGGCTGCTTTCCATAATACGTTCCTTTTTAATTTTCTGTTCATTACGCCCGCTTTCCTGTTTTCATTTGCCAGACCCTAAATACTGCAAACATTTTAATATTTTGACACGGTTTCTTCAAGGTACGGTATTCAAAGCGTTTCTTCATTTAAAAGTTAAATTATGAGCAAGCATTATTTTAGTGAACAGATATAAAAGAGAAATATTTTACTGTATAGCAATTTTTCGCGTTGATTTTAATCCTACAAACTATTATAACTAAATATACGTATTTATTTATTTTTGGTGAATCCTCAACTGTGTGATTTTTTCAACTATATTTCATGAAAAAAGAGAAAGAACTAAAAAGAAAATAAAAGAAATATGTAAGGGGTTATGTAAGTAAAAGGTGCTAGAGGAAAAGTAAATGTGCTTGATTTTCATTATTTCGTTGAAATCATTCAAAATTTCGACTGTCTTATTTATCATGACAACCTTCTGGTAAATCTGTTAAATACATGCAGTCAACTCATTACTTTATGCATCTATCTATATGTAAATATATATGTATATGTGTGTGTGTGTAAATGTATGGATATGAATATATACCAAAAGAAACTAATGATATAAACGAACCATCCTCATCCCCCATAACTGTTCGAAACAATGAGCCAGTCACGTGGGAGTGTGTATTATGCGTTTAAGGCAAACCTATACCAGGAATATCTGCATAGGGGAGAGCCTTGGGTGAAGAACTTTTCAAGGGGCTCTAATGCGTATTCATGCTACGTCCGGAGAAAACCGCCCAAAACTTCAGACCGTGAGTTTGACCGAAGTGCGACGGGACAATCCCATGGGAGAAAAGCAAATCACAAAAGAATAAACAAATTTCCGGATTAGAAAAAGAAATATGTGCAATCACTGCGACTCTTGGCAGAGACCACATGATGCAGATTGTAAATATAGCGGGAAGAACACGGGTTATGTGTTTTCACAACATTATAATACTAGTTAAAAAACATTATGTTCAAAATAAATAAATGAATAAATAAAAATAATTAACCCATTGAGGCGCAGCCCTTTCCCAATGCTGAAAAAAGGGCAGCCGTCGCACAGCCAGCTGCGTCAAAAAAGGGTCTCTAGATCTGTGGCACGCGATGAACGTTTCGATCGTCCGCCCTCTTGCTGGTCGTTCATTCGAGCGATGGCAACGGCTGCCCTTTTTTCAGCATTGGGCAATCTAATCCAGCTGTTCTCGCATTCTTCCATTTCTCTGTGCTTTTAAAAATAATCGTGACCATTTTTTACGGGAAATGACGTGCTTAAAAAGTAAAGGATTCTCGAGGAGCTATGCCACCCGCCACTATTTTTATAGAAATCCAATCTATTCTTCGTGACTGGCAACAGTCAAAACGTCAGAGTTGGGCGTTCCCAGAGCGGGAACACTGCGCGTTAAAGGGTTAATAATAATAAAACGAGCGTTATATTCGTTGGAAAAACATCTCAAAAGGCTGACACACATCTTCACATACTTTTTTTTCACTCCGCAACTCAAATACTGTGTCCCCCACCAGCCATGATTCTAAAATTATAACTTCATTCAAGCCTCTCTCCTTTCTATTTTGTGAGTGAGTGATTTTATTTCTCCGTGATTACAGAGCTTTTGTTTGTAGATGCTCCCCCCCCATCCGCTCTGTTTTTGCAGATCTTCCATTAAGACATGTTCATTTTCCAGGATGAACACCAACCTTACCGTTTTATTTACCTCTGCTGATGCTGCTTCTTAAAAAAAAAAAAAAGAGAGACTCCCTTCTTTTCAGAAAGGAAAACGCAACTTGTAAATAAATCTTGATTTCTCCATTATACACCTCCCAAACAAAATGGTTTTTTTTTTGGTTTTTTTCTCGCAAAAGAGACGTACATAAGGGGAAAAAAAAAAGTTGAAAAGATGAGGAATCTAGGAAATAAATTTCTTATGGAGTGGGAGGGGGGTGTATGGAACGGGGGCTTGTAGAGAGAGGTTGGTTTCTTTTTCCGAACACAAATTCCTTATTCAAATTTATGCGTGAGATTTCTACACACGACCTTTTCTTAAGGAAAATGCACAAGATGCGTAAAGAGAAAAAAAAAAAAAAGCGAACATTATTTATTCAACTGGAAGTACATGTAGGTGCAGAAGTGGAAGGGGGGGGGGAGGTAACTAATATGAATAATGCATTAACGAACTGGAAAATTTGTAAAAGAAAATTAAGAATTTTGTCAAACAAGAGACAATGTTATCTTTCGATTTACGAGTCATTCTCTTACTCCGCCACCCGCCCCAATCTAATGTCAGTTTTTGAGGGGGGGGAGTATCCCCTTTTCCCCTCAAAAAAGAAAAAAGATATTGGATCCGTATAGAATATTTTATATACATATTTAATGAATTCATTTTTTAGCATTCTTACCTTATTTAGGAAAAAAATATGTCTGCCTAAATCATTGTTATATGTAAAGGAGTAATGATCTCATAATTAGAGCGAATGTTACTCATTCGTTTTTTGACTATAATGAATCTCGTAATACCAGAAATAAAGATGTTATTCGTTATTATTTTTTCTCCATGTCTCTGCAAGAGTCCTATTGGAGAAACGGGAGACGTTCTCCTTTTTTAAAAGGGACGGGAGAGGGGGAGAAAGCATAGCTATTAAATCTGCTCACTTAATGGGCATTCTTATTAAAATGAATTTCATTAATGTCGCTGTCCTCCTATATAATGTGACATGACTCACAGAATTTTTTTTTTTTTTAAATATTGCATATCAGAGTCATGTCCTTACATTCTGCCCCCATTCATGTTTGCTCATAATGAATTTTCTTCTATGTGCCGCGAACACATTATTTTAGCAATATCGAGCAATTTGTGTTTTCTGTACTGAAAAAGTACGATTGTCATTTAAATTTTCTTGCCTTTGTTTATATTTTTTATTGTTCGAGTTTTTACCGTCTTCGCAGAAAGGCAAAGTCCATTTCCATTATTTATATGAGGATTGACAATCTATATGTATATTTTTTGTATTAGTAAGCCATTCCATGTTGTTGCTATGTATATTTCTCGTGGATTTTTATTTTTCACACACACGCTTACACTGTCCCATGCAGCACGCACAGGTTCTCTGAACGTCTGTAATCGTTCAGAAAATGTTCTCTGAACGTTAATAGTCGTTCAGAGAACGTATGCGTGCTGTGTAGGGTAATGGTCGTATTCGTCGAACATCCCAGACAGCACGCATAGGCTCTCTGAACTTCTGTTAACGTTCAGAGAACGTTTTCTGAAGGATTATGAACTTTCAGAGAACCTGTGTGTGCTGTGTGGGATTAAACCCGCGAATTAATGGTATTCAACAAGCTAAATACAAGAGTCATTACGACATTTATGACCAATAAATTTCCGCTTTGTTTTCGGGAGTCAAAATGGCTGTATCCCCAATAGTACAACTAGTTCAAGAGACGTTCTCTTAACGTCTTTTGAACTAATTGTGCTACTACAGTCAGGTTATCTGACTCGTGAGATCATGGTGTGTGGATAATACCTCTGTGAGCCTTTTAAATTATGTATTTCGTTTTTAGCACTCTTAATTTTTAACCTAAGAAACAACTTAGCCCTGTTAATTAACTTACTAAACAATTAAATGAATAAGTCAAATGTAGCTAGTTTTTAAATAAGCCTTTCTCCAATTGCTTTCCTTGATAAAAGTAAAAATCAACAAGTTTTCGGTGTTTGTCTGCATACCTCGAAAAATATTACGTGAAAACTAAAAATCTTTTACTTTTTGTCTGTTTGTACAGTTTTCTGTACTCTCTTTTTTGTGTATATAATCCATGATGTAGCAGTTGCACAAAAAACAATGGTGTAAAAAGAGAAGAAAAATATCTGTAATATATTTCTTAATGAACTCATTACTATTGGTTAGTTTCACATTCATTGTTTTTCTCAGTTTGTATATATAAAACACAATTTTCAAATACCTATTTTTAATTGTTAGAGTATTAGTGCATTATACCCTTTCTCTCAAATTTTTTCAGACCAGTAACGTTCTTGAACGTAACCATCTTAAAAACGCGTTTTAAAAGAACCCTTATGAGATCTTGAGTACCAATTCATTTCAAAAAATGTATTCAGTATGATTTACTAATAACTCATCTACTAAATATTTTATAGCATATTGTGTCCTTATTTTTTCTGAAAGATTTCCTGGCCAGTGACTTTCATCAAGTTAATTATCTCGAAATCACGTTCTAAAATAGCCCTTACAATGATGCCAAAATTCATTTCTCAAAACGTGCATTCAGTTTGATTCAGTAATAATTTATTTGCTTACTCAATATTTTATAGTCTCCATACCATTTGTCTTGTAAGATGACTCATTGTCCATCGCCTTTTGTCTGTCCGGAAATTCTCACATGCCCAGAATGTCCCGCTTTTTGTCGGGACAAAATGCTTCAAACAATCGCCTCAATTTTCTTCTATCGTTCCATATTTTTTTTGTTATTTATAATCCTCTTCGGATGGAGCTATTCAGAAATAATACGGGGGATTCTTGACAATGCTTTGTGCGATATGCTTTGTGAGTTAGCATTCATTTTTTTATTTTTATTTATTCAATGTGTATATCCCGGTATGGGACTCTTCAGATATTGAAATAAATAAATGAAAAATTCGAAAGTCGTCTGTAAGAAATGGCGATATATATATATATCTGAAGAAATGTTTGTTCTTTTGTTTGAGGCGGGATGTTTGTTATTAAGAATGCCAAAAAAGAACGTGAGAATTCTGCACTAGTAAGTAAGAGTTCTCATCATTTTCTCGTGTTCGTGAAATGTTCCTTGGGTATGACTTTTCGTCTTCAGTTCGTGGAAAGTTATTTTTCTTATTGTGAAAGTTTCTCTGGAGTGTTTGTGTGTGCGTGAATATCGGTTTTGTTTCGAAACGAGCTCAGAATTAACCGTAGATAAAACATTGTTTGATAGAAATAGACTATTTCATTAGCACAAAAATGATTGAGCCACGACGAAAAGTAAAATTATTCAAGGCGTTTTATGTTTAATTTTTGGAATAAGATTGATATTTTTTTAACCAACAGAGACATTGTCGAATGAACCAGGTACTGCCTTTGTATACGTACCTTCTATAACTGTAGTTTGTCTGAACCGGGGATAGCCAACCTTTTGCGCCGATTTTAATTTTCAGTCGAAACGATCGTATCTTGTTTTAAGTATCTTTTTATGTGTGTTTTTTTCACAAAGTTTTTATTTATTTTTGCTTATGTACTTCTTAGTTTGTTAAACATAGTTTGCGCTCTGTAAATTATAGTTGCTCGTTATTTTACATCGATTATTCTAATATTTATACGATCGATGCTCCATATAATTGGAATATTGCACGAGATTTCAAACAATATCTATTTAACAGGTTCTTTTTTAACTCTCTACTTAGGCAAAACCTAATTTCAAAGGCAAAACATCCGAATGCTATCTAAAAGGAAATAAACATTACATCATATGCATGCAGCTTCCTTTTTTACGTAAAGTATTTCGCTAAATTGAAGCACATACTTGTATATACCTACTTTAAACGATGCGACTTAACAGATCGAAAAATCTATCTATATTATACTCCCCTCCCACTTCTCTTTTAAGAGATTTCTTTATAAGCTTTTCCTCTTAGCTTTTCCGCTTAGCGTTTGCTCGATAGATAGGCCCAATATCAGGCACGCAATCGGCAAATAAACAATGAAAAATATATCGATAGTATCACGATTCTCTCTCTTTAACTTTTAGGCTTTAATGTAAAGAAACAGTTATCATCTCTCTCTGAGGCCCGGATAACAATCGGGTTGGTCGAGAGAGAGTCAATTCTGCCGATACAAGCCCGACCTCTTCCCGACGATAATCAAAACACTTTCTCCTTTTACGACGTAAATATTGCGTGAACGACACGAAGGTAATTATCTTGTAGTTTTTTGAACATCCCGCCCGCCGCCCCTGTCTTCACTCCCCCCCCCCTCTCGTTTTTCTGAGTCAAGAAGAGATAGATCATTACGCAACTGATGAAGCCCTTGTGATCTCGTGGACTGCTTGCTGGAAATGCCAATGAAAATAATGAGTTCAGAATAAAAATTGAAAAATAAAATAAAAATAAAAATGCAGTTTTATGTGTGTGAGTGTGAAAGTTAAATACTGTTGATTAGTGAAATAAAGCATTTTAGAGGCTTTTCTACCCGAAGAGCGATCCCTAGTAGCACAGCTATAGTCTGTTCGCCGAGTCGAGAGAACGAAACTAAATAATGGCACATGTAAACTGGCGAAGTGTAAGCACCTGGCATTTTGCCAAAGCGCCAAACACAGTATGAATTTCTGCTTTCTTCCATTTACGCTGTTAGGCGCATTTAACCTTTCTTAACTCCAAACTAGAGATTGGTGAAAATATGTGTAATTCTTTGGTAACCCGTTTGTTTACTTTCGTTCTCTCGTTTCCGCGAACAGACTATAGTTCAAAACACGTTCAGAACACGTTTTTTGACGTTCAAAAGACGTGCTTGGACTGTGTTCTGAACGCCTTTAGAACTAATTAGGGATGTCAACACAAGACTTTTGAACAGCTTTAAAAAACAAACCAATGATGTTAAACACTCGAAAAAATTAATAATTCTTCTTCACCTAATGCAGTACGAGTTAATACTAACAGTAAAGCTGTATAGCAAAACCACTCAAAATAACTGGTGTTTAAAACATAAAATAATAAAAAAACAACTTTGTGAAATAGCACCAAAAAGTTTACTTGAACGGCCATGCAGCTGTTTCGAGCAAAAACGTTTTGCTCTTCTTCAGTGACAATCGCTTGAAGACAGAAACGGGGTTATGCAAGGAGTTATTGAATGGCCGTTCAAGTAACCTGTATGGCCGTTCAAGTAACCTTAATGGTGTCATTTTTCAAAGGGTTTTTTTTTTTCTAAATTATTATTTTAAGTAAAGCTGTATGTCTGATATGGAACTTTCAGAAAAATTCATAAGCATAAAAATTGCCATCCGAAAAATGGAGTTACCTGTTTAAGGAAATATTCCGTATGTTTAGCATTTTTTCGTGAGTGTTTCGTCACTCCTATAGTTTCGTTGTCTGTAAAAGTTCACAGCATAACTTGTAAAAATACATTCTAATTTTTTTCGAGTCTCTGTCGCAATTAAATTTTTTGAAAATATATTCAAAAGTTGCATGATTTCAAAAAAAGAAAAAACAGCCTTAAAAGAAAATTGAAATGCACAAAATATATATATTTATAAACTATACATCGATTAAATATAAATCTAATTGTATTGAGATACATATTTACTTCTAAAATTAATAAAGAAATTCTTACATTACGCATAAATATGTAGAAAAGAAGTACATATTGAACGTTTTGGGTGATACGAAAGGTTCGAAATTAATAAAAGTTTGCACGGTTATCGCAGAACACGCACGGCACGGCTGCCGATATGGCGATATTTTTTTCCGCCATGTTCTGCCGTTATTATCAGTTACAGAATGGACGTAATTTTAACTACCATTGTTATTACTTAATATTAGAATTAAGTGTAAATTATTACTATTATCGTTAAAGCCTCTACTATTTTTACTTAGTATGAGAAATTTCATTTCACTCGATAACCATATCTTGATTCTTTATCGCCCTTCCACTTGGCGTCCTTACCGTGTTCTGCGATTCACACTTTTCATTTTTAGAACAAAATATTTTTTATAGAATAAAAATTCATGTTTTACTTTGTTTACTGTTTCAGTTGTGCTTAAATTACGGAAACATTTTGCTCATAAGGATTGAGAATACTCAAAATATCTAATGTTTAAAAGTTAAAATTCCTGTATAAATTGGTAAAGAAAGTACACACAGAAAATATACATAAAAATATATAATAAATGCGCATGAGATTTTTTTTAATGTAAGAAGAGGAACATTACGCGCCTAAATGCGATATTAAAATCTCATCGATCATTAAGAGGAGAAAAAAAATAGAATGGGAAAGTTTTAATTGTGTCACACAATCTAAAATTCGAAGCGGCTGAAGGAATTAGTTTCAAACCCTGTGATTAAAATTGAAATGAAATTCCGATGCAGCTATTTTGCTTTTTTATAATTATTGTCTTCAAAATATATTAATTTTTAGTTGGAATTATGAAACATCTGACATTATCAGCGTGATTGAGAAATATTGCTATGATTCATTATGAAATTGGCTCTAATTTAAATAAAACTGTTCAATGAAAAAAATGAATTTCCAAAAAATAAATGGCATTCATAACTGAAATTCAATTCGTTTTTATTATTGTCATGATTATTATTCAAATTATTTCATTTGCCAATAACATTACACGGGTTTTATTTAAAAAAAATATTTTTTAATTACTTTTGAAGCAGCGAAATTCTTTTGATATTATCCTATTATTTTTAACATTGCCTACATTAATGAAGGTTAAGTAATTTTGCGAGAGCATTCATCTTTTTTTTAAATATAAATCTCAAAATTCTGGTTGATGAGTTAAAAAGGAACTTTTACTTAAGTCAAATCTAAATTTCTCAATCTTCAGAAAGAATTCTGGAACAAAATTAATTCTTCCTTTCAACAAGAATCTGTAATTCGAACACAAAAACAAAAATGAGACAAACATTTTATTTTTACTATTATTTCTTTTTTATCCTTTTGCATTCGAGAAGTGAATATTCATTGATATTTATTCCAATCACATCCTTTATATATATAAAAAAAAGTCGTTCTGCATCTTCACGTTTCTTTCATTTTGCTCAATCTTTAAGATTCTTTCTTCTTTTTTGGTTTTTGTATTTTATTCTTTTCCTCTAGAATTTAAAGTTTTGAATATTTTATGTGTCCCCGGGAATATTCTCGTACTGAGAGAAGTGCTTAAGGCATGTTTTGTTCCAAATTGTTCCTTTATAGAAGATTTTCGAGGAGGTAGAGCTCTCTTGTTTTTGTTTCTTATTAGTTTTGTGAATCTTGGGCAGTTTACGGCAGAATAATTCTAATCACGAAGCAATTTATCGTTTGTTTCTTTCTCGGAAAACAACTTTCAAAATGCTAAAAACTTATCCTGCTCTCTTATAGTTAAGTATGGGATGTATGCAGGGTAAAGTAGTGGGGGGGGGGGTAATTATTTTGCCATTTTCTCGAAGCCTTTTGTCTTTATGAACCGTAGCAGAGATAGAAAGTAGTTAAACCAGGTTTCTAAAAAATGGTTTATAACAGCGTTTCCCATCCTTTTTACACTAGCAGAACAATCTCAACCAAAGATAATAAATATTATATAATCATGTATTTTACTTATTAAATTAAAATATTACTCAACTGTAATTTCTAGTTAGAACGGCATTTGCTGTTGATTATTTTTAAATAAATTTCATATCCTTGCACCGACATTAAAATCTAGCAAAACTAATTTTAAACACTTGTTTATAAGATGCTATTATAGATACTCTTAATAAAAGCAGCACAACATTTCACCATTAAATTTTTCTAAATTAGCAAAGGTTTCAGTGGAGAAATTTTCTCCGTCATTTGGTTCTATTGGTCAGTTTAAGCACCAAAGCTTGGCGCAACGTAGCTAATTTAGCACCATTTTATGGTGAACAGTTAACCAGTCTCCAATTACAGTCTAAGACATGGGAGAGGAAGAATATATTATTTGTAAATTATTTCATTTAACTCAAAAAAAAAAAATAGCTCGTACATTTATAAATATTGCTTTGTTAAAGCTAATCGTGTATGCAGTGAAAGTACTGTTATAAAGTAATTAAAAAAACTTTGTAAAATTAAAAAACTTTGTAAAAAACTTTGAAAAAATGTTTTTTACAAAGTTTTTTAATTACTTTATCGTTTAACACCAGTATTTTGAGTGTTTTTTCAAAGTACTGTTATATTTCACTAATTATTTTAGATAAAAATTGGCTCTGTTACGTCAGTTTGTATTTTATCATTGTATTAATTGTTGTTGTTAATCAATGGATATAATCATCTGAAATCGCGATTTTCGTTTTTGAAATGACTTATACATAATGTACTTAATTATTATTTTTTCATTGATTTAAATTTAAAATTTCACTTTGTTTAGAATATCTTATAGAATTTATATTGCATATGTATTGTGACATTTGAAATAGTTGTTAAGTCATTTTTGTGACAAAAGGACACCATTTGAAAATTTATTCTTGATACTGCAACCAGTTGGTATAATAATCGTCCATTGAATTTTATCTTCCGGTAACAACAGCAAAAGTTAATAGTTCTCATAACCTTACTAAGAATGCTAGTTTTTATCAGCGTGGCAACAAATAATAGTTAAATATTTTAAATCGCGTGTTCAGATTAAATTTACGGACCAGCAGTTGAAAAAAGGTGTAAAAGTAAAAATGTTTAAACTCGGCAATTTTACTGGTTTCCATTCATAAACTGAATTTAGATTTTTGTAGAATGTGTTCATTTTATATTTCAGTTAATAAAGAGTACTTCACAAATATTTTTAACTTAAAAATGTCGATTTAAGAAGAATGAAACAACTTTTTTCCCTCCCTTAATTCTACATGTTTTTTTTTTATCCATTTATATTCACTGTTACCCTATTTGAAAAAATAAATTGAGAATTTTTCGTTCCTATTGAAATTATTTCTCTATACAAATGTTATCTATTTAAGTAAAAGTAATAACTCTATTTCTTTTGATGAAAGAACTAAATTAATTCGAAAGGGGAAAAAAATACCCACTTGTTCATCACCAAGAACTGCAAACTTATTACTATTTTTAATTACTTCAACGTTCCATTAAAACTCAACTTAAAGAATTCGCTTTATGTATTTTTTTTCTGTGCTTAAAAAAAATCCCCTTTGAAAGTTTTAAATAGGGAAAAACGAATAATCTTCCCTATTAAAAAGGGAAGGATTTGAACTTGTGTAATAATTTTTCTCTCAGAGTTCAACATATGAAACATTTTAATAAACACAGAACTTCAATTCGAGCATGTCGCAATTGAATCTCCCAAGAAATGAGGGGGGGGGGGTAGTTAATTTTTTCCTTCGATGAAATTATTCGTAATTCACACAAAAGGATTTTTTCTTTTCTTATTCTCGTAGAATTTTTCTACTGTTTTCGTTTTTATATTCCCTTCAGTTAAACGAAAGTCCAACAATAAAGTCTTCCCTGTTTGCTCATATGTGAAGACTTATTATTTGTTGAGAGAACACTGAAAAAAAGAAAATGTCACTGAATAGCCACCAAATATAAATAGAATAATAGCAATAGAAAAAGAACTTGAATTAGAAGTTTTCTTTCCCCCCTCCCTTTACCCGGTTTTTCGATTTCGTTATCGTTATGATGTCAAAAATCTTTTCTGTTTCATAACTGGATGCTATTTTTTAAACCCCCCCCCCTCCCTCCCCCCCTTATCCTCTCACTCCTCCCTCCAATATTTGTCGTCCGATTTGAAGAGAAAAGAAAAAGACATTGGGAATCATTAGTTTTAGAAACAAAGTGTCTCCTGTCGTTCGGACATGCTAGATTGGGGAGAGTTGTCTAACGCTGAGTTTCTCTGTCGGCCATGTTTGTTCACGGCTTTTGATTCGTCGGAAATACAGGCGAAATATATGGCAGTTTACTGTACATGCAAACTAACGCAGTAGTAGTTTGCATGGAACGTAGTCCAGTGGTCAGCGCTGTAGACTTGTAACCTGGAGGTTGCGGGTTCGATTCCGACTTACTACTAAAGATTGAGGTGTACGTTAAACTCTTCCGAAAGTCATCTGGCAGTTTCAGAGGGATGATACCCTATTCACAATTCCAGTCCTCTGATGAGGACCCAAATTGTGGCTGGAAGAAACAACAGGAAGGGCCTATGTAGCTGTAAAAGGCACATTCGATGACATGAACTGTCCTCTCCTGGCAAACTAACACACTATTCGTGCACAAATGTTAAACTCTAGTAAATTTTCTTTTAACGATAGTTGTATTGCTCATAAATTTAAATTCAATTGGGTTTATTATTATTATTATTATTATTAGTCACACAAAAACATGACTATCATTAGCATTATGTCACAAGATTTATAAATTTACAATTTTGCAGACTTTAAAATGTGTTCATGTTTTTATGATAATAAATAAATAAATAAATGCTTACAGATTTCTTTAAACTAACAGAAATTGAACGCAAGATAAAATTATTCTTCACCAGAAAAATAAACTACCTATGCGTACATTTCATTTTATCCGAACTAATCTCGAGTTCACCTAAAATCCACTCTATTACTCCAGTTAAACCATGCGCTGAAATACTGGACTTTTCATCGAAGTGGACATTAATGGCGGTATTTATAGTGATGTTAACAAAAAAATTCTTTTCTTTCTGTACATAATGATCGGCAAAAGATTGTTATTATTTTTTTAAAAAAAGACACGAGTACTCTTTTTCTTTCCCCCCCTTTTTAGAGGATAAAAGGATTTGCAAGGAGAATCGGTCATAATGATTAGAGAGCAAGAGATTGTCAGACGTGTCATTGTACTTAGGAAAAGTTTGTTTGTACGTACAGTATTTGTTTTGCAGTGTAATAATTGCTCTTGCTCAGCGTGTTTTGAAGCATTCGTGGTGCTTTGGTGGAACTGTTCTTGTAATTAACAATTGAAATTGTGCATTATTTTTTAAATTATGGATTTTTTTGGTCTCTCTCTCTCTCTCTCTCTCTCTCTCTGTGTGTATATATATATATATATATATATATATATATATATATATATATATATATATATATATATGTAATGTATAAAAAAGGTAATTTGGGTTTTACTAGTTTGGGTATTGTTCAAACCGGTACTTTCACTGTAAGTTTTGCTTTCCTGTCATACTTGCCACGCGCGCTCTGGAGCTATGTTTTATTTATTTTGTTATTTGCCAGACATCAGGCCGTCGATTCTGAGTTCTTTAGATGTACACGTGTCCCCACGCCCTTGTAGCCCCGGATGCGGGTCATGTTGGTAAATGTGTGTGGTTCGATCAGAGATAAGAGAGAGGCGGAGTTATGTCTTCGCAAACCACGTGGTGTGTGGTAAGCGTAAATACTCCCGCACATCGAAAATCGAGAGACTTCTGCCACTGGAACTGCTTCATGAGTCCACGCTGATTCTTGTACCCGTCTCCCCTCCCCTCTTCTCATTCTAAATTGTAACTTAAATGTAATGTTCAATAAACCATATTACCTGCCTTAACTCTGAAACTTTACTTGAAATATCTGACGTCTCATATATATATATATACTAGCTGCGTGCCCGCTCTTCGCACGGTAGGAAACGAAAATGTTCCTTACATGTGTAATTCCGCTTAATTCCAGTGATGTGAAATCTAAAATAAAAGCGAAATTATTTGACTTATAATGTAAAGTTTGCGTCATGAGTACTAACTTGGCATCATTGCAATATCATGACTCAAAAAACTACATCAGTGTCATTCGCGATCAGAAAAGTGAAAAGCTTAGCGGTTTGCAGAGAACTCCTGACTTTCAAAATGTGTTATTTCTATATCATACTGTTTTGAGGTTCAAGTTGTAGCATTAAATACCTCAGACACTACATGAAATGAACAACTATTTATTTTAAAATAGCTGCGAATTTCATTTTTAAAAAGTTCAAGTAATCTCCTCTGTCGAAATTACTGCGGTATATATCAACGCAAATTAGAATTACTTATCGTTCAGTTGGTTGTAAAACAACCCTTGAAAAAGGATTAACAGAAACTTTTAATTTCATGAAATATTTATTAACGTTGTATATTGGGATTTATTCATATCATCCTTACAAATCTACCAATACTACCTATTACGCATATTAATACTATCTATCTTCGCTTCTCTCTCTTTAATGCTCAATTTAACGATACAGCTTACATTATTTGGCACAAATGGGACCTTTATATTCTATGGCGATTCTTTAGCAATTTACGCATTACCATAAACATTATTCATTTCCCATAATAGTTGCTATTAAGGAGGCTCTCCATATAAATTTAATTTATGCATAGTTTTGTAGGATTGGCGTATTTAGCACCGCAAAACATTTAATCTCACCGTGGCGAAAAATATTCAAGCGGTGCCAACTTAAATATCCATGTATCCAATATAAAGATATCTTATAAATCCTCCATAGTTCTGTCTACTGAAAACATCAAACTGTGCCATCTCGAGGAGCTATTTAGAATCGCTATAACTGTGACAGGACGTTAGAGTTGCAGAGTTTACAAATTTCACGCATTTTTAAAAAATTATGACGTCACTGTTTAACTACCGTAAAAGATACCCCGGTTGGCATCATGAATTGCTCAGTTTATTTCTAAAGTAAGTTTTAATCAAAATATCGCCTCCTTGTGTTAAAAAAAGAGCAGGGATAAATGAGTTAAATTTGTGGCGTAATTTTTACGTATTTTAAAGCATTTGACGTCATAGATCCTCACTTGCGCATTGAAATTCCGATATCCCATTTAAAAAATCGATTGGTTGGAAAAAGAGCATTTTTTCTAATCCTTTTTGTGGCAACGCAATTAAATTATCACGTGCCATGATCAATTAATGTAATCCCGTAAGCTCTCCTTTATGGAGGAACGTAATACAACGTTAAAATAAAACTATACTCGCAACCTGCATGCATACGCTAGGCAACGCCTGCGCCATAATTAAATGCCAAAAATAAAAATAGTAAATAGAAAAATTTTAATATATCGCGCTTTGAAACGAACTTTGTAACTTTTAAAATGAACATTTTCAGCACCGTGAAGACATTTCAATTTTTAAATAAGCACCGGATTAAAATACCACTTCTAATAATAATAATCGTGAATTTATTAGTTTATTTCTACAGTAAATTTTATTCAAAATATCGTCTCCATGTGTTGAAAATAGAGAAGGAATAAATGAGTTAAAATTATGGCGTATTTTTCACGTATCTTAAAGCATTTGACGTCATAGATCCTCACTTGCGAATTGAAATTCTGATATCCCATTTCAAATCTCGATTGGTTGAAAAAACCCTTTTTTGTAATCCTTTCTGTGGCAACAACCGAACATAAGTTCTCGTGCCGCGATCGCAATGTAATGAATGGCGTAATATCGTGTTGATGCTATTAAATTCTAAACATTAGGCTGCATTAAAATTCGTAAAAAATCATCTAATTTACATAATTTTTTCGTTTTTATTTTAAAAGAGGGAGAAAAGAATGTTTCACGATTTGACAAAATATCAAAAAGTTATGACGGACAGAATTCAAGATGGCGACAATTTTAAAATTATTTTACGAAAAATTCGCCGAAGTCGATGCTTAGTAAAAAAATTCCTAAAAATCGGTAAATTATGTTACGTATTCAGAACAAACTGTTTTTAAAAGAAAAATGTCTCCTCTATCCGATGATACAAATGTCGTTTTGCTGCGAGCGTAATTTCCGCCGTTATTACGAATTAGGTGAGAAAAAATGCCAAAAATCGTTTAAAACATAAAATAAAAAAAATTCTAGGTCGAATTTTGAAAAAATCGCTTCGAGGTGCACAACTTCATGTTTAGATCTTCCCGAGTGCCAAATTTGGTGTTTCTAGGTGTAGCCGTTTGTCCGTAACGCCGCCGACACACAGACCCACACACAGATCCACACACAGACATCTTCTTTTATAATAAGTAGAGAGAAGAGAAGAGAAGATATGTTTGTACTTTGTGACTATTAATAATCATTATAGTTGTAAATACAATATGTTATATTTAATTGGCGATACCATCTATTTTATACAATAATTTTAAATTCATCATTATTCTACATATTTTTTAACTTAATTAATATACCTGGTTATTAACTATGTTAAATAATATTACCTAACGTTTTTGGCAACACCTTTATATTCCTCTTTCCTCTGTTACACTTTCATTTTGTAGCAATACCGATTTTCACTAACTGGAATTTTTACTTTTGGTAACACTTGATGCTTGCCTTCCATGTGCTTGCTCCAATCCAAATGGTATGTCGTTTCTTTTGATTTTTTCTTGTTGCTTTCCTATTTTTCTTTTTTAATGGTAGGATCGAGCCTAAAACGTGTGGAGTGAATATCTCTTTTGATATGCCACACAACCGAAATCCTACTATTTTGTTTGTCTTTAATTATAATTTTCTGGGTATGGCCCCTGAGTATGGTCCCAGAGGTTATAATTTCCATTCCATTCATTCTTTTATCATTTTGTTTGGCTCTGGCTTTTCCCCCCCTACTTGGGGTATGTCATTTTTGCAGTACTATTCATAGTGTTTCTTTTTTGATTACATATAAATTGGTTTTAAATAAGGGTATGTAGTCTATAATCAGTATGTATATGTGTGTATAGACACTGATACTTTATAAAGTGATGAGAGATACTTTTAAAATCTCGAATAAAAATTTTTGAAAACCCTCAACGTATCAAAGTAAATTGCACTTTACTTTGGAGCTTAGCCACATTTAAAGTAGCTATGAGCTGTGCAATAAAAGCGCTTACAGAACTATCTGATGGCTAAATTCGAAGTTAGGTAAATAGAAGGCATAAAAATGTACCACTGACGCTTGTACCAGTGTCGAACCTGCTTTTTCTTTTTTTACAGTTATTTTTATACTTATATATAAGTTTTTCGTTTTTATAAAGTACATGTTTTTTTTTAAATATGTGTTTATAGTTAATATATTTAGTATTTTTTTCTTATTTTTCTACGATGAATTTGTGTGGAGATTTTGTCTAAAAAATATCTTTATAAAACTAAAATACTATTATACATAATATTTTTTTTTTTTTGGAAGGTAGAACTAGAAATATACACATGCATTTCTTTTTTAGAAAAAATTATATTTCTTCAAATTTCAAATGCTGTAAATAATACTGAATGATTTTAAAAATACTTATTCCCTTTAAAAAATAGCAAAACGCCAATACTTCAACTTCAGAGAAAATTCTAGAAAATTGAAAGAATTGTGGAACAGATGTCGAAATCAATCTTTCCCAAATTTCTTTTGCTATCAAGTTTGCTTTTTAAATCGTTCCTCTTCCCCCCTAAAACCAAAGAAATGCATCCAGATTTCACGCGCATATTCCAACCCCGATATTTCAATGTCTCGCCAATTGCATTTTTATTGGCTGTAGTTATTACTCTTTGTGTTTTTCCCACTTTATCCCCCCCTCCTCAACCGGAATTTATCCCACATCTTTTCCGAAATTCTTATTTTTTGTTTGTGGAACGGCCTCCGTATATATATATATATATATATATATACACCAAGAACTGAGAACTGTAAAAATTGCCATGATACTTACTCCTTTGGCGTCTAAATCTCCTGCAGCAACTCAGAAATTAAATTGCCCCACGCTGGCTTTCTCCCCAATAAAGTGAGAACGTTTTCGGAATAACTGAATGCAGAAAGATCTAGAAAATAATAATAGTGATGGTAAAATAAAAAAAAAGACAAAATACAGAAATATGGTTGGTTTTGCATCCCAGGCATAATGGTACATTTTCAGTCTCTTTAACCTTTTGAAGCTCAGACACTTTCGCATCAATAATAAGACCAACTGGATAGACTGCCCAACACTGAAAAAGTGCAGCCGCTGCCACTACCAACAGCATGGCGGTCGATCGAATAGCCCTGCTGGCGCCATAAAGCCGCACAGCCGGCTGTGTCATAAAACTTCTTTGGCTATGTGGTGCCAGATAAGCGATTCCATCGACCTAGATGTTGTTGATAGTTGAATGGATCGATGGCAACTGCTGTACCTTTTTCAGTGTTGGGACCACTTAACCATTTTTTTTTTTCCGACTAGCATTGAAAGCGCGGAAATAATGTGGTTTCACGGCGCAACCACCTCTCACCAAATGGTTAATGAATTCAGATTTTAAGTTATTTTTAGACAGTTTGCGATTTTCTATCCCTACCCGTCACACACGTATGTGCTGGATTTTATAAATTATGATTTCACATATAGAAAGTAACCCGCATCATAAAATCGAAGAACGTACACAGTATCATTCTATATATAAAAAAAACATTTTGGTTTATTCTTCAGAATTTTCTAGAATAAAGAGTCAAAATATATTTGCGTCAATTTAGTTGCTTCAATAAGACTGATAAATCTTTTTTCGCGTTATGCTCGTTTTAGAAAGCTATTGAAATAAATTTTGATAGTTTCTTTTCACCACGCATTAAAAAAAAATAATAAAAATAAGAGACGCTATGCAGGAAGTTAGTTTATTCTTGAACGATTTTAGAGCTAAGAAATTGAAATATAAAACTTATGTCAAGAAGTTACTTTGATAAAAAAAAAAATGATAAGTATAAATTTTCAGGTTGTAGCTCATCTGAATGCAGCGTAGAAGCAAGATTTTTGATAGCCATATTCGAAAGAAAATCTTTATTGACTTTAAAACTAATCAAGAGTTTTAATGTTCAAATATGCATGTTTAAAATAAAACAGCGAGAAAGTTGGCGGACGGTACGGAGGGTCTACCCTTCTTCAGCTGAAAAAATTTTCTGCTTCCACACTGGCAGGAAAGCGATAGGAAAATGGTAACACTGCTGAGGAAATTCTATATGCAACTGAAAAAGTGCATTTAATATATTAACTTCCCATAAAGTACAATATAAATAAGTTAATTAATTAAAATTTGAGTACTAATTATATATATTTCACAAAAATGACACAAGAAAATGTATATTTTAATTTCACAAAAAAATTATTTTTACAGGTCTTGTAAAGATAATATTAAAAAAAATGTGTTAAACTTTTATGTAAAGTAAGTTTCATATAAAGTTTTTTTATTAGCAATATCTAGCAAGCTTTATTAGGTAGTTGTTTTTGTAAATTTAAAACACCCCCTCAAATAAATAAATAAATTAATTAAAACTTGAAAATAAATGAATAAATAAATTGAAAATAAATAAATAAATAAATTGAAACTTGGAAACAAATGAAACAGGTTTTACCAAAATAACATTTTAAAAATAGCCTTATTACATTTAATTTTCCATAAAGTTTTTTATCAGTTGTATCTACAAAGCTTTCTCAGACCGTTGTTTTCAAGAATTTAAAAACAGCTTTTTTTTAGGAAAGAAAAAAAATTGAAACTTTAGAATTGATGATTACTTCCCATCTTCCTCATCACTGAATTCCTTATCGCACGATCCAGAACAAGGTTATTAAGAATTAATATCGATAGATCCTAGGGTAAATACATTTTTGGCAGATCACGATAAACAGTTTTTTTTTTTTTTTTTTTTTTTGTGTGTGTGTGTGTGTAAATCTCCACTGTAAAAATAAGTATGAAAAATACAAAAAAAAAAAAGTTTTCTTTTTTTAATCTTTCATCGTGTTTCCACCCGGTGCTTCCAAATTTCTTTTTAACCCTTTACTCTCTGAACATAATCTTCTTTCTGTAAGGTGCATTATTAGATTGATAGGGGGATTGCTTCCATTGCAAACGGCGTTTTTGATGTTAAGCTTTCATGCTGAAAACCAGAGGAGAACAGGGAGACTTACATTTTTTTCATGTATATTCTTTTTTTCTTCCTTTTGGGTATTTTCATTTTTTTACTTGTGTACCATTTCTGCTTCTTTATCAGTTGGATGAATCTCCAAGCCGTAGCGAAACCAGCTAAACAAAAAAGAAAGAAAGGAAAAGGGGGGGGGATTTTTTTGCAGAAGGGGATTACGAAAATAAAATCTGTATAGAAAATATATTTTATATGCCATTTTATGAACTGTAAGATATGTTTCATTATTGTTTATCTGTACTTTTTTATACAAGCTTTACAGAATTATTATATCTGGAAAGACTTTAATCTTTCATATAATTTTTTCATAATTTCCTTCCATTAATAATGGTACTGGTTCATGTGTTTATACAGGTCGTTCATAATTTAAGTTTATTATTTAGAGCGATGTTCACTCGCAGCAAAAAAATGTCCGTCAGAATGCTACTAAGTTCGCAGGACACTTATGAGATCAATGGAGAGAAATTTTTGTGGGAAAAAAAATAGTTTCAAAAGTTCCCACCAGATGGCATTTTGCACAGTAGTTGATGATATGCAAGTTCTGAAGAGGTATTCTTCTACTTCACGACATATTATCGTTGTTCTTCGCGCTCGAGAGTGGCTGTTATTGAGGAAAGCATAATCGTGCGTTATTGGTGAAAATCTTTTACCAAAACCGCGAGAATTTTGCACTTGCGGCTTTGTAGTCGATCTCGTATACCTTAAAAAGATTCCGAGAATACCAAGCCGTTAGCAAAATTTATGGCATTGAGACATTATCCAGAAGTAAGGTGGCTAGTAAAGAAATTGACCAAGATATTTAGAAAACAGCCAGTAATATCATATGAGCATTTGCATTTGACTAGCAGAGGCAGCGACATGCGTGGTATTATCAAAAAGATACGAAGCGTTTTGAAAGCTTTAGCCTTGCATATGATACCTATTCCATATTAAGCAAGCTAGCATTGCTTCGAATAAACATGAAAAATAGTCACGTAGTTCTAACATTGGCGCACGAAAAATGGACACGTAGTTGCTAACATCGGCTCTTTTGCACCCGTGCCCTGTTGGAAGGAAAATTACCTAAAAGTTAAATGTGAAAAAATGGTCTGAATTTTTTCGAGCATCTAATATAAACGGTTTGTTTTTTAGGCGGTCAAACAACCCACTACGACTGAAGCTTCTTTTTATTTCAAAAAAAGAGCCTCAAAAACTTTCGCGTGTCACGGGGATCGCTTATATTTTGTTTTCTAAATCAGATCCTTCAATACATCATCTTCAAGTATGTTCCAAGGCGTCAGTTACATAGCAGAGAATGGCAACAAGCGAAAAGTCGAGGCGGGACTCATCGACGGTATCCATTACGCTGTCACTCATGCCGCATGACGCTTGCAACAACGAAACGTCGTACTACACGAGTTTCACACGTTCTTAGACGGGACCGACGTGCATGATCATTTGCCAAACACACAGCTTGTATGACATCTGATATACCTTAAAAAAATAAATAAAACAGAACAGGGGTTATTTCTTTGAGGTTTTGGATTTTGTGTCTTGAAAAGGGATCGGAGATAATTGTACTGTCCGAGAAACTGATGTTTTGACATGTTTTTTTTTCTGATACGCTTTGTTATGTAAAACGGATGCCTTCCAGTCAGATATGTTTTTCTCTGACTTGGAATCGAGTTGCTGTCATATCTCGAACATAACATCATCATCGAAGTTTCTATTATTATTATCCTTTTATTCGTTCCCAAGATGAAAAACATGCTTGAATATTTTTAGGAATGGTCCGTCAAATTATCATTTTACTTGACATTCTGTTATAGTTAAACGCTCGGAAATCATTAGGGGGGCGGGATTCTCTCAATTTGGATATCATCTGTTAAATTTTCTCCGAAAATTGTCTTCCAAATTCATTTCGTATTTTTACATTAATTTCTTTTTCCCGCAATTCACAGAGCAGTGTAAGCACATGAAACGATTTTTAGTTTCTTGATTTGCTGGTCAATATGTTCTTGTCATCACATCATGTGTGTTGGCCGTTTTACGTAATTGCTTTTGAAGATTTGCCTTTTCTTTCTTAATATCTTTTGTTTTGCTCCTCCTGTTCTCAGCTCTTTAATTCTTGTAAGGCGAAAGCTTTACTCTGAAAGAGAGAAAAAAATATGCTATGGTGTTACAGCTTGCATTTTAAAGCAGATAAGCGATTATGTTGAAAACTAAGTACACCAACAAAGCTGCTCAACGTATTTGCCCCCCTCCCTGTTTTTAAACCTTTAACGCGCAGTGTTCCCGCTCTGGGAAGACTAAACTCTGATGTTTTGACTGTTGCCAGTCACGAGAGAATAGATTTGATTTCTATAAAAATAGTTGCGGGTGGCATAGCTCCACGAGCATCCTTTACTTTTTAGCACGACATTTCCGGTAAAAAATGGTCACGATTCTTTTTAACAGCACTGACATCTGATGAAAAAATGGAAGAATGCGAGAACAGCTGGATAGATTGCCCAGTGCTGAAAAAAGGGCAGCCGTTGCCATCGCTCGACTTAACGACCAGCAAGATGGCGGACGATCGAAACGTTCATCGCGTGCCACAGATCTAGAGACCCCTTTTTTGACGTCAGCTGGCTGTGCCGGCACAGCCAGCTGTCGTCAAAAAAGAGATCTGTGGCACGCGATGAACGTTTCGATCGTCCGCCATCTTGATGGTCGTTAAGTCGAGCGATGGCAACGGCTGCCCTTTTTTCCGCATTGGGAAAGGGTTAAGCGTGCATGGATCAAGTACTGGCAGAGAGAATCGCATAAATTATGCTATGTGTCCTAACTAATTCCAAAGTCATTGTTAATTAAAAGCCGTTGATATACGTCAATTATACGTTAATACTAAATTAAATTAGTTTTGCACTGGTTGGGTTAGACTTCTCCGTTCGTTTAGGCCGCAAGTGGGGTTGATCTTCGAATTTATTTGGTAACTTCGCCAAGAACTCACCACTGTTGTATTTTCCCAGAATCATCTGCCATAATTCCGATGCACGCAGGAAATGGCGCTGACCTCTTCTGACGAACTCGCAGGGCCTTTTCTAACAAGCATCTTGGAGTTGGAAGTTTGTTCCCCTGAACACGAAGAGAAGTGGTTAATTGAGACATACTACTCAACTCGTCCCACGTAGGAGGGGGCGGTTTTAATGAGCAGGCACACTCAGACAGGGAGTAGTAGTGGAAAGACTGTGGTTGCGGTTACGATTAGGCTGTTGGAGATGAGAGAACATGGGATGTTGATTAGGAAACGCCGCGAGAGAATTGTGGGTGTTGATGCTTTTTTTTTTTTTTATTGATTCTTCTTTTTTATTTGTTCCTCAGAAATGTAGTCATACAACTTTATTGTAGAGCAGTGCAAGAAGTTATGGAAGAATCAAGCTGTCCATTAGGTCTATTTTTACTTTAAGAAATCCTCCTGTGAAGTACTACCTTCATAACTGCAATTTCAGAAATAATAATGTGCTATTGCTGTTGTTTCTTATGCACCTTGGCAACCGCGATGCAATGCCAGATCCAGGGGCGTAGCCAGGGGGGGGATATCGGGATATATCCCCCTCCCGAAATTTTTGGATTCGTGATGAAATTCAGTCTATTTATACACATATAAGTTCATATCCCCCCCCCCCCGAAAAACTTTCCTGTTCTACGCGCCTGGCCAGATCCTCCATATAGAACGGTGATGGGCTAAAGGGGACGGCTTCCATTTTAATGAGCCCGAGTGAGAGGAATTCCAACTTTGCTCGCCTTTTTTGACGCTGTGCCGCACAGCCAGCTGTCGTCAAAAAAGGGTCTCTCGATCTGTGGCACGCGATGAACGTTTCGATCGTCCGCCATCTTGCTGGTAGTTAAGCGAGCGATAGCAACGGCTACCCTTTTTTCAGCATTGGGATAGGGTTGCGCCTCAAAGGGTTAAGCGGACTCCACCGACTTTATATAAACGTGCAAATCTCTTATATAATGACTTCCGTAGTGCAAAGTCCAGATAAAATAAAAGAGCGTTCTAAGCACCCTACATAGGGATGGACGCGAGACGACTTTTTTGCGAGACGAGACAGAGATTTACGGCTTTTTTTGCGAGACGAGACAGAGATTTACAGCTTTTTTGAGAGACGAGACAGAGATTTACAGCTTTTTTGCGAGACGAGACAAGCTTTTAGGCTATTTTGCGAGACGCTTATTTTTCGTCTCGCGTCCATCCCTAACCCTACAAGACACAACAACATCTCTCCCCCCCCCCCCCGTTTTAAGACGTACATTTTATGTTCGAATAATTATAATAATGCAACGTAAACGTACAGAGTTGGCTGACAATGGTTTAAGAACAAACAGTAAAAAGAAAAGCTCGGACACGTGTCAGGCGATTAAAACAGAAATAACTGTTTCCCCGACGCAGGCTGACAGCCCCACTAGATCATCCACCATCAATTAACAGCTCACGTCGCCTTCCCTCGCACAGAGACCATGTTTAATAATTAATATCCCAATTTTTTTTTTATGTCAGTGTCGAGCGTTTTTCTTCTTTTTTTACCCCTGCAATTTCCCTCGGCAGCTTAGATCTTCGGAATATCCAGTTACCAAGCGCGTATCGTGTAACATGCCACTCCTGACAAGTTTGACAGTTTAATAAGGGTACCACAGACTTCCACAAGCGTACTTGGTTACAAAACACTTTTTTTTTTTTTTATACCCCTCCCTGGCTACTCTCTCTTTTCTTTCATGGATATAAAACGAAGATGATGTTATTGTTTTTAAATTCCTTTTTTTTTTTTTTTCTAGAGTAGATAGATGGCACGCGAGTAGCTAGATAAAAGCGCGGTGTCTTGTTTCTGTTTTTGTATAGAGATGAGAAGGGAAGGGCAAAAAAAACTATTTATATGACATCTTGCGTTTAGCAACTGGAGATAGTGTTTGGATACGGCTTGTCTGTGGGAAAGAAATTAATGAGGTGTGGAAGTCAAGAGACTTATGGTTGTTAAAAAGTGGTTTCGAATTGCGGTGTCGCGTCAAGTGTGAGAGGCGAATCGGTTTAAAATGCTACGAGCCATCTGGGATCGACGGTGGGAAAAGTTTATGGGATTCTGCAGTGAAAATCCAGACTTGAACTGATGGAGTCCGAAGACAAACTCGAATTTGATTAAAGTTTAAGTTTCGAAACGCTATAAAAAAAAAGAAACATTGATCAGAATGATTTCAAATTTGTTTGTTAATCCATTTATTTCGAATTTGAATGTTACTGAAAAGGTTGAAAGCGTATGGCATAAGAAAAAAAAAATAGTTCCAAATTTTAGCAACAGATGGCGTTGCAGGGTAAATATAATCACCCTGATAAGCTGAATTGGTAAATGAAACTAACAAGCTTCCTTTTGTTTTGATTTTCTTCTGATTTTCATTATTTTTAGCCCCCCCCAAAAAAAAATTCTCTCAAAAATCGTTTTGCATGTAAAGTTTTCTTAAAACTGCAGTTTTTGACCAACTGGACACTACAGACTAATTTATGTTTAACTGAATAATTAAAATTACTTTTACTACGCCGCGTTCATTGCATATTAAAAGGGTGTTCTTTTCTTTATTTCACATAAAGCTGAAGTTTCTCAGACTCGTTTAGTACGCTTTTACAGCTCTTCTATAATCGTGTTTTCTGTTATCAAAATGATATAAACTCACCAATTCAGGAGTGTGAGGCTAATACTTTTTATGAAAACTGATATTCTTCAAACTCTACGTCACTGCAGAAAACTTGTAATATCTCAAAACTTACGGTAAATTATACATTATATGGAACTACACTGCCAAATATTTAAACTACTAGTTACCAGTACTGAGATGAAAATTTCAAAATTCTTGAAAAGAGATCGAATTATCATTTAGAGGCAATATTTTTTATCTTAACGTTAAAACTTTCTTACTGTATTTGCAGTCATATTGTTCTCGTCATCTAATTGTACCTTCAGTTAGTCTCAAACTGTGCATTCACTTGGCTAGCGATAGTTCGTTAATCCCTGATTCTTAGTCGTTGGTGTTAATTAAGTTTATTCCCTGTTTCCTTTATCATCATTAAACTCAATGTTTCTCTCCTATCCCTTAGCTGTATACCATTTTATAATAAATTAGGTTTTTCTTGTCGGAAGTTCTTTTTTTTTAATGTATCGAATTTCATCTTTTATTACGGAGGACAAAGTTGTTGTTTTTTTTTTTATAGAATGTTTTTCTTCTATTTTTTCCTTTATTTTTTTTTTAAATATTATCGCCCATGTTCCTGTGTGCCGTACTTATCTGCAACCGCCGAAACGCAATTACCTGGGCTTGTTCCAAAATTAATTTATCGAAGGTCGGTTTTCTGCCATGCGCGATAAGCCATTGATATCTATCTACTCGTGAAGTGAAGTGAGGAAGGAAGGAGATATCAGATCAAAAGCTATTGCCTAATGATTAATTTTAAAGGCTTATCCTGCATACACGGAGAAATTTTTGTGCTGAATGTAACGCCGAGAGAGAGAAAAAATGTTTTTCTATTAAGCTCAGGAATTCACTAAGAATTATTGTTTATTGTGGTAGAAAATTTCTTTTCTGTGTATATCTCCGTTATCTTCATTCTTCGGCATTGAAGAAATCCATCATTATGTATTGTTTCCTGCAGTCTATTGTTTTGACCGAAGCAATTAATAGGTAGGAATAATACATGGAATGATTAATTTCGTGTGAAGTATTCCAGCGCATTTAAAGGCCGTACTGCAAACGGACGGATATTTCTTGGGAAATTTTTCTCTCTTTAGCCATGCACTGTTAATTACTAAAACGGGCAGATTTTATTCCGAAATATTCTTATCTGGCAGCATCTCACACTGTTTCATTTATTAAATAATTTATTTATTGCAATAGTATTTTATGCTCCGATTTTAAAAATGCCCGCTGCGCTGTTAATACAAGTAGCTAACATTTCACCATAAAATGGTGCTGAATGAGCTGCAACCGTTCTGTGAAGAAACGTTAACCATGATTTGGTGCCTAGACTGATCAATAAAACCAAATCATGGCGCCTGTGCGCGGCACAAATGTCCACCTTGACTAACACATACAACTCTCACTCTACATTATTCCAATAGAGCTAAGCATTATTCTTTAGTAATTAAGTATGTAGTAATTTCCCTTACAATATTTTGTTACAATTATTAAATATCATGCAAATAATGCATTCTTATAGTCAGTAGATATAAACCATATTGGTGTTATTTTTACTCGTCTGTACTCGTTTCTGTTGTTTGCCTTGCATCTTTTGTGTGCTTTTTGACTAATAGCCTTTTTCTTTTTTTACAGGTAAGGATTATTTCCTACATACTCATTCTGGTTTTTGGTAAGTTATACTCTTCTGCAAAAACGATTAGTATTTAAGTTCATAAGATTATGATTTGCGTTGCTACAGATATTCAGCTGAAAATAGAGTAATTTTATTATTGAAATTGAGGCGTGACAGTGGACTTTTTAAAAAGCGTCAGTTTTTTTTTTTCGAATTTATGGTTTAGGTAGATTAGGTTATTAAATGCCAATAGTGCTACGAATCCTGTAGAAATTTACACTTTCCATGTTCCCATATCTGGTTATAGGCATTTAGCGTTCGTTGAAGAATTAGTAATACATCTCGTGTTTTTCGTTTACTCGTTCTTATATTATTTTATCGCTAAATGATTCATGAAAAGTAAAAAACAGGGAAATTGTACAAAAATTAAAATTTTGAATACAGTGTATATATGTATGCATGTATGTATATATATATATATATATATATATATATATATATATATATATATAAATGTAATTTTAAAAAATGCCTTTGACTCAGTCAAACGGATGTAAAATTTTTATCGTAATTTAAACATATTTCCTAATTAGAAGTACATCTCTTTATCAACTATTTGTAAGAAATAGCTGTTGTCCATTGATGAGAGAGAGAGAAATATATTTTTAAAAAATTTTTCTTTAGTATTTATTATTTTCTGAATATCTTAAGAAAAAACTTAATCTGAATATATCTTATTCTTGACGTTGAAAAAAAAAAAATACTTATCTGATAAAAAGAAGAAAGGAAGAAAGATTTAAGAAAAACTACCGGAATTCAGCATTCAAACGGAACTATTATTTTATTATTATACTATAAACTCAGTTTATTAAAGTAAACTATAAACATTATTCATGGAATAAATACGCAGAACAACGAACAACTAAAATTCTCTGTTACAATTTTAGTTGCTTTCGAATAACTGTATTTCTAGCAAATCAACTTAAAAGTCCTGAATAGATGTTACTTCTGTCAACTTACTGCCGTCTTGAAACGATACAAATTTTACGAGATTGTACGAGAAGTTAACGATTCGAAATTTGTATTCCTCTCTCAGCCATGCTTATAAAATTCAGAATCGTATTCACGCTAAAATATTGATTTATATCGATATCCGTGTACCTTTATTCTGTCGAAAGAGTGGCTTGACCGATATCAAAACAATCGATTTAGCTTTTCAGGGAAAATGGCTTTTGATCAGTTTGAAAGAAATGGTGTCTTTAGTCAATCATGGCATCTATTGACGATTTTTTTTTTTTTTTTTTTTTGAGCTGTCTCTGAAAATCGTTTAGCGGTTTGAAAAAGTCTGATATTTAGGCTTCTTTTGTCCTCTTTTAGCAATTTGTTACTTGAATTTATTTTGATCTTTATAAATCACCTAAGTCACGATAGCTTCCGTACTTTCTTTTGTTCTCGTAAAAATAAAGTGTAACTCAGTATTTTTTTAATGATATTTTTAATCTTTCATACAAATTTGTGGAAAAAAGTATTCAAACATATTTTACAATTCGTTCAATTTTTATTGGCCTTATCCATCAATTCTGCTGAATTCACTGAAATTCTGTTGAAGCTAATTTTGTCTTTGATTTTAACTAAATTTAAAAAAAATGTATATGAATAAATTATAAATGATTGAGGTTATATAAAGTGTTATTTCTCTCTTTGAATTTTTACAATGTAATCGTATGGAAGTGGAATGTTTCAAGTGGCAAACAAATTTATTTCACTTTTAAGGTAGCCACTCACTTTTACATTTAAAAGTATAAGCAAAGGACTAAGTAAACAGAGATTTTAATAATCTTTCTTGTTTAAAAAATATTTGGATATCTTTATTGAAAATTTTAAACCTTTTTATATTATTCTGAAATGAAAAGATAAATTATTTTTAACATATATATAGAATAATATAGAATTAAGGATTAAAACTTGAAAGAACAGCAACAGAAAATAGTAACTATCTTTACCTGATCCTCTTTTAAAAATTCGGAACTGTTTATCCGGCGATTTGAAATAAAAGGACTTTTTAAAAAACGATAAAAAATTCCCGTAACTGCACATTCGTATTTTTTCAATGTAAAATACACGAAGGTCGTAGATTAAATAAAAAATTTGTGAATTTCATATGACCCTTTTACAGAGACGTGCACATACTTCTTTTATGATGAGGGGATTATAGACGTAATCTCCATGTTAACCTTTGAGCAATTTATTGGTGTAAAAAATGTGTCCATAAGTCAAAGTTTTTTTTTTTTTTTTCGCTTTTCTTAACTTTTAGAGCACAAGCATTTTCACTCAGTACAGAAGACCAAGTAGATAGACTGCCTAACGCTCAAAAAGTGCAGCTGTTGTCATATTCTTTTAACTACCAACAACATGGCGATAGATAGAATCGCCCATCTGGAGCCCCAGAGCTAAAGAAATTTTCTGACACAGTTGGCTGTGCCGGAACTAGCAGTGAAAGCACTGAAATAAGGTGGTTTCATAGCGCAGCCACCGCGCTTCAAGGGGTTAAAAATTGTAATCGTTATATCAAAAATTAAAAATATATACACATTTTTACCCCCAACTTCACTGTTCTTATCTACATTTACTCAGATATTTAAATGCTGTATGCACCTTTGATGACTCTGCAAACATCCGCGTTATATCATTTTACATTTATTAGGATGTGGTATTGTGTACATATAACGTTGAAGTCCTCATTATGCATACATTATTCAGGACATAACATAATGAGTTAGAGGCAATATATTAATCTCTCTCTCTCGCTTGCTCCAGGGTAAGTTTCTAAGTGATTTCCTGTCGTTGTTATAATGTGATAGATCTACATCCCAGCTGACACATCATGCCAGCTTAATTATGGACATTTACTGAACTATAAAAAAAAGTTTATGTTTGCGTCCATGAAGGGGGGGGGGGTGATCCCACTATTATTCTGTCAGAAATACTCGTCTCGCTAGAGTGACCAAAGAAAATCTCAGAAAATAAAACACTCAATTTGAAAAATTAATAATCCCTTTAAGCCGCAACCCTTTCCCAATGCTGAAAAAAGGGCAGCAGTTCCGCAACCCTTTCCCAATACTGAAAAAGGGCAGTTGTTGCCATCGCTCGACTTAACTACCAGCAAAATGGCGACGATCGAAACGTTCATCGCGTGCCACAGATCTAGTGACCCTTTTTTGAAGACAGCTGGCCGAGCCGCACAGAAAAATAATAGTCAAGTATTAACAATTTGGACCGTTTCTGTGCAGTGATATCGCGCCATCGGCAAAGCAGCATGCCAACCATGCACAGAAATGTCCGTGAGGGCATATATAGGACGAGTACACCCATTTTCTTTGGGAGGGGGATTTCTGATGTGGCTTCCGGCTGCACCAGGCATTTGGATTTTATGGTGCGAAAAAAATTATTTCACGTGTTTTATGTGCGTTCATCATTATTTGGGAGCTAACTGATTTTTTTCACTAACTCGAATTGATGAGAAACTCGAATTATCGAGACTCTACTGCATACTAAAATTGACTCCAAGTTGTAAAAAGCTCCTGACATCAGTTTAAACCCCAGATAACCGCAATTCGTCAATCAACTTAAAACTCGTTCTTGGGCTGAGTAGCCGGGTCAGAACTTTTGGGTTCGAGCTCGGTCTCACCTCTTCTTTTACAGCACACAAGGTTTTAGGCATTCGCAGCAAGCATCAGTTTACGTTATGTGACCTGCTAGGTAGTGTTTTATCCTTCAGAAATTCCCGTTCGTTATTGTCTTGGTTGCATCTTTCATTTATTTATTTTTTTTTCCACACTCTCTCACGAAAGGAGAAAAATAAATAAATAAATAAATAAATAATGAAAATCGGCTTCCTAATGACTCTTCTTTCGAAGGAGATGAACGCACAGGTCTTGACCTCCAAGAGACCGGCTTTTTCTGTTCTTGTTTCTTCGTTCATCTCGAGTTTAGGAAATGGGAACACACACACTAACATCTCATCCATGGGTTTTCGCTGTTGCCACATTCTGTTGTGGAATGAGGTGAAAAAAAGTGTTGTTTCTATGGAAATTTTTCTTTCGTGTTCTGTTTCGATGAGAGACAGAATATGGAACAGTAATTTCGAAATGTCTTGAAAATGAATATTTGCTTTCCCTTTAAAGACTTTTAAATGTTTTTGCTCAGCAATTTTAACGATAAAGTGTGCTGTTAGTTTCACTCTCCTTCCTGGTTTTTCTTCTTCTTTTTGTATGGTTTTTTAGAGAGTTGTCACGTCTCAGAATTTTTTTACAGCTTTTTCGCATCTCACGGTGGCAACAGGATGTATTAGTAAATTATTCCACGATCTCTGACATCTTTTCAGAAATTAAAAAATAAGTTTCCTCCGATTTTAAATTAGAACTATGTTTTGCGTTCGTAAATAATCTGCATCATCTCTTTACGAACAAAAAGTACTTACAATATGAAGATTATTGCATCGTTTGTTCTCATTGTTTCTATAAAAAGTCGTCTGCTTATTTGTGAGAATCGGGGTTTGTCGTTTGTAAATAGAACTAAAGATTTGTGAAAAAGTATTAGTATTTATTTTAAATGTGCAAGGATTAAAATTACAACAGAAATATTTAATCTATAAAAACTATATTCGATATCATTCATAAATTGAAAATTCATATCATTCATATGAGTGATTTAGTTAGTATGGGTGTGAATCGACTCTTTGATTATTTTATTCTATGTCTAAATCATCAATACGTACATATTTCTATCCTTAAATGTTTGAGAAATGAAGTAATTAATATCTAAATAACTGTATATTATAAAAGATTTAATAGGCGTGTTGAAAGCAATGAGAATTATTTCAAGCTAAAACCGAGAAAATTCATTAAAAAATAAGTATTAAAATATTAAAATAATTTGAATAAATATAAAATAACAATGAAGACACTATAATATAAAAGCAGTTGCCCTAAGCCAAATATCCAAACAAAGCAGATATCCGATTGTTTGTAATCGACAGCTCCACTATTTACAAAACAGTAGTAAGAGAGTTTTATATGCGTATTTTATCAGAACCTTCATGGTTGAGCAATCTTATTTTAATTTAATGATTTTTATTTAAAGATTTCCTGCCATTGCATTGGTTTCAAGACCAACTGCTATCAAAAAAATGTTTTGAAAATAGTTGATTTAATGCCAAAATGTGTTGGAAAACATTATAAAAGCCAAGGGATGGGGGGGAGAGGGAGTATATGTATAATTGTTTAGCAACATAATGACTAACTTTCTAACGCGCAATATAGACTGAAAAAAAATCTTTCCCAAGCTGCTAAATGCTTTTTTCCCCTATCACGTGGCGTTTTTAAAAAACTGCAGCCACGCCCCTGATGCCTCCTATTCTAGTAGTTTAACACATTGGCCACTGGTCACGATCATTATCGTGTAGCGTACAACTTGGTTCTTTTTTTTTACCCCGGACACCTGCTATTTTCTGACATGAACAGAGTGCACTTTAAAAAGCACTCTGTCCGCTAACAAATGAGCCCCATCTGTGTATGTTTGTTTTTCACTCTTCGCCCCCTGACAATTGGAGGAGTAATAAATAAAATGCTATTTCGGTTTGAGTACTATTAACTACTTGTATATGCATTTCATTCGGATTGTTGAAATTCTTCCAAACTTTTTAAGCTTTTCTTTTTCTTCTTTCTTTTAAGAATGTGTATTCGCCGTCACGCTTTATAGGAGAGCTTTTAAACTAGTAAAAAAAAAAGAAAGTACCGAAGTGTTTTTAGTGATAATTATGCATTTTTGGTGTGTACTTTGTTTATTTGATTCAATATGTCTTCCTTCTACGTAAACTTTGAAAGTAAATAAATAGTTAAACAGTAGCATTTATTAGATAGCTTGGACTATGATTGAAATATATATATAATATATACGGGCTTTAATTCTTTATCTATTAGAAATAAGTGGGCAGTGTAAATTGAAAAAAATGTAATCAAAATAAGGTCGGAAATAATACTCCGTTAAAAAAAATTCCTTCAAAAAGCTGCACTTTTAATTTTTTATGCGAGCCCCGTACAAAAACATTACCAGTGAGTAAAATGTGCCCTGTACGCCCTGTAAGAGGTGACATATAAAATTTGAGAACTGTACCTTAAAAAGGTGTCAAGAGATACGACGATAAATTTAAAGTTGACTTAAACCACTTTTCAATGGCTCTAGAAAGGAAAAAATCACGTCGAATGATCTCATTTCAGGGGTCATACAGAAATTAGGAAAAAAAAAAAAAAAAAATTCCACTCTTATCGACAGCTCCACAATTTACAAAACAGTTATAAGAGAGTTTTGTATGTAGGAATAAACGTTTACATACAAAATTGTGTAAAGTCTCCAATCATCTTTCTGTAAAGCTATCTCTGCGACTTCGTAGGATGAAAGGCTCAAATTTGGTGCATCACTTCATGAGAGTATGGTGCACATTTTACTAACTGGGAATATTTTTGTACGGGGGTAGTATAAAAATTTAAAAAGTTTAACTTTTTGAAAATTAACGAGAGGAATTTTTAGCGAAGTACTATTTCCGATCTTAATTTGAACATTTTTTTTTTCAATTTGCACTGCCCACTTATCTGTAATAGATAAAGAATTAAAACCCGTTATCACCTTTTTGGGACACCTTGTATATATTTGTAATGCAGATGCAAAATGCAACTTAGGGGAAAACAGAACAATGAAGCGCAATAAAAAGCACAGAAAAAGGTGAAAAAGTTCAAATGTCTGCAAATAAGTCTGTAAATAAGTTTATTAACCAATTTTTTGTCTAGCCTTCCGTTATCTGTCCCACAGTTTCTCAAGCTTGGTGCAGGGAAATGACCCATAAGGGTGATGTCCATCGCTTCATTAAGGTTGCACTGCTTGCAAAAGGCAGTCAAACACAGTGGCAAGACGAAACTAGGACCACCGGTCGCTCTATTGGCCATAACGGGATATCTTGAATTTTGTCAATCCAACCTCTCTTTCTGTTTTCCTTAAAAAAGACCATTCCAGCAGGCGTCTTTTTTTTACAAACCTTTTATCAAAATAAAATGAATCTTTACATTTCAGACCGAAATTAATAAATAAATAACTATTTAAATAAAGATGTTTTATGTCTCTAGTTCGCCATTAGTAACACTAAAATTGGAATCTTAGAATTTTTGTTGAAGATGTTCTTTTTAGGAAAGCATGCTACCTTTTATCAATTTTCGAAAGAATCTAATTACGTAAGAGACTTTGAAAAAAAAAATTAATGTGTCTACAGAAGCTGCATTATGTTCTTTCGAAAACGGTCAGAAATGCAAATCCGCTGCTTTTGCAATAGTCGTCAAAATGAATGATACCTTGTCTTATTAAAATTATCCGTTTCTGTGCTTAAGAATTTTTTTCAAAAATTAATATGGAACACAAGAACGCAGTTTGTGAAGAAGCTCTATTATTTTTTTCAAGTGATTTAACATTATTGATTTGATTTTAAAGCTGGTTCAAATGTCCTGTGATCCCTGTAATTTTTAAAAGTAGAAAAGCCTTTAAGATTACGAGTATTAACTCACTTTCCTTAACCTACAAACAAGTCGTCAAGCATTGCGCAAAGTCCAACTGAATCGCCTGTTACGTTTTCTTTTGCAAAATTACGAATCCACGGCGAATTATTTTTCTCCCATTAAGCTTTACCTTCGTTGTTGATGCCGGCATCTTCCGACTTGATGATATTTAAAATCTCCCACCGCCCTGTGTCCTACATACGGAAGAAAGACCTCCTCGGCTTTTTTTTTTTGTGGGCTGAAACAAGGGCATATAAGCTGTTGCAGCAAAAAAAACGTGAAGATGATGCTGCTGCTCCAGAACAAAAGGAAGAGCTGGATTTACAGCATTTTTGAAGTCGGGTCGTTTTGTTGGAGCCGGAACGCTAACTTTTTTGACAGCTGACACCGATTTCTATGAATATTAATAATGCGATATGGCAGTACGTAAAAAGCAGAATAATGGGAAAATAAATAAAAGTTCTGCTATGTTTTGATTTGACCCGATTTCTGGTGTCTCCGAGACGATTGTTTATGGATCCTGAGGATGTTTGTGACTTCCTATCTTTTGTATTGTTTAGAAGAATCGTGAAAGTTAAGTGCCGGAGGAATTTGTTGCCCTTAAATGTTTGCTGCTTTCACGTGTGTTGTACATTTTAAAGGAGTGGGCTTTGGAAAATCTTGTGGCATCGCGTGAAAAGCAGGTTCACAAACTGTTTTTTTTTGTTGTTTGTTTGTTTTGTTGTTGTTGTTGTTTTTTGGCTGTTCTTGCTGTGTATTCTTCGAGTTAGAATTTTAATTAAAGTGATTATGGTTATGAGTTATGAGTGAGGGTGGGAGTTGAATTGTTTAAGTTTTCCCTTAAAAATATCGATGTCTCGTATTTTGCACGAAATTTAATGACTTGTCTCTCCTATCCTAATACAGCACTGTAATCCTAATCCTAAATTCCTAAATACAGCACTGTATATCCTAAATACAGCACTGTAAAAAACATCGGAGCAATTACTAGAAACTTTCCGTAAAATTTTACTGAAGTTCTCCATTTATATTTGAATACTGGACAACTTCTTTACATCAAAGGTCAAGGTGTCTCTGGAACAGAATTTCTACTGGAATTTACAGGAATAAAATTCCGTAAATATACGGAAACAGCACTGGCATCCCATTTGACAGTACATTTTCCTTATTCTTTTTTACAGTGAGATAGCCTCGCAGATGCTTAAAAAAGGTCACTATTTTACGTATTTTCAGATTGATAATGAGCATAGCCCGGATGTTAATAACATTTGCTTTTTTCCCCATTTTGTCGTTTTTATTTATTTATTTATTTGCAAGGAATCATTAATTTAGATTAAAATTTTTGTTTGATTGCTGGGCATTTTGGGGGATTTTTTAGATCATCAAAATTCCGGCTATTGTAATAAAAAAAAATGAAAGTTCATATTTTTGTGGCTTGAGAATCGGAAATAAACTTTTCGAATGTGATATCTGTCAAAATTGAAAATGAATCTTCATGTTTTAAATGACTGAAGTAAAGAAATTAAATAGATCAACTATACATGATCCGTTTAAACAGTCAAATCATATCGCACTTTACAACAGACCCAAGCAAAAAAATATATGTAGACTTTGTATGCCGAGAAGGGGGAAAAAAAAGTGGTTATGCAGACGGCTTCAGTCATCAATCTTGCCAATCCCTTTATAAGGACCTATAAAATAAAATATTAAAAGCAAGATCTTGTTGGAAGTTTAGAGGACGTTTACAAAGGAAAAGGACACTGTGTCACAGAGGAGGTTAAAGGTGTACTGTCAAAAATGGGAGGGAAAAAATGTATGTATAATGTACTTTAGGGAGGGATGAAATTCTGCAAGGAATTGTTGGAACATCACCTGCCTTGCAGATATTTTTATTTTGTGTTATTTTTATTATTTATTTCTCCTTTAAAAGATGTAGTATTTTTTTCTGACTGGAGACGCCTTGCCATATTTGTGTCACAAGTTCTATTTGCCAAAAAAGCTGAAGGGCCAGTTCTTTCTCGTATGTGTGTGTGTGTGTGTGTGTGTGTTACTTTACCTTCCAATCCCCCCAAATCTCTTTCGTGCTTTAAAATACCTGTCGTTTTTATCTAGTGTTATCTTTTGTTCGGGAACACCTGTCAGGAATATGAGGTAAAAATATTAGATGGGTCGTGTTATGGAATATACTAATAAATAAAACAAGAAAATAAAAAAGAGAATGAAGTACGCTTTGAGATTATGCGTACTTTTTTTCATGCGGAGTCCGAAATTTGTAGCTGTCAACGTTACTGTTTTTTAACGTGTCGGATTCGTTTGCCTTCTATTGTGTAAGGGTGATTCTGCCCATCCAAGTTGTAAAGTAAGGGATTATGCCTTTTTTTTTTTTTTTTTTTTAATGTTGGAAATACGTGTTGGAGAGACTGAATTCGTTCTCTTTTCTTCTAAAGGACTGTAAAATGGCATTGGTCTGGTCGTAATTTAGAATTTATGACTCGGACAGAGGCTGTAATCTTATTAGGCGCGAAAACCTTCTTCATATTTCTAAAGCTGTGCCTGGCCCCTTAATAAATTAGATTTAATGTCCTGGCGTTGCGTCGTTCGAATCCGCAGTGATGTGCCCAAGGTCGTTTCCCAATCCGGTGCAATCGTAAAGATGGGTAAAATATACATTTTTTTTTCAAAGAAATATTCGTTACAAATATTCGACGCGATGCTTTTACGAATATGTATCACGCATAGACTTATGTGAGGGAGAGGAGGGTTAGGGATCTGGAACCCCCTCACCTCTTAGTCTACGCACAAACGCTAATTTTAGCGAAATATTCAGATTTCGAATCAATCGCTCAAAATGTATATGGTAAAAAAAAATTAATTTATAACACTTAAAGAAAATATATTAATTTTGTAAATTTTATAATTTAGTACGTAACAAACAGAAGTTACAGTAAAGAATTAAAAACAATTTTAGTGCCATTGAAAATACTTACCAGATATTAATAGTAAAATTTACTCTCAATCAAATTTTATAGTAAGAAATGGACCTCCCCCCCCCCTTTAGATGAACTCCTATGAGAAAACTATAGCTATGCCCGTTGCATCACGTTTTGCAGAATTCGATATCTTAAGAAAATATCCAGCTATACTGGATGCAACCTTCCTAGCACATTTCTGCGATTCAATCGACCACCATGTTGTTGGTATTTAAATGAATCGATGGCAACGGTTGAACTTTTTCAGCGTTGGGCAATCTATCCAGCTGGTCTTCTATATTGATGTGAAAATGTTTTTGCGTTTCAAAGGGTTATGAGAGTGAGAGAGGCGAACGATACAAGCTTTAAACAATCTTTTGGTAAAGAAAATGTGTCGATGAGTCTTTCTTTTATTCCGTTTCTTAAAATATTCGATTTTCTTTTAGGAAGTTCCTCCTATCAAAAATTGCGTCATTGTTAAGTCGCAGTACTTCCATCCACCTGACACTGCGCGGCTCTTTGTTATCTCCATCTTTCTTTTCCGTTCTATTCTCTTCCCAGTGGCGGTGACAGTTATCCTTCAGCTCTAACGAAGAACTTAGAACGTGCGTGGAAATTCGAAACATTATTCGATCAATCGTTTATTTTTGATCAAATTCGGTATCAGCTGTCTCCATATTTTTCTTTTTCTTTTTTTCGCTTTATATTTTAAAAATACTTTTTTTTTTTTTTTTTTTTTTTTTTTTAGCTTTTCTCTAGTAGAAGCTTTTGTTCCCCAATATCGACATTCTTTCCTGTGAGTACTTCATGAATAATGTGGCTGTATTGGAAAACGTTGCGCAAGAAAACGGTAAAAAACAAAAAAGGTTTTTCCGTTCGCTAAAAATAACACGCCAAATCGAATCCACTTGGCGATGTTTTTCTTTTTTTCAACCTTTGTTTGGCGTTGTCGTATTTGACCGGTCTTTTGGGTCTCTGATTTTTCCTAAACTCTCAGTGACATACTTCTGTTCAAAGGCTAAAATACGACAGATTTGTTTTCCTTCGCTGAATTGTGACTGTATTCTTGGACAAATATTTCATTTTAAAAATGTGAATGCGACTGTTGTATCTGTATTCTTTTTCCGATATTGTGAAACCGCTGTATCTGATGAAAGAAGGGTGTAGACAAAGCAGTTTCTCCCACTACAAATAATACATAGGATAAATCGTATTTGTTAGGAAATTAAACAGAAGGTCTACAAGGTCTACATTGAAATTCTTTATTACATGTAGTGGTGCATTTACAAAAGTTGGCGTTTATTTATTTAATTATAGAAATAATTAATTTTGTACGTTGTTTACGATTTTGTTGATTAACCGTAATACGGGGCGATTGTAATTAAAGATCCACTTTAGAACGATCAGGAAAGGAAAACTGCAGGACCAAATGTTATCAAACTTGGTAATTGTGTAAAGGTAATCATGGGATTTATTATAGGCGGAAAAAAAGTTCAAAAATTCAACACCAGGGGCAAGGAAGTATTTCAGAGGGTGGGGGAGGGTCCAGGGTTCCGAACGTCCTCCCCCACGAATTTTGATTTTTGCTACTAAAATGATAATGATATAGTGTCCTTTTGAGAAAAATACTGCCTTTTTTACAGTTTGGACCCCCTCCGAAATGTTTGAACCCCTTACAAATGTTCTTCATGAAGGGGGAGTCGGACCCTTGAACACCCCCCCTTAAATACGTCCTTTCCCCTGGTGTTGAATTTTTGAGCTTTTTTTCCCACGGATAATAAATCCCCTGACCACCTTCACACAAGTTTGATACGATTTGGTCCAGTAGTTTTCCTTTTCTGATCGTTTTAAAGTGGAACTTTAACTATGGACACCCTGTATATTTAACAATATAAAAGATTAAGTCTATTTTTAGGAGTCCTCTCTTTGTTCAAAACATTGATGTGAAGCACTTAATGTTGATAAAGCAAACATTTTTTCACGCAGAAATCTTTCCTAGCTTTGTACGAATTTAAACCTTTCATATCAACTCTCCTTACACGCTGGGGAATTCTTATAAATGTTTACTGATCCAGAAAATCTAATTAAAACGAAATCTTCACTCTTATTATTTTAATTTATAGTAACAAAATTTGTAAATACAGCAGATTTTATACCAGATAAAATGCTACATTATGGTATGGTAAATTTCAGCTATACATTCAGCGAGTTATTTCATTACAATTTTCTATCTATTAGACTTTAAAATAAAAGCAGTCTGCTCTAATCGAAAAGTTAATTAATTGAAATTCTCCCGATGTAAATGCTTCAATTTAAGTTTACGTACAATGTTTTCCTGTTATCTAGGTGATATATAACATTCCACACTTCCTCTTTACTGTATTTGAGCAAATGAAGAGTGGGTTCACTTCGAATTCATTTCGTCTATACCTCTGCCTGAAAACTGTACTCATCCCCGCGTTGCCATGACAGCGCTATTTAATGCATAACATAATTGGAAGTCCACCGAAACAGCTGTACTCCGGCCAGTTATTCATGTAATTTGGGTTGCACTTCAATAATTGATGTTTGTTTATTGCAATGGGCATTTTTGATTATTGTCCTTAATGCCGCGACTGAATGCTTTCGATGTAAATGCATGTTTAATGAGTAAACATTTAGGAGAGGATTTTGATCACTGGTTTTCATGGAAATGTACGAGAGTGGTTCAAAAAGTAAGGCGACAAATAATTAAACAAAATTGTTTATTGACGAAATCCGATTGATACACAAGGCATTGAGTAGAAATTATTTTTTAACATGGCATCAAAGCATTTGCTCCATCTTATGCCTATCGAAATCTTCGTTAAAGAAATCAGAGCCTTGGTCGCTGAGTCAATTAACTGCGGTATCAGTTTGCAAATGACGTCTTGATAGGCGCTTCTTCAAAGGGCAGAAGAGATGGAAATCAGTGGGTGCGAAATCCGGGCTGTAAAGAGGGTGTTGCAGTGCGCTACATCGGAAGCGCTGTAGTCAACCATGTAGCATCTAGTGGCATTTTATTACTGTGATCATCTGTTCAAGGTAGTACCGAGAAAAAATTTCGGAGAGGGTGGAAAAGACATTATTTTTCAAAAAAAAAAAAAAATCTTCTTCATTATCAGTTTGCTAACAAAAATCAAAATTTCAGAAAAGGGTCCAGACCCCCTGGTCCTCCCCTTAAATACGCTCTTGCGTCTATTGTGCCTGGACATAGAACTTTCAACGATTTCCAAGGAAGTTGAAATGTGTTAATGACTTCGACTTGTCTCGTCTGTTAGAGCTTTAATTGCAGTAAATATGTAGCGATTGCTACAAAATTTCTGTATGTTGTTGCCTTTGAAAATTGTAATTATTCTAAATAAATTGTAAATATTTTTTTCAAGGGCACTTAAGGAATTCCAAAACATTACGCATGTTTAGAAGTGATTTCGGACATCAGCGGCAGATGGCAGCACTTGAATTCGATGTCATTATTTAAAGTATTCAGCGGAGAAGACTCTCCTTCTGTGACCGGAACTGTAACCACTTCTTGTGCAAACCTGCAACGAATGAGCCCCAACGGCTCATTCGAAGTTCTATGCAGAAAGGCAACACTTGTCATAGAAGGAGGTATCCTCTCTTTTGTATCTTTTCCATCCTGACAACGAACAGGTTAAACTTAAATTCAAAATTATAAAGAAATAAAACTCACTAATCTCTTATAAAATACTATGCCATGCTTTTCGCCTCCCCCACTTGCCTCCTGAAACTTTCAGAAACATCGAATAGCAATATCTCAAGACTTTTCTAAAGACCAACTAATGTTTACTTAATACATGTTGAAGACAACTGCTCCATATGTCATATGTTACAACTGCAGCTAACCTAAATTAAATGCGAAATCTGTTGCTTTAATAATAACTCAACGTCCCTGGGAGCTTTAAACACCATTACGCGTGTTTCATTATTTTCATAACGTCTTATGTAATGGTTTAATCAATGAAAATGTCTCTTTAAACGCGGTGTATGCATTCCTGTCTCTTCTAAAGACGCTACATGTGTAATTATCAAGGATTTATCGTCAGATTAATATCATTAGTTGGTTGAGCAGAAACTTAAAAATAAAGTTAAAAGCGTTTGTAATACTTAAGTACCCAATATAATTTGCATTGTAGTGTTAGCATAATTATGGTGACATTTTACCAAGTACTTATTCAGCAATTAATTGATTTAGTCTGAGAAAGTAGTTAAATTACGTGCAATTATTTCGTATAGCATGTGTAACAACTCGCCATATTCGGGTAAATTTTAAATAATATATTTCTTTTTCTTAGTTATGTGACGCTGTGTTGTATTATCTCTAAGCCAGATGAGTCTAGTAACGACTTGAACAAACATTAATTAATAAGTTTTCCGATGAAAGAAGGTAAAACATACTCATTATAATTAATCCGAACGCAAAATGGTGTTAATGGTATAATTGTGAAAAATTTACTTTCATCTTATTCAAGATATTTAATCCAATGTACACATTAATTTTTAAATGTTTACAGCTTGGTTGTTATCAATCGTTAAATAATGGAATAGCATATATTAGATAGAGAAAGTAGACATTTACGTGATGGATTGGCACATAACTTTTCCACAAACAGAACGTAATTTCTATTATACAGACAGAGTGTTAAAAACTTTACATTAAAATGCAATACCTAGTCGCATTGCTGTAATCTTCCTTTCTTGGAAGATTACGAATGACTTTTTGTTACACCTTGTGTATGTCATGTGACTTACTGGGTTACGCTGAGCATATATGGTGTTTTAAAACTGCTATTATGCATGAACTATTTTTAGTGAATCGATTGCTGTTTGAAAGTGAAAGAAAGCTTGAGTTTCTGCCACTGCAATTGGGAAGTGTTAGTTCATACTAGCATTATTTTCATATTTTATTTTTAGATCTTTTTAACTAAAAATTGTAATTAAAATGAAAATCAGGATTGTATTATAATTATAACCTAATTAGCATTAATTAATATTTTATTTAATTTATTTAACTATTAATTTAACTATTAAATTTAATAATTTAATAATTAATTTAACTATTTAATTTAACTATTAAATTTATTTAACTATTAATTTAACTAAGAAGAACCCGTCGCCCGCCCCTCAAAAATAATAATAGTTAACAAATAAATAAACTTTGTGGATGCACCGCTATACTTTTATTTAAAATTCGCACCGTAGCGTGCATGTAACACGCGCGTTCGCAAATTGCTCAGGCTCTTCGTTTTGATGAAATAATAATTGAATTTTCGGGACTGGTACCTACTAGCCGTCTTTCGAAATTACTAGTGGATGAACAATTCGTTGCCTTGACGAGTGGTTTTTTTTTTTTTCGTTTATTTATTCTTCCCTCTATTACTATTCTTAACTGGACGCTGTTTTGTTCTCAATCGTTTGTCGTGTATTCTGTACCTTGGAGTGACCTTCACTTGCATCACACGCCATGTCTTTCTGCGTTATAATATATGTCGTTCCGCACCCGGCCTAATAGTAGGTGATGCCATTTTCGAGAAAGGAATATTCTAATAATGTTGTTGTTTTTTTTTTATTATTGTTATCATTAATTTTTGAAGAATAAAATTTTCTTACTGTTGTCATCGATAGTTGAATAGATATACATCTTTTTAGTTTCTGTATTATATCATTTTCTTCTGTGACGCTATTTCATTTTATTTATTTTTTTTCACTTCAGAGAACTTACATTTTATAATATCCTGTTTAAAAAAATTTTAATGTACGCTAGAGCGGATTTTTGAGGTCTTTTATATATTATATGTGCACTTTATTTATATGGACTTTGTTTACTTCAGATAAAACAAATATTTGCGCTAAATTGATTTTAAAAAGTTGAAATTCAAATTAAAAAAAAATAAAAATCTGAAAGTTATTTTATGTCTTTAAATGTTACATCTATTAAATAAATATTGCACTTAATTCTCTGTAAACATCCAGCTTCAGCGGGGTAAAATATATACTAATGGCACATCCCTTGTAAAAGCTTTAGATCGTGAAATGAAAATATATTGCTTTTAGAGGGATTTTATTTTTGTAAACTGAAAATAAATCCCTCTAATATTTTCTACACACTGCATTTGGGCAGTTTCTTTTCACGAGTTTCTCACCTATTTATTTATTTATTTTTACTTTATGTTTAAAACTTTTTACTACGTTTCATTACATTCCAAATGCAGTTGTTTGTTAGCAGTTGCCAACACTGTAAGCCATCTTGTTTTTTCGTTATTTCGAAAATAACTTATTAGACACATATTACTAGAATCTAATCTTGTTTGAATATTTGCATACACGCTTTTCCTGAGAAGTAATTAATAGGAGGAAAATTAATTATGAAATGTAGTTAGTGGCGGATGCAGGAAATTTTTGGGGAGAACAGACTAATTTTTAAAAAAATCTAATCTGACCTATATAAAATGTATTTTAAGAACTGCCACACTAAAATAATGTAATTTTTGGGATGGGCTAATTTAGTTTTAAAAAATGCTTATTTGACCCAAACAAACTGTACAATAAAACAACATGTTCTCCTAAAGCAATTATCTTTTGGAAGGTGCTGTAGCCCCCTAGCGCTCGCCCTATTTTTTGTGTTATGTCAAGCCTACAGAAGTGGGGTCCCTTGCGTCGAGGACTTTTTAAGATGCTAACGCGAATTGACATTGCATCTGGAGAAAAACCACCCGAAACTCCAGACCGTTATATATATATATATATATATATATATATATATATATATATATATATCGACAGCACCAAACCCCGGACCTTCACTCTTCAGCCATCTACCCAATGTCTTGTCCACTCGGCCATGGTAGGGCTGCCCCTGCCCTGGATCGGACACTGTATGTAGTCTATCGCAATAGCATACATCAATTTCCTAACAATCGGTGCCTATGGTCGGTCATTACAACACGAACAGACGGACAAACTGAAATTAACAGCACTTTTTAACTTGCTTGGACAGAGCCAAAATTAATTGCTACCTTGGAATCTCAGGGTCACGTCTTCCTCAAAAATTAAATTCCCTTCTTGCTCTTAGGCCTTGAAATTTCCTCCAGTCTTTTTTCCATTTAAGGGTTCTTTACGGTCTGATGTACCTAAAGACAAAGAAAAAAAAACTTTTTACTCGGAAGTTACTATAATTCTGCACTTTTTAAAAGATAGCTTGACTAAAAACGGAATTTTTTTCTCAAACATGTGTGACGGTAAAATACAAAACATTCTCAGGTCATGGATGTCCGTTATTTTAATTCTGCTGTATTGCAAGGCTTATTGCATAACGATTTTTTTTCGTTTTTTCGTGTTTATTTGGAAAAATACACCGCTGTCTAGACTGATGAAAGCAGGAAGTGCAATGCTCGTGTTTCTCTTTTTCTTTTTCTTTCAGGGTATCATTCATTGTATGTCATTTAGATTTAAATACAGGTATATTACGTATAAGAACATCAACAATTTGCGCGTTTTGAAATTCTGTCATGTATATATATTAAAAACAATACGAAAATCTGGCTGCAGTGATTTGTTTATCGTTTATTCATATTCAGTAGTAATTTTTTAATTAGGTTTTCCGAATGTAAACCGAGGGAGGGAGGATATTAAAATAAACATAAAGTAATTCTATAAAATAAAAATCCTGCAACCGGATTTAAAAATAATAATTATTTATTTTCAAAATAAATATTATTATTAATAATATAATTAAATATTTAATTAAACATTTAATTATATTATTATTTATATTAATAAATAATCATTATTTATTAATACAAATAATAATTATTTATTTAATAATTATTTATTTACAAAATAATAATTATTATTTTAATAAATAATTATTTATTAAAATAATAATTTTTTTTATATATCATAATTATTTATTATCGAAAATTATTATTCTGTTTCATCGCAAGATATTCCGTGTACTTTTATAAATTATAAGCCCGAAAAGCATGAATCTTTTTAGAAACAATTCTTAAATATACAAAATTTTGTAAAGTGTGTGTGCAATGAGTATTATTTTTCACCCTGAGCAAGCAATATTAAAGAATCTAACCCACAACAGCCCAAAAAAGACCCACTAACTCTTATATCATGAACAATAAAGTCAAAAACAATTTCCGGGCTTGGGGGGGGGGGACACTTCATCATTGTTACACAATGTTGTTCGAGATATTCTAGCAAGCAATTTTTGTTACCAAAGTCTCTTTTATTTTTTACCCCCAATCGCTACAAAAATTATTTTTCTTCTTTGGCACAAGCTGTCACGATTATATCATTAAAAGATGGAGTCATATTCGGTTGGCCTACCATTAAATTCCTCCTGATCCGGAAAAATTCTTTCCCGTGATACATCAGCATCCATCATTGAGAAATAGACACTCTTGGGCGAGAAAATTGCTCTGCTGTTAATACTTTGGCTGGCTTATGGCATTATATTAACTTTCAATAACCTTGTTTCAGCCGTGTGTTCTAAAGGAAAATAAATATGTAGGCATATGTAGATCTGGAGCGTGTGAGCTCAAAGTTACGTTCACTTGTTTCGTTTCGTTGCCGTAAATGAGATGAGTCCTAATGTTTTTATTTATGAAATTATGCAGTAAAACACCGCTAATCTACCGTTTTTGAAATGTGTTAACCTTTTAAGGCGCAACCCTTTTCCAATGCTGAAAAAAGGGCAGAGCACAGCCAGCTGCATCAAAAAAAGGGTCTCTAGATCTGTGGCACGCGATGAACGTTTCGATCGTCCGCCATCTTGCTGGTCGTTAAGTCGAGCGATGGCAACGGTTGCCCTTTTTTCAGCATTGGGCAATCTATCCAGCTGTTCTCGCATTCTTCCATTTTTCAGTAGATGTCAGTGCTGTTAAAAACAATCGCGACCATTTTTTTTTACGATAAATGAGGTGCTAAAAAGTTAAGCATTCTCGTGGAGCTATGCCACCCGCAACTATTTTCATAAAAATCAAATCTATTCTTCGTGACTGGCAACAGTCAAAACGTCTGAGTTTGGGGTTCCCAGAGCGGGAACACAGCGCGTTAAAGGATTAAGCAGGTACTTATTGCGGGTTGACCGCTATGAGGGCTGCACATTTCATTACGGGGACTCCTATTAGGCAGACCAGCGTTGCCCCCTGTGAGTGGTCTCCTAATTTTGAACCGATTCCAGAAGAGAGACCTAGCACCTGAAATCGACACCTCCCCCATCCCCCCAAGAGGTACCGTTTGAGCATGCAGGACATTGGAGCCGCGAACGGATTATACGTGCACCAGCTCCCATTAGCGTACACGGTTCCACAGCAGCCCAGCCGAGAGAGGAGTTCACCCTCACAAGCACTGGCTACGCCGAAGCTCCTTCATTTTCCGTGTTCTTACGGAGCTTAGCGACTAGGCTACTGAGGTAATAATAATGTACGGTTAAAAGGATGTGAATTAATGACGTAACTTGTGTGGCTACTCTGGGATATTATAGAAAATATAGTAGGAATTATTTCTGAATGGTATGCTAAGATTTATCAAATTCTGGGAATACATTGGAAATGTTTGCTTTTCAAACATTCAGTAAACAATTATTGTAAACCAGAAATACTTGATAAATATTATGTTGCAGTATCGTCCCCAGATATCGTTTGACATTTTAAATGTTTTCTGTCTGTTTTCAATATTGGGATTGATAAGGCATATAGCTAAATTTCTTTGGAAAAGGGATACACGTGACAGCAGAATATTATGGGCCCCCGATATTGTGCAGTTATCCAAGCGTTGACTGACTTGTTTTAAAAATATGCCCACTACTAGTAGTTATTTCCGTTGAAACGACAAGATAGAGAATTCATCTGAAATGTTTGCATTGTAAACACTCAGTAAACAAGTATTGTAAGCCAGCAATATTTCCAGGTAATATTACATAAATATTATGTTGCACTATCGTCCAAATATCGGTGCACATTCCTAGAATTAGAATTTTCAAAAAAAATTTTAATCATTTTCCTAATTATAAGATATTGCATTGCATAATATTTGAAAATGTCTCTAGTGTGTTTATATCTAAAAAATATCAATTGTGTTAGATATTTATTTAAACAAATTAGGTCATCAGGTTCTTTCGCTCTCTTTTTTTTTGTCATAAATCATTACATATCATTAATATTATATTCGTAATTCATTCACTTTTTAAAAGTGTGTCACGGGCCTTGTGTTGCTACATCCACTTGTGTTTCTTACTCAGCATAAAATAAATGCATAAATTTAAAAAATTTAAACATTTTTTTTCATTACATGGTACTCAGATCTCGTGAAATTATCTCTGAATTTAATTCATTTTTGCACTTAGAATTATATATCAAAGAATTCTCATTTAAGAACGTTTTAAAAGTTTTCCCTAAAAGAATGTTAATTTGGTATGTGTACTTGTAAATCGAATTTCTTAAGAATACGGGTTTTTTAAAGTGCGTTTGAGGCTTTTCTTCTTTCTATCTCTAGTTCTTCAGTTGAATGTAGGACGGAAGTTCTAATGGAACATTTTTTTTTTAAATCCCAGATGCTCTCAACCTATACGAAAGAAGTTCTTGCGTTTGTCTTCTAAACATTTCTTCTTGATTTAAATTAAAGGAGAAGTTGACTCTCAGGGTGAATGCTTGTGCACAGTTTGTGAGTTAAAATGTGTTCAGAATTGTTCCCTAGTATTTTTTTTAAATTAAAATATAGGTACCTTAATTTGATTATTTCTAATGAAAAGCTATTGCAAAAAAAATATTAGCTGAAATTTCTGTTGTTGGAAAGAAAATTCGTCAGCTACATTTAATTCTTGATCGATTCATAACATTGTTATTTGCTACATTCCTATTAGCAAAATATCATATTATATTCTTTTTATTTTGATTTTAAATCTTTAGACATTTTCGAAATGTGTACACAAAATTAGCGTAACACTGGCATTATTTCCAATGTAAAACCATTGGCAGGTATTATAGGATTTTATAATAAAAATATTTCCATCCTCTATACAATTTGAGCGAATATTTGTGTTTAGAAATATGCTGCACATGTACGCCCGAAAACATATTTCACGAAAATCATTGCCTTAATATTGCACCAATATCAAAAGCCATTATTCCATTGTAACTATAGATCTTAGAGGGTCATTAAAGCCCCACCCCCCACAAAAAAAAAGTTACTGACATTTTTGTATCTCTTAGAAAATCTAAAAAAATAAATCTGCTGTCTGATGAAGAAGATTCTTCACATGCAATTTAGTTTTTTCTTAAAGACCTAACTTCCTGAAAAATTTTTAACTATAAAATTAAATTTCAGTTAGTTCCCATGCAAATAGCTTTCTTAAATAACAATAATAAATTTATGTAGGAATAAATTAAAACTCCTTTTACTCTTATTACTCCATTCAAGTATTACAGTCAAGGAAATTCACTTAAGCTACCTCACAGTTCATATTCGTGAGTCTTCCAATTTTAGGAAGCAGGCGGAGCTTTAAAAAAAGCCATGCACTTCAGTTTACGAAAAATCGAGAACACTAACGAAAAACCCTACATTGAAGGATACATTATTATTTTGCAACAATACTTCAATTCGTCATTTACCCTTTCTCATATAGCCTTTAAAATTGTTCAGAAGTAATTTGCTTGAAAGTTTTGATTTCTGTGCATAAGCATAGTGTAACTTTCACAGGTATTTATCATTTTTATTAGGTTTAGTTACAGTAGAAAGAAAAAGCAAACAAGAAAGTAATATTTAAATTCACCGAATATTTGTATTATTTCAAAGAAAAAATTGAAAGCGTAATCATTGTGATTTTTATAAATTTTCTTCAATCCTTTCTTTTGTTAAAGAAAAAGACTACGTTTAGGAAAGGTTCTCCTCGTAATTTTTTTTTTATTTACAATTTTTTAATTTGTATACAAACCCCTTACAAAAAAATCCCAATTAGTGAAATATGCCCCGTAATATATATATATATATATATATATATATATATATATATATATATATATATATATATACTTATATAATTGAAAATACAAACACTTCTCTCTGCAAAGTACATTTTATGCACATTTAATCTATGATTTCCTTTGTTAATTTTATCGCTTCAATTGAAAACCACCGCATATGCATTAATCACTCCTATTTTCATTCAAACAAATAATTTATGATTTTTGTAAAAAAAAAAAAAAAAAAATTGAGCAGATAGAATTTTTGTTACCCTGACAACAAATGAAAATTGATTACAACTTGCCACATGTAGGAATTCAGAGGAAAAAAAAGGAGGGGGGGGGATTCACTGTCTGATTTTCACCGATTGTAGTTTGCATAAACGTAAAAAAGACTTAATTAATTGAGTGTTTATTTTAATTAAACGTTAGTAGGCTAGATAGAATGTAGTTATATGTATTTTTTTGCCTGCCTGTAATCATTTTGGTTGAGTTAAAATCTGTTTTTGCTCATCAATTTTTCCAGTTGGAGTTATTAGATATGTTCTATTCATTTATAATTTCTTAACTTTATTAAATTAGAAGAGAGACATAAAGAAACCAAGACGGATAAAATTAAATTATTATTTTTTAAATTTATTTAGATTATTTTTTAGCGAAAACAATTTTACAGTTTTAATTGTGGTACTAAGAAAATTTTCAGCATTTCTTGATAGAATTTCTTCAGAATAAAGTTATGAAAGGCAAGACACAGTGGCGTAGCCAAGGGAGGGGTTATCGGGGTCATAACCCCCCCCCCCCCCATGAGGAATTTTTTGCCATACAAAATGAAAATGTATATTCTTCACTCCCTTATCAGGCACACCTATACACATATATGAGTTGAAGTGTAGTCGTAACACCCCCCCCCATGAAAAATTTCTCGCTACGCCACTGGCAAGACGAAATTTCAAATTTTTTTCTTTCACTAATAAGCTAAAGTCCATAAAATATATTCGAAAAAGATACATGAAAGTAACTTTAAAAATTTCGAAATACTCGAAGTAATGGCAAGATGTGCAATACATAAGTAATGGAAAGATGTGAAATAACACCCATATTGTAGCGCAAGCAGCTAGTATAAAAATTCTTTCACGAAATGTGCATCAGGAAGCTTTATCTTTTTCAAACGGCAAAATTATACCCATCTTCTATCGACTTACTGTCTGAAGATCCATTGAAGATTTAATTTACTTCAGGTCTCATAAATAATAATGAAATAAAATTCCCCATTCTTCCATTGTTTTCCTCACATTTTCTTCTAAATAACCTATCAAATAGTTTTTTTTATTCCATTTGTGAATCGGGGAGAAAAAAAGGCAGACGATATATTAGAGACGCCACATCTGGCAACCACAAAACTTCGAATTATTAGAAACCACGAATATCCATCTTCGCGCTGTATCAGGCTAAAGAAATATTTAATGAGTATCGAAGAATAATGATTTAGTTTCTTTTCTCTCTTGTGTGGCATCATTTTTACAGTGTTTCGCTCGGAAAACTTAGCGCCTCATAAATTTGTAAGATGTTCTGACTGCATACTCTTCGCAGTTGTGTATGTGTAAGCGATTTGTAATACTTTTAGTTTAGACAACCATTGTTCTCTCCTTGGATAATCTATAGTCTGCCTCGCTTGCAAGGACAAAAAAGAAAAGTTTGGTGAAATTTATATCATCGTTATACTGCTAATTTACTTTCTCCAGTGTTTTTTTTTCCCTTTCCAGACGGAGTTTACTTGCTCCATCACTGTTATTTTGTATTCTTTTATTTATAATCAATTTAAAGTTGCTTTGATTTTGCAATAATTGACAGGAATTTGTTTTCTGCTAGGATTCCATGGATTTTTTTTAAATTACGGCCGTTTATCTGTACTAAGAATCTAGACTGAGGGGTCTTTCTAAGGGGTCCTAAGCTGTATTTGTGCTAATTTTCGGAGAAAACTAAGGAAAAGTCCTAACAGCTAGGTCGACGGGATGCGACCAGGATTTCATGGCATTCATCCAAACATTTTTTTTTATCAATGGTCCTGTAGTACAGCCTGATGTCATATGTAATATGATACAGTATTTTTAGCATAACTGTTTTTGTTAATATTCGTTAACATAATTAATTCCCTCTACGTAAATGAACTATTATATTCGTTTCTTTATATATATATATATAAAGAAACGAACTTTCTTTTATAATGCCTTTTGGTAATCGTCGCTGATTGGGTCTTTTATTGAAACATTTTGTTGTTGCTAAAGTGCGTGAACTCTATGCCGTGTGAAAATTTTTCGAAAGAGACTGTCCTAGTTCTTAATACTTCCAACAGAATTGAAAAATGGTCATGATTTCTGTCCATCTTGTTGTAACTACCATTAAATATGCACCGATTACTAAGGCATTTGCATGTGATCTGCCAATGTACTACACCATTTACCCTGCTGAAAATGGTGTTGCATCATTTTTAGTTCTTTTCCAGGAGTACTCAAGAGAATTCCTATACATTACGACCTATGGGCAGTCATTTTTCGAAGCGTATTTTAGGGTTATTCTTCTATTTAAAGCAAAACAAAGTAAATGTATGTTATTGAATATTACAAAATAATGTTCTCCATCGAAAATAGTGAACATACAATTTATAATTCTTCTATTAGAGAAAAAAAAATATTCTAGTACATTACGGTTTCTGGCACTTTAGAGACATTCATTCTATCTAGGTACAATAGACAATAACCAGCTTATTTTTCGTTTAAAGAATGGAAACAACATTTAAAGTTTCTTCACTTGGTCTCCCAAAATTACATTAATTACACACAGTTTTTTTGGGGTTATACCCAGAATCTTGCCCAGTTTGACAACGACATCCATCGCCAAATTTGGCGAAAAAAGACTGTTGTATCTTAAAGTGTTTTATAGTCCATGCGATTCGGGATGGTTTATGTTTCCTTTCACTCTTTTTTCAAAAGGCTCGGAGAGATAAACTTTTAAAAGGATTTTTTTAATAATAAAAGGAAAAGAGATTATTTACAAAAAAAAGTCTTTTAAAATGAGTGAAATTTTGAGCTTTTAAAGAACTGTTTTATATCTATCAGAACATTCCTTGGCAGTAAGATGCCGGATTTTCCAGTGAGCAAGAACGTTTTATTATATCTCTTCGGAATTTAAAAGTACTGTATGAAACAAATTTAAACCTCTCAGGGACAGATTATGGTGAAAGTAGAGTTTGAAAGAAGTAATGACTGTGAGTGGAAGAAAAAAAAATACGAAGGAACAAATGTATGAAAGATTTGTAGAATAACTTTTAGCTGTATCGTTATCTGCCTCGACTGTCAGTTGAATATTAGTGCTTATGTTAAAAAACACGAAGAAATTTATTTTTCCTTAAAATATATTTAATGTTTAAAAAAGCATGCGTTTTTGAAAATTTTTCTATTTTCAGTTTTTCAGTTTTTCAAAATTTGTATTTCCACATTATTATTTTTTTAATTTTCCAGTTTTTAACAACCAGTCAATATTTAAAATGTAAAATTACTTAAGGCTAAGGTTTTCATGCTATTCAAATATGATATGTTTCAATAGAAACCCTACAGAAATTAGCAAGCGATAGATATTCTTTTACTCATAACTGACATGATCAGGCAGATAGAAATTCTAGACATCTGCAATGAAAAGTAAAAGATTTGTTTAAAATGTAATGCAAATTTAACAAATTAATGCATATTAAACTTTAAAAATGCATCTTTATATATATTCCTGTAAAAACATTATATTGTTTTTCACTTTAAAAGATGTTGAATTCGCGAGCATGACAAGCTTTTATGTCCACTTTCTATTAACCGAGATTTCGAATATCCGAGGTACTACCGGTATTAATTACCCCGGATAACATTACTGTACTTAATATCAGTGAATTGTAATGCAATTATGTGTATTATACAGAAGCAATACATTTGTCTAATTAATATTTCTTTAGAAACAAATAGTGAATATGAGATTTCTCTTACAAGGTAACAAAAGAATTATCAAGATTTAAGCATTAAGGGCAGTAATTAAAACAAAAAAAAAATGCTTCACCGCTTTACTTGCTTTAATATATTCCCTCCCATCAGGGGCGTAGCCAAGGGGGGGGGGTTAGGGGGTCATAACCGCCCCATGAGAAATTTTTTGCCATACAAAATGTATATTCTTCACTACATTATCACACATATGTATACATATATATGAGTTGCAGTAGTCGTAACCCCCCCCCATGAAAAATTTCTGGCTACGCCCCTGCCTCCCATCGTTGCTTTCCTGATTAGGTCTTTAAATGCTTTGTTGTGGCTGTAGCGGGAACACACATTGACCCATGCAGTGAAGCAAGGATGGCCCCAGATATCGGAATCGCTGCCGTCTCAGATTCTGTTGGAAAGTGTTTTGCAATCAATCCGTTCAACGCGATTTATAGTTCTTGTTATTAAGAAGCTATCACTTGTGTTCGTATCTGTCTTTTTATGATGTGACATTTTCCTTGTTTTGTCTCATGGAATCGCATCCTATCCGGCTGATTAGCTTTTAATCCGCGGGGTTCGTAACCAAGGAAACGCTGCAGCAAATAGAATCCATCGTTAGCCTTTTAACCCCGGATAATGATTTCATTATGATAGAATCAAAACCATCTGTTGAACATTATTAGAGTTCCATACAGTAGCTATAAGAAGAAAAAAGGATTTTGTTTATTTTTCCAAACCCAATTAGCCAATGGAAGCTGATCTGTCTCCTAATTATACAGAATTTTTCTAGAAAGATATCCTTTGTTTGCCATAGAAGTAAGTGTTTTAGAAAATGATGCGGTTGTTCAGATACTCCTTGTAGGTGTCTATGGTGCATGCTTACATGCATTTTAGTACAGTGATCTTTTATTGATTAATGCAAGCATTGAATTTCGTGAAGTTTTATCTAAAAATCTCATTTTGATCAAATGATCGATTCAATTATTTCGACTAAAATTCGGTTGAAATTTCGATTAAGCTTAATAAAAGAAAAATACTTTATCCTATAGAAGGACGGATATGTACCCTATTATAAATTGAATGCATTTTTCTTTAAATTACTTAGGGTAAATGTTAACATCTGAAATGCTCATAAATTTAACGAAATACTGATTGCTGAAGCTCGAATTTCTTAAGTTTTAAAATTAGTAATTCATATTTCTTTCATACATTTAAGATTCTAAAAATTCATAATTTTAATGCTAATAGCTGCCAACAGTAGCGGATCCAGAAATTTTTTTTGGGAGGGGCTAAATTTTTAAAAAAGCTTATTTCACCCAATTAAAATGTACTTTAAATCAAAATTTTAGTCTAAACCAATGTATTAGGCTTTTGGGAGGGGCTAAGTAATAAAATAGGATCATTTTAGCTATTTAATGTGTATAATAAAGCAGAATGTTGCCCTTGAGCAATCTCTTTTGGAGGGGGGGGGGCTGAAGCCCCCTAGCCCCTCCCCTGGATCCGCTACTGGCTGCCAAGATGGTAATAATACAGTAATAAATGAATATGGATGAGGATAAAAATGTAAAATATTACTGCTAGAATATTATATAATAGATTAATATATTATACATTTACATGATTACTCATTATTGCCACCACTTCTCTCCCTTAAATATAATTTTAAAAATAAACTTTTGCATACGAAGCAAGGAAAAAAAATGTTAGTTTTTTTTTTTTCAAAAAGAACCTCTTTTTTTTAAAAAAAGTATTGAAAAATGATTTCCGTTATATATTTATCCTAAAATCCATAAAAAGCTAGAAGATATACGGATAAAAAAAAAAACGTAAGTTAAACCATAAAAAAAAAAAAGTTACACGTGAAATCTGAATTCAATTACACGATTTCTATAGTCCAAATCTCAGCTTCAGAAGGAAAAAATAAAATAAAATAAAAGTGAAGGGGGGAAAAAAAGAATTTTTTTTTTAAAGTATCGTAAATTAACATTCCTTTCCCGAATAGAAAACTGGAAAAGCAATTGGCGTTCCAGTGTGGAGGGGGTGGGGGGAATTCCTTTAGCAAGTCTTCGCCGAAAATATTCTTAAAATCTTCTCATGAATTATTAACTACTACCAGTCTTCCAGTAGGACACATTATACACGTTTTCAGATATGAATATCTTTGCCGGAATAATTTTGTGTTTGTTTAATGAAAATTTCTCCTGAAGCCTTAAATAAATATTTGCTTCTCCCGTTGATATCAAAATAGACTGTAGGGGTAATTTCGCTAAAGTTTCTCGCTTTTATGATGCTTATGTGTTCGAATGTAAACAGGGGTGTTTTCTTATTCTCTCAAAGAGAATTCAATTTTCTATGTGCGTGTTGTCTGGTGTTTTTTTTTGTTTGTTAGTTAATTTTTTGATGGCGTTGTTTAATTTCGGAAAATGTCACATTGCAGACGCTTAAGTTTTGATCACACTAAGTAACTAGCGTAGCATGTTTACGAATTAGCTTTAATTTTCCCTGGGTAATAGAAAAAATGAGATTTTTGCTTAAAATAAGGAAACAATGTATGTTGTATATGCATTTTTTTTTCTTTTCGCTTATTAATGCATAGTATTTTCGTGCGGTGTTTGTATAGATACTCATGAATTTTGAAAACCAGAAATATAATTTATTCCTTACATTGCAAAATTAGTTTAGTATCTGCAATATTTTGATAAAATGTATAACATGGAGACTCAATTTATGTTACAAGTGTGTGCTCCATAAAACCTGTTTTATACTTACGGTTTCCATATGAAAGTATTTACTTTATTTACTGTATCAGTTTATTTTAAGCATGCACATATATATATATATATGTGTGTGTGTGTGTGTGTGTGTGTGTGTGTGTGTTTCGCACGTCATTCAAAACGTTATGTAATAATATCACTATGTTTGAGACAAACTTTTTTTTACCGTGTTTAATACAGTTGTTGTTGTATGTGCTAATGTGTGTGTGTGTGTGGGGGGATTCACCTCAAGAAGGCATGATTATCACAAGATAAAATTCATAAAATTTTCAAATTCTTTCCATTATAAACTCTATCAAGGTTATTATTATTATTATTATGGTAAATGAATATATAGATTACTTAAAAATGCTGTAACTACTACTTTTGACCATTTAAATCATATGCATTGAAACATAAAAATATATATCGGCTGTTCGAGCCTCGTCAGGGGTAGACCCCCCTAATTTTTTAGTTTCATTATCGCCATATTAAAACGATATTAATTGACTATGTCATTTTATCTCTCATCTTTCGCGTATTTTGCCTGGTAACCCTATGTTGAAATTTTTATGAGCGTAACCTATTTATAGAAAAATACATGTGATGCATATTCTACAGCTTACGAAATATTGTAACAATAGATTAAAGCTGTTGTGAACTAATAGTATTTAAATGAACTGATGAAATTTTTAAACAATCATTTTATCAAATAAATGCAACCTTGCGGAGCTTATAGAAATCGGTGGTTTACGTAACACATACTAGCATATTCGGCGGACATTTATTCTTACTTTTATGTTGCATTTTCGTCTCTCTTTTATATGTCACATTTTCAATAAAGGGGTGAGAGATAAAATGGCATAGTCATTAATACGCATGCGTTAAGTGAGTAGCAAAGTTTGGTTAAATTTAAACCTTAGCACAGTTTTATCGGTTCTTCAAATCAACACGTTTTTAAAAGCATAAATGCTTTACACTTTCAATTTTAGTTCCAAGCACATTCACTCGGATTCAGTGTTCGGTTAAAAGCCCGTTCAGTTGCAATCTCTAACTTCAACCGTAACACTTCCTTCTCTGTAAATAATTTCCATTTGTCTTTTTCTTTTATTCGTCGGCCAAGCGCTTTCATGTAGCATGTACGCAACGAGTTGAAATACTTGTCTCTTTAATCCGATTGGAGCTACCCTTTTTACTTAGCCCAAGGTTACGGTGGGATTAGTTGTAATTTTTACGAAATGGGGCTTTTTCATTTGAAAGCGTAGCTGATGAGTTAATTAGAGACTTCCTCGAAAACGCTTTTTTGTTGCTATCTGTCGTGATGAAATACCTCCTTTGTGTTGTTGTTTTCGCTTTGTCTTATTACCGGCTTTTACGTTTGCGCGAAATTGCAACGGCAAGTTCAGGAAAATGCGAGGGTTCTTTTTCGAACGTTATGATTGCATAAGAACCCGTCGCTGTGTAGAATTCTAAGACGCCGTGCTCCTTTTAAAAGTCCTTCGCACGAGGCACCACCCCCTAAGCAGGCAACCTTCGTGTAGATTCGCATAACTGCCAGCTTTTACGCTTTTTTTTTTCGGAAATACATATCGATAACTTGATGTTCAAATAAATTCGAATGGTGATAAACCGTTTGAAAGTTGTGGCGAAAAATCTTCCGAAAAAAAGCGTAAAAGTTGGCAACTATGGATTTACCTTTAAAACACAATACAATGCAGTGTCGTCGTGGTGTACTCTGCCTTTATCCCAAAAGTCATTTCGTCGCTCTCTATATAAGATGGTTACAGTTTGTTAGTTTGCTTATTTGGCAGGAGTGGACAACTCACGTCACCGATTGCGTTGTTTAGAGATACTTGCGCGCTATCTGGAGTTTTTAGGCCCCGGCACAGTCTGACCAGTCTGCACAGTTTGTGCCGGCACAGCCAGCTGTCGTCAAAAAAGGGTCTCTAGATCTGTGGCACGCGATGAACGTTTCGATCGTCCGCCATCTTCCTGGTAGTTAAGTCGAGCGATGGCAACGGCTGCCTTTTTTTTAGCATTGGGAAAGGGTTGCGCCTCAAAAGGTTAATATTCTGCTAGCAGGGGGATATCGATAATCCCCCGAATATGAATATGATGTCTCACATAGCCCCCCCCCGAAAATTCGCTCGCCCGATTCTTATACTTTGCTAGGTGACGGCATTTTCGCTATTAGTCGAAAACGTTATTTATTTTTCCTAGCCTTTATTCATGAGTATTGAGCCTTAACTCTACAAAATATTTTAACATGACCCAGTAGGATGTTGATATTTCGATTTTTATGCATAATGATTTTAAAAGAAATCATTCCTTGTTCAAGAAGTTGACATCAGAAATTTATCTATTTTTTCTATATCAGCAAAAATCGAAGAAAGTCGCAAAAATATCCAGGCACAAATGGGTTAAAAATGCAGAGAAAAATTGTATTATTAAACAAGAATAACAATATTAAAACTATTTTATAATATTTTTAACCCCGGTATTTCAAAATATATATAGGATTTTCAAAAATAAAAAATGTTCCCTCTTAATAATTTTAGCAAATTCTTTCGAAACATTTCTCTTTTAATGCCTTTCTATACTTGTATTTCCCGTGAAAATAAATCCAACCATTAAAAAATGCTCTCAGACTGTTGTTAAATGAAATATCTACTTTTTCTTGCGCTGCGTAATGTAATAACGCAATTTTAAAAGCACGGAGAGCGCAAAAATATAATTACCCAAAGCAACATCCATAAAATAGCTCTTACAAAATTTGTCTGGATTTTTCGAGACAAACAAATCTGAATTTTTCCCCCAGAAAAGTTCTCTTTTGAAAAATGCCGTGCTTTAAATGTAACAAATCATTGTTACACATACAAATATTTACCATGCATTTGTTTGTACAGTTAAACAAGCGTTAAAAGCCTAACCGAAAAGGCTAAGATTTTATGTGGTAAACACAGAGATATTTTTTAAGTAATTAGGTTAGTATGTTTGGATTGAATTGAATTTTACTGTGTAGATGGATACAATATTGAATAGTGTACTTTTTTTCCTTTTTGTATTACAGATAGAAACAGCATGATATTTGCAGTTGTTTTTGGTTTTATACTGATATATCATTTTTCACTCTGATCAATTTAAGGAACAAAAATGATAATTTTGTTTTCTTTTTCTGGTTGTCTCTATTTGGGGTCTGGTTTTTAGATTAAGTTGAATAGTTCTTATTCGAATGCTATTTATACAAAAGTTTCTTTCATAAATGTCCATAGGTAATCGAGCATTTTTATTCGAATAAAATTCGATTGTTCATTCGAAATAGGCCATTCATATACTTTTTATTCGATGAATGAAATCAATTCGCCGTCGTAAACGTCTATTTGCACTTATAAAAGCATCATATGGCGCAAATACATTAGTCTTTCATAAAATACGTATTTTTTGTCTTCGTTTTATAATGTTAACATGATTTTAAGTTCATCTCATTAATTTCAGATTACAGCATAAATAAATCGAAATTAGCTCCAAATTGAATTTTAAGGTACTCTACTGAAAACTTGTAATTGCTGTGCTAATTACGAGATTTTCTTTACTTTTTGCCCTACCAGATGGCGCCAGTAATATATTTGTGCACATTCATGCTTTTAATTGTTGGCATAAGGTTTCCTGATCTCTTCAGACAGGAGTGTCTCCGTTTGGTTTGCTACAAACGTTCTTCTTCTTTCCAAAAATAATCATTCATTTTAACGACAGTTCTACATTATTTTGGTGAGTTTTAGGCGAGATGCCTCATTCAAAAATTCTAATAACACTTTTTAACACAAAAAAGAGACACATTTTTATAGAAATCTTTTGTGCACTCTGGAACATAACATGAACAATCTCAAAACATCACTCACAATCTGATATTTCCATCTCTTTACTTTTGCGACAAACAGAAAAAAAAAAAGAGACAGAGAATCAAATCGAGAACTGGGCAGCATAATCAAAATCACAAAAGTGTCTGAACTAGGAAATGTGATGGATTACTGGCAGTGTTCGCTTCCTTTCATCGCCTGAAAACGAAAAGATTTATTCGAAGCGCCACCCCCCCCCCCCGCCCTTGCACACGCTCGATCTTTCCTCTCACCATTTCGGCCTTTATTCCAAGCGACATTTTCCTCCCGCTTCTGGAAAATTCTAATTTCGAATCTTGCAATTTACCAGAGGCGACGACGATGACGCCCCGTGATCGCAAAAATATTCCAGTAAAATTCGAGAGTTGCAGATTATCGAGAAGTGAGCGAGAAAATGTTTTCTAAGTTTTCTGTGGCAACTGGTATGAACAGCGTCCCAGCCCCCAAATCCTTCCTTGAAGAGTATTCCGCTTCAAATGCTTTATCATCTGCATCATGTACGTCCGGGCTTAAGCATTCCATTTATTTCCTGTTCCGCTATACCCGGGCAAATTTGTCAGATGATTTTGAGTAAATCTCCTCATATATCTTCGGGGTGTTTTGGGGTGCGAATGTTCTTTTAATTTATTAGAAGGACACATCGGAATAATTTATTGTTTATGGAGTTTATGTGGAGTTAGTTCTACACTGAAATATCTTCCGGAATGTCAGAGATCCAGTTAAGAGTTTCATGACATCTGTATGAATGTTATTTCTTAATTTAAGTCACATTAAGAAATAACAATGATCAATAATCATTTTTATCACTTATTGTTTATAGGCACATACGGACTTCACATAGAAAACAATTTGGGTTATTATCTCAGCTATTTACAGATATTATTTGCTTATTTGGGCAAATTACAGAGTGATATATTATAAAATTTCTGTCCTCCAGACATCGTGGCCGTTTATGTATCTGATGATGTCTTGTTTTGTCCACTCTTCTTGAGGTGTTGAACATTCCAACTTCCAACACAGGATGCTTCCGCAAAAGGGCAAAAGCTCTCTCACTTTTCTGCCTTTGTTAAAGTAGGAATTTTTTACAGAAAGGTGCATCCCTTTGTACCACTTGAAACATTCTTAATAATTCTATTCGTCTGTTTATTTCACCTTTTTTATATATTTGCGTTACTCGTGAAGTTCCTTGTTTATTTTTCTATCGTTGTAATGTTTATACTGCATGTAGAACATCTCGGAAAAATCTTCAGCTATCCATCCATGAGACATAATATTACACTCGTACGCGGAAAGTGTCATACTAATTTATGAAATAGCTATACATATGTACGACAATCTGTAAGACGACCGTTATTCCACACCTGGGCCACCTATCAACCAGATTGCGAACCTCTTACACAGGTGACCCATAATTACACATGAAGTACCTTGTAGAATCGAGTATTAAGAGTTATTGCGTAATTTGAAATCGGTTGCCACTTAACAGTAATGATACAGTTTATCGTGTCTGTTTCCCAATCACATTAGAAGAAATAAACACGAAAGACAGACGAAAAAAAAACGGGGGTACTTAATACCGTATCAAATTACTCAAGCAGGTCACGTGTCACTCCGCTCCACCTTCCTTTTCATTATTCCCCCCCCATTTCATTTCGTTGGAGCATTTTTCTGTCACATTTCGATTTGTATCATTTTTACCGACCCCTCTTCCCTCAACCACAACACGAATTATCCACCACCACCCCCCCTCCTCTCATTTCATTATTCCACTCGTGTCTTAATATTCCTTAATAAATCATTTTTCAACCGCTAAGCGTCGCGTAATTCAAAGTTTGGGAAGGGGGGCTACGATGAAGCTGTCGAAATTGCAAGAGCGTAATTTGTACTCTATCCCCCCACTACCACCACCACCTTTCACCAAACCACATCACGCACCTTGTCCCTGTTTTTACTCTACTTCTTGCTCTGGCTGAAGGTCGTGATTCTCATGGAATATAGGAAGCCAGGTGGAGTTGCAGTGGAGTGAGAGAGAGAGAGAGAGGGCTGGTGGAAAAGATGGAGAAAATAAAGATGGTGAAAGAAAAGGAAAAAAAAAAAAGTCCCCATCTGCAACTTGTACCGAACACGGTAAATGAACAGTTGATTATGCCCCCCTTCTCCGTTCTTATCCATTTGTTTGTTTTTTTTTGTATGATCTCTCGCTGACGTTCTTTTTTCCTCACCCCTTATAACCTCCGAGATTTGCTGTAACACAGATGTCATTTCTTGTTTCAGCTCTGCAACATTTCTTTTCCTTCGTATCCGCCATTTTTTTTTTTTTTTGTTCTTCCTTTCTGGTAGCTGTTTATCGTCTTTTGTTCTTCTCATCCCCCCCCTCGCCTTCTCCATTTTCTCTTATTTTCTGATTTATTCTTTTATTATTATTTTCCATGCAGTCTTCATATATTTTTTTCCTATTTCTTTCTTTTTCATATTTGTTCGGTGTGTTATAGGTGATGAAATTTCGGCTGAATGAATTTTTTTTTTTTTTTTTTTTAGGAAATGAAAAAGAAAGACAAAAAAACGCAGGGCCTGCCGCCTTAAAGATTTTTCAAATCTTTCTTCTTGACTTCATTGTTTTCTCTAAAATTTACGTATGCATCTCACGTTGCATATTAAATTTCAGAAGCAAATCAGCGCTCCGTGAGTTTTATCTTATCTTTGGAGAAGATTTTGTCTTACACATACAGTACAGAAAAAAAGATATTGCATCTGAAACTACATATAAAAAATAGACTTCGAATAACTTTCTCGTGACTAAAGAGTCTAGTAGTGTGGTTAATGTTGATCAATCTTGAGATACCACTGTAAATTCGTGCCTGGACCCAGCTTCTTAGACAAAAATATGATGACAAAGGATACCGTTTAAGAAATGAAATGATTAAAACTTCGTTAAAAGAACACACACATGAAAGTACCTTTTAATAACATAAATACATTACTTTAACTACACCAGTACATCTATAGGTACCTTTTATGCGTGTTATTTTACAAAAATTTAATCATTTTACCTTCTTATGATGGTTTCCCATTTAAAAAGCTCCACATTTTTTCTGTGTCTTTTTTCCCTTAAAATTTTTCATTTAAAGTCTATTTATTATTTTATTTGGTGTATTATTTTGAAGTTTTCATTTCGTTTATAATAAGGTCATGATACTTCGCTGCTTAAAATATTTTTAAAAGTTAAAAATCTTTTTTTTTTTAATTTATCAACAATATTTGCATTTTTTAACGAACTATGGAAATTTTCTTTCTGGAAAAATTAAAGAACAGTTTTCATTACTTCGTTTCAGGTAACGATTGAATGCTGCTGCTATACCTAATAATAATTGTTATCATTATCATTAAATTTATTACCTTATTTTACAATCGATATTTAACACACGTGTTATATTGTGTTGTGTGCTTACATTGTACAAAACTTGTATCAAAAGCTGTTTGAAAATCGTTACTTAAAAAATATCGAAATAATTTATTATACTTAAATTAGGCATGAATTTTCTTTTAATAATAATTAAATTAATTTATTTTTCACCACCATCTAAAGCAATGTTGGTCTGAAGGTTTTGATTAGAGCGTGTCTTTGGAATTTGATATATTGTTTTACACTGTCATTACTCTCTAATACCAACATTATATACATATAAAATAAACATACGTATAAGTATCTAAAATATTTTATAAGTGTAATAAAATATTCCAGAATATTCTCATGCCTACTTTTGTTTTGATAAGAATCTTATTTTAGATAGTGCGTCATAAGAAAAACAAAGAATATTTTCCCCCCACCAAATATCTCGAATTCTTGAACACAATGGAACATTTTTTTGTATAGATGAAATATCTGCAATAAAAAAAGTAACAGAAAAAAAATCTCAATCAAACCTCTGCGCTCTGCAATGAATAACGCGCAAAATTACGTTTTGCTGGATATTCAAATTTTTATGCCATGCGCGAATCAGAACACGCAATATTCCCGAACTTGAATCACCTTCAGATCGCGGAGGTGGCAACAAAACTCGAGCTACTTTACTTTCAACCATTTTGTGTCTTCACTGGTGATTTCTTTCTCTTTACCTTAACAATTTAAAACTCATTTATAGACGAAATAAAAAGGGTTTTATTGCATGTTGCTGTATATAAAACGTATAATAATTCCTGATAATTATATACAACACACACAAGACGTAGCGTAGAACAACTCCTAGTTTATTTTTCAAGAAAACTTCGTTACAATGATGATGTTGCCATGAAACTAATACAAACTTATAGTTTGATCTATATAACGTCATTCTGGAGCGCGACAGGTTTGTTTGTTTATGTCGTTATTTGTGCTGACTTGAAAATAATACCTAATAATAATTATAGTAATAATAATAAAATACTGCCCAGAAAATTTTGGACTTTATCATTAGATTGTAGATACCAGCCTTGTTGGACTCCAAGGTACAATGGAAGTAAGGCGCGATGATTACTTTCATAGGTGGAATAATTAAACTTCTGTAAAAAAAAAAAAAAGAAAAAAAAAAGCACACACAAAATATATTTATCAAATTATAATGTGTGTAATATTAAGTTTTTATTAGTTCATCTTATAAATATATATACATGGTTTTTAAAATATAAGTTTATATTTTAAAAACCATTTTCTTTTTTAAATGTTTAGTAGGCGATCAGCGACATCGTTAATTTTCAATTGTTGATAAAATGTTAATGAAGATGGTCGATTAAAAACTAACGATTAGCAATTAATCGTTAGTTATTCGATTACTCCTATTGACAGTTCTTAATCTGTAATTATGATTAATGATATCAACTATAATATGATATTAACTATACTAATGATATTAACTTTCTTTTAATCGTGATTCCTGACTAAAATTTGTTAATCGCTAATTTTTAAATTTGAATAAAATGTTAATGTATCCCAAATTGTCTTCCAAACTTTAAGATACCCTTCTGGTGAGTTCCATGAACTAGTGTTCAATGCACCCAATCAGAATGGCTGATTGAAGATTATATATGCGTAAAAGTCAAAGTTTCGTAAAGTCTGCTTGAAGATTAATGAAAAGTTATTTTTTTAAAGATTGTTTTGAGATTTAAAATTCTGAAATAGGATAATTGGAATTCAGTTTTGGTTTTCTGTCTTTAAATAAAACATTCAGATATTAAGAGGCGATAAACTGGAGAAAAGAATGCCCATCAAAAAGTAAACGGTAGTGCAAATTTAAAGTAAGAACAAGTCAAATACCGAATGAAATTAAAATTAACACCAAATAATTAATTCTACAGCTGTTAGGAGTATATATCTGTGCATTGCCATGTATACTTGTAATTGATAAAACTTAAGTTTTAAGTGTATCTATTAACAAATAATTTCCATTGATTGAATTTAATTAATTGTTTCTTTTCTTTTTTAGGTAAGTGAATAACCAGTACACAAATCTTTCTCTGTAAACTGAACTATATCTGTTCATGCCTTAAAGTGGTATGTAAATATCTTTATTTACGTGTAACGGATTTGAAAAGTAAATTGAAGCTACTAAAACGCATATTTTTGTTTATTATATTAAATTCTTTCATAAATTATATCTTTATTTACGCGTAACGGATTTGAAAAGTAAATTAAAGCTACTAAAACCCATATTTCTGTTTATTATATTAAATTATTTCATGAATTTTCGTACAAATATTAATTATAATTAATAATACTAATTATAATTAATAGTTATAATTATAATCGGTATTATTAATTACAAATCATATTATTAATTATAACAATAATAACTTTTTAATTATAATTAAAAAGCATTGCATAGGAAGATTTAAATTTTGCAGATTCATTATGTTTAAAACAATCAATATTGGACAAGTTTTAACTATAACTAGTTATCGCTTAGCTCTGAAAAAGTTTTTGCAATATCATTTAAGAAAATTTTCTACATAATCATCATTCACACAATATATATTTTTTATATTAACAGTGAATATTTATTCATCAGACAAATTTGATATTCATAGAATTGCACTCTATTCTCCATTTGACATAAATACTAACCGAATAATTTATCACTGCAAAATTCTTTCTTTAGTTTTTTTTTTTTTTTTTTTTCTCTTTCCCTTCACTGCTTAACTAAACTCGCCATTAAAGAGTAGAGAGAAAAAAAAAAAAAAAACTCTCCAATGCTACTCCTGCAATTTCCAAATATTCAAATTTCCCTCTTCACAACACATCTTATTTCCTGACATCAGTTCTGCCTTGATAGGAGCGCTGGAAATCGTCCGTCATATGTGACAAGACCACTCTTCCTTAATGGCGGCCTTCCGTTCGGGACCTCAGGGGATATCCCTTCACTAACACCTGTTCTCGGCAAATCTGTTGCCACCGAAGCCCGCAATTTTTGCTGTTTTACTTCTTTTTTTTTTTATGTTTGCCAAGTGCAGTATTATTTTTTATTTTATTTCTTTTATTATTCTGTGCTGGAATTAAGCTAATTCCGAAGGCTGGGTTTCTGTTTATTCCGGTAGCTATAAGCGCCATTTTTTTACTTGATGGGTTAGACGTTGGGTTCTGTCTTTGGAGATTTTACTTCTATATACACGGCCCCGTTCTTTTATATATTTATATTCGGCGCCTGTTGGATTAATATGCTGTGTTTTCTAGTCGGATTTAGACTGATATGCCGTAGATAATTCCTTCAGAAATTAAATTGATGTATATTTGTTTCCTTACAATATTATTATCTTAAATGTTCCTTCATTAAAAAAATTATTTTAATGCCAATTTTTTTTTTTTTTTTTTTGAGTTCGTGTCACATGAAAATAATGAAATATATTATGAACAGTAATTAGAGTTATATTAAAGTATAAACTAGTAAAAGTCAGCATTTTGTCAGGGCCGCCGTTACCAGTGACGGGACTTGGTGATAATTTTAAAGTCGGGCCCTCTTGATGACAATATTTATACAAGCCATTTTTTTCTCTCTTGCATACTTTCATACTCTGAAATGAATCTTTTCATTTTGCATATATTCGAGATGTTATAGCTTTAGTAACTTCCAACTGAATTTTTAAATTTTGATATTAACTTAGTGACCTGAAATGTATATAAAAATACTTTTACAAATATTCAATAAAACCCAGATAATTCGTCACTACTGGGTTCAGAGTTGTTCAATAAGTCGGAATGATCAAGTAAAAAAAAAAATCGGAAATTCGACATTTTTTTTTTTTTTTTTTTTTTTGTAAAATTAGTAAACATCAAGTTTCGCCGATGAAATTGATAATCGACTCCGGCTCTCTCAGATTTCCGTCAAAAAAAGAAATTACTGAAAAATATTAAATCAATTATTAGTAGAAGCAAAATGCCACGGTATCATACATATTCATCTGAAGAAAGTTTAAAGATTTTGTGGTTAGGGATCGGCAAACTTCCCCTTGTTAAATCGAGTCTCACCTGAGGGAAAAAAATAAATAAATAAAAAATAAAAAAATCCGCAAGCTCTGGAAAAGGTTTGAACATCCTCTCCCCTTCAGCTCTTTTTATTTTCCTAAAAAAAGTCAATCAAAAATATAGAGTTTTTCCCTAACAAAGCTCTCATCTCATTATTCACGTTTTTTTTCGCGCCTCCTTTTTTTCCTCCTTTTCACACGCTGAAAAAGAACACGAAGAACTATTGAAGATTCTTCAGAATTCTCCTCTCGTACATCGCAGTGGCGTAACCTGTTACCTGGCCTCCAGGTTTTCCGTGCTGCACGATCCATAATGGCTTCAGTTGTTGATTTCCGGTTCTCTTCCCCTTCTTCTTATATTGGCAGGGTCCCTAAACGGGTCTCCGATATTATTGCGGTGGGGTACGACTTTAGTGTCTGGGGAACCTGGCAATCGATCCTCCTGGCATTTCGATGAAAGCTAGGTGGGAATCGATCAGAATCTTCCCTACTTACTCTTCTGGTGCACGTATCGGACGCTTGTTCTATACGTCAAAGGTTCTGAGCAGTCTCTGCATAGATTGACGATGTTTATGGAGTTGTAAATTGCCTACTTGCTTGCTGAGGTTAGAATTATTTACGAGGGAGGTATGCTAACGAAGGTTTACTCAAGACCTGTTGCAAATAAATTTCAGTGTTTTCATTTATTTACTTTCAAAAATAATATCACTGAAGCTAGTTTGAAGCTTACAAGTACTTAGCTCGTTTATGAAACTTCAGACCTTCCGAAAGATATTTTCATTTCTGAAATACTTCTAAGCAGGTTTTGTAAATGCTTTACGCGTTAACCTCTCTATCAATAAGTTAATAAGCTTTCTAAATTAAGCTTCATTTTAAAATGTAGTTTTTCTTATAATGTGAGGAAGGGACGTGCTGCAATGCATTTGATAGCACGTGTGCTAGACATTTCTTTTATTAAATATCCCCTATTTGCACGCATACAATTGCACAAAAAGCGCCAGTAGACTGTCATCTAAATATGCAATCACTAATAATAGTCAAACGATTTATATCAGGTCTGTTTTACGAAAAAAAATCTTGTGACAGAAGCATTGCTATACAGTACAGTTAAACTCGCTAGAGGAAAGGTAACATAGTCAAAACCATGCCGTTAGAACACTATTATAGCTCTATATGGAGGTCTACGGAACGAATACAATCAAAAATTGATAAAATGACCCTTAAAACCAATATCGCCATCTAGTGGATGAAAGTTACTTAGTTTATGCATCTCACAACCTTGAACCTCTATGTTAAACCTTACAAAATAGTAATACAGTGCTTGTTCATTTGTTCTCTTTTTTCTCCACATTATGTCTTGATGAAATATTCTTTATATTTGATCTGTATCATTGCACAATTTTTAATCTGTCATAAAAAATACAATACTTCATCATAAACTCCAAAGTAATCGTTATGTAATATTAAAGTAATTTTCTTAGATGTTATGAAACCGATTTTTAAAATATTTTGCAAGTAATTCAGTGTATATAAAATGTTCTCTAAGTACGTATGGCTTTTTTTATACTGTAAGAAATATTTTGCCTTTTTGAAAATATCATAAACAATAACCCTCGCTTCAGACTAATGCCCCATAACTGTGATGATTTAAAAAGCTCTTCAAGATTTCTTACTTCCCCTGTTTATGGTTCTTTAATTTTAATATATGTTGCTTTCAAAGCTATATATTTAGAAATTTTTATTTCCAACAAAAAAAATAACCAAATTTCTGAATACTACAAAAATAAATAAATAAATAACCAATACCTCAACTAGCCTTAAAATTGATAAGCTTTTAAATAATAAGGGTCCTGAAATATGTGTGTTTCCCTGCCGATGTATGTTTCTTTTAATTTTGTAATCCTGCACCCTTTCTGTCTTTCTCATGCAAGATGAATATGATGACAATCGTGTACCTTAAAAGTAATTTATTGATCTCCTTGTTACAAGGTACTTTATTCAGATATCGCATCTTAAACCATTTTCGTAGATTAGAAAATATGCATGTCAATAATGCGTGCTCCAAATATCTTCTCTTTATTGTACTTCATTTCAAAATTTTTATTCCATCCGTGGATTATTAGAAAATGTCTGCTGCATCGGGAAAAGTTTATTAGAAAAATAAAGTCTTTTAAGGTTTTTTGTACTTCTGATTTTTTAGTTTCACTAGCCAACTGCCAATCAAGTGACTGTAGAAATTTATGTTCCATAAATCTTCTTTAAATATACTTTTTATATAATTTATTATATCTTTTTTTCTGAGTTTCCTTTCCATCAAGGTTAACTTCAAAGACTAATTTCTTTTAAATTCTCTCTCATATGTTTTTCAGTTATTTGTTTACAATATATATATATATATATATATATATATATATATACTTTGAAAGATAAAACAGTTAGTTCTGATATGTGCATTGTTTCAATCTTCTTTCCTTTTACTCATAACTAGGAGGTTTGTTTAAAAAGGAATTACAAACTCAGTGTTTAAAAATTAAAACACTGATTTAAAAATAAAAAACTGATGACAAATATAAAAATTACATCTTTGTCAGTTTTGATTGCTATAAAAAAAAGTTCTCTCTCCTGAAAATTTTCTTTTGTCTTTATAATTTAGAAACGATTTTCTTCCTTTGTCAATCAAACCTTGAAGCCTTTTCGTTTCTCCTTGTTATCGCTTTATAATAAATTAGTTGATTAGTAGTTTCATCTTACTTGAAAAAACATATCTCTAACTTTTTAAATGTGTGAGAATCTCCTAGAAATGCGCCGAAACATACAAAAATTATCCACATAATGGAATAAAATATGTGCATTAAATTCATTTCTTTAAATTCTTTTCTAAGAGGGTTTTTTTAATTCGTAAGGTATTCAAAAAAAAACGATTATTTTTTTTATTAGATAGACGCTTTTTTTTTCTTAATTTCACTATTACAGTTTTGAGTCCTTTAGTTCAGCAGAGGCAAAGTACGAAGTTTTAATATAAACAGAACTACTTACAGTGAAAATTAATGTTACCTTTTCACACACGCACAAAAATAAATAAATAAATAACGAATAAAGTAGAAGAAATTTCTATAGAACTGTAGAGGTTGAATTTAAAGCTTAGTAAGAATAAAACGTTGAAACATGCGTTTTATTCTTTAGTTTAATTCTGAAAAAAATTCGCATCTATCTTTCATCGCCATTTTATTACTTCTCAAAAAAAAAAAAAAAAAAAAAAACTAAGCAAACATAACGTACTGCGAACTTGTCCTTAATTTTTTTTATATTTCAGTTTTAGAAAATTTAATTCTATTGAAAAATCCTAATACAGCCGAACTTTATTCGTGTTCAAGTTATGCACAACAGAATTTCAGCGTTAACAGTTAATGTAAACAAACTAGTTAAATTATTTCATTACATTTAAAGAAACACTAAGGAAAGTGTTTATTTTGAAAATTAAAACCTTATTCAACTAGGATAATTTCCGTAGGTTTATTCACACAGGAAAAAAAGTTATGTGCTTGAAATTACCGTTCTGTGAGTTGTTAATTCATCTGTAAAATATTTTCCTTTCGTATTAACATTTTTTATTGGCGTCAGGAGAGAGATTTTGTTTCGTATTGTTACATTATGTAGTTTATTTTATGACTAAAATGATTAAGGCTGTATAATTATGTAGCATCTGTATGCGTTAAAGAATAAAAAGAAAAGGGGACACATAAATTTTACATTTTTTTTTTTTTTTTTTTTTTTTTTTTTACAATTTGTGTCTCTTTGTATGAAATTAGCGATATATTTAAACTTCTCCCAAAAGATAAGGCCTGAACAAAGTATTTAGACAAATCCCGGAAGATACTAAATAGCATATTTAGAACAATTTCATGACTTTATCTAAGTTCATATAGTCTTCGTTCATATAGTTAGCGTCAGTAACTATTTAAAGTTGGAAATAGGATGCAAAGATGATTGATTTAATGTTATTATAATTTAAAAGTAATAGCAATTGATGCCATCTTAATATTTGAATAGACTTTTTTAAATTCATTGCTAGGAAATCTTAAAAACTAAAAGTGTTTTTGGTGTTTCTTTAATCTTAACGGATTTGGTTTAGTTATTTGCTTCCTTTTGGTAAACGAACTGGTGGAGGATTAAGCCATCGTGTTTTTGCCATAGCAGGAAAGAACTTAAGTATTCAATAAGTATATGCCCAAATATGATCTCGTTGGAAAGTGTTTTACCATGAGTGCTTTCATCATGTTTTATATTTTTTGCTTCAGTTTAATTTAGAACAATGCTTCCAGGTTTGAACCGTTTTACAGGCCTCACTAACATTTAATCCTTAGTGTGACGCACAACTTGCGCAAGTGTAGCAAAACAGCCTTCTGTATTGTCACCATACTTCTTCAGAACGAACTTAAGTGGATGACTTAAATTGAACTTTCATTAAAACCTCAAAAATTAATTTAAAAAAAAAGATGACTCACTGACTTGATTTAATGGTGAATCTCAGCCCTACACGAGCCTTCTCTCCAATAAGGTTGTTCCAAAACTTGGGTGAATCATGGCCTATAATTTTTTTAAAATCTTATGTGGACACCGCATGACTTCTTGGACGTCTGTTATCATAAATATATTCGGTACACTTCATATAAACTTATTTTATCTGAAAGAGATGCAATAATGCAAAAATATTAATGTTTGGTGACTTCTAGGCAAATATTTGAGATATCGTTCAGCTAGGATCAGTTTGAAAGATTTATTTTAGGCACTTAATTTGGCGATATTTTGCCAAAAGTCGCCAAGCTTGAGACACAATTTACCAGATATGGGTGGGTATGGCTGAAATAGCAATTGACTCTAGACTTTTTACAAATTGAAGATAATCATAGACCGTAATATAAGTCTTTTGGTGACTCTGTGAATAAATTATCCAGTCGATTGCAATCAGAAAAGAGATGCAGAATTACATGTTACAACAGTTCTATATACGAAATCTCAAATTCTACGGTTAAAAGTTTTAGAGTCACTTCTTCACTGCTACCCCGTTAACCTTCATTTAACTATTTTCTGGTTATTTATTTATTTCCTGCCTGATATAGCTTTAATTATCATTCTTCAGTAGCATTTAATAAGTGTTGGATTCCATTCACAAGACGCCTATTCTCTTCTCCTACCTATATATAATGGAGCAATCTTATTAAAATATGTATATACTAAAGTAAACCAAACTTAAAAAAAAAAATACAAAAGAGAAAAAGTATATTATGAAGTATGTTTAAACTGCAGTCATCGTTATGTATAAGTGACACGCATGTTTAACTAGAAAACAACCATAAACTATTCCGTAATCGCTTATTTAAAATACCGATCGTGTTTTTACTTTGCATTAACCCTTTAACGCGAAGTGTTCCCGCTCCGGGATCACCAAATTCTGACGTTTTGACTGTTGCCAGCCACGAAGAATAGATTTCATTTCTATGAAAATAGTTGCGGGTGACAGAGCTCCACGAGAATCCTTTACTTTTTAGCACGTCATTTCCCGTCAAAAAATGGTCACGATTCCTTTTAACAGCACTGACATCTGCTGAAAAGTGGAACAATGCGAGAGCCGCTGGATAGATGGCCCAATGCTGAAAAAAAGGGCAGCCGCTGCCATCGCTCGACTTAACGACCAGCAAGAGGGCGGACGATCGAAACGTTCATCGCGTGCCACAGATCTAGAGACCCTTTTTTGACTAGGGATGGACGCGAGACGGCTTTTTGCGAGACGAGACAGAGATTTACAGCTTTTTTGTGAGACGAGACAATCATTTCTAACATTATGATATAGGGAATTTTGCGAGACGAGACAAAGCTTTTCGGCTGTTTTGCGAGACGCGAGACGCCAATTTTTCGTCTCGCGTCCATCCCTATTTTTGACGCAGCTGGCTGTGCCCGGCACATCCAAAAAAAGGGTCTCTAGATCTGTGGCTCGCGATGAACGTTTCGATCGTCCGCCCTCTTGCTGGTCGTTAAGTCGAGCGATGGCAACAACTGCCCGTTTTTCAGCATTGGGAAAGGGTTGCGCCTCAAAGGGTTAAAGTATGTATATACTAAAGAAAACCAAACTTTGCAAAAAAAGGTACAATAGAAAAAGTATATTACGGAGTATACTTAAACTGCAGTCATCATTATGTATAAGTGATACGCATGTTTAACTAGAGAACAACCATAAACTATATCGTAATCGCTTATTTAAAATACCGATCATGCTTTTACTTTGCATTAAGCGCTTCTTTTATATGTAATGCTTTAAAAATACAGATCTTTTCTATTCGTAATACGCTTGGTTTCATTAGGATACCGTCTGCATGCGTTAAAAAGCACATTATTTACCTGGCGCAGCTTCGGGGAGTTTTTTTATCTCCGCTTTCTTAATCTTTATCTATGCAACCATTTTTGGATCCTTACCTTGAAGTAATAATGTTTGTTTCCCCCAAGACAAACTTCGGTGTTTGATTTACGCTTCGGAGGGTTTTTCTTGTGCATTCTTTTCCTCACAAATGTGGTCTGGCATATTTATTGACTCGCTAAATTTTCCATTTTGAATGTCTCTTCCTAGACCGGAGAAAATTGCAGTTTATTTGTAATGGGTTTGTTGTGTTTTGATTTTTTTTATTTTTTAATAACGTGATGTTAACGTGAATTTTAATGAACTGTTTACATTTAATGATGTTTCTTGTGGGTGTTTGCATATGCAGTATGGATGTATTTTTTAATGATGGTTTCTTAACCCTTTGAGGCGCAGTGATCCCGCTTTGGGAACACCCAATTCTGACGTTTTGACTGTTGCCAGTCACGAAGAATAGATTGGATTTCTATAAAGATAGTTGCGGTTGACAGAGCTCCACGAGAATCCTTTACTATTTAGCACGTCATTTCCCGTCAAAAAAAAAATGGTCACGATTATTTTTAACTGCAGTGACATCTGCTGAAAAATGGAAGAACGCGAGAACAGCTGGATAGATTGCCCAATGCTGAAAAAAGGGCAGCCGTTGCCATCGTTCGACTTAACTATCAGCAAGATGGCGGACGACCGAAACGTTCATCGCGTGCCACAGATCTAGAAACCCGTTTTTTGACGCAGCTGGCTGTGCCCGGCACATCCAAAAAAAAGGGTCTCTAGATCTGTGGCACGCGATGAACGTTTCGATCGTCCGCCATCTTGCTGGTAGTTAAGTTGAGCGATGGCAACGGCTGCCTTTTTTTCAGCATCGGGAAAGGTTTGCGCCTCAAAGGGTTAAACCATTGTGCTTACAAATAGAATAGGTAGTGCAACACAAAGCTAGGCTAAAACCAGTAGCGTTAAAGTCGTAATGCAGTTATCGAATGTAGCAGCTTTCTAAAACACGCTATTTTGACGAATTCAATAATTAATATTAGTACACTACTATTTTGGCGATCCAAATAAAAATTTTTGCTTAGTACTAAGTCATTTTTAAATTAAACTATTTCAAATTGAATTTGCTAATTCCAATTAAGGTAATATAATAATTTTATAATGTTATCGTAATTGTAAAAACGTAATGCAATGTTTCTGTTATCACAGTGTGCAATTTAATTGCTCATAATTAATTAACTGCGCAATCAAAAATAACTAATTCGTCAAAATCTACAATATACTTCTTGATCCTAATTTGATTATTAAAATCATTATCCAGGGTACACTGGAAAAGAACTCTGCACTGCAAAAGTCAGTATAAAAATTCTCATGTAAAAATGCAAAAGTAACTGCATCAAAAGTTTAATTTAAAATTTGGTACAATGTACCAAAGCTGTAGGGAACTTTAAAACAAAAACCCAATCTGTCTCTTCTTTCTTATCTTCAAGTAGATTTCCTCTGTTGCTAACTATATGTCGCAGATGGCAAAATACTACTAAACAACACCTTGTCGCTCTAAATGTTTATTTATTTAAAACCACATTCCTTGGGCTTTTAGTTTAAATACTTCAATCAAGCATATCGATACTTGGTCTTTTATTTACTGTTCAAGGGAATATACTCCTTAAATGTTTGAGAGTATTCTCGTGAACAATCTGTTGAAAGATTTCAATTTTCCACTGTTATTTTGTTTGCCATTATTTTTCTAGATTGAACTTCATCGTCTCAAACGAATTAATTTAAATTAAATGAACCCAATGAATTTCAGAAAGCAATTAATGCATTGTAATATTATTCTGTTTCAAAATCTATACCTGTGTACAGAGGAATTCATTTAGATAAAACATTATTTCTGTGATATTGGGAGAAGTGAAATAATCGAAAGTAATTAATTATTAATGGAAAACAAAAGTTGTATCAGAAGGATAGTTTTAATATTCATTTTTTATATTTGCAAATTCATGTTTTTATGTATGATTTAGTACAACGAGGCACATTTTTAGTCAACGCATTTGCTTCAATTATTTCTTACAATCAAATTGACTGTTTGACTGTTTTTATATTGGCTTATATTCCTCTTATTTCTTATAAATATAAAATTTCTTGAATTTTATTTATTCTTCTGTTGCCACAAAGCGATAAATTATGCTTTTGTTACTCCATTTTTTCTTCCGATTTATGACCATTGCAGCTTAAAATGGTAATTTTAACTATTTCCGAAATTCTTTCGAGGGAGAAATAATAACTAAATGCAGCCATAATAACTGGGAAAGGCAATAAAATTTTTGGTCACATTCCACACTCCGTAAAAAAAAAAAAAACTCACAAATAATCCGCTGAACTTTTATTACATTTACTGCAAATATGTCTTAACGACGAGCATTTTAACTGCGTATCATAAACGTTTTTAGCGACTTATGCTTCCCTTTGTTATGCCCTTTTGTAATCTGCGAAGAGCTTGAATGTTCATTCATAGTGGTGGGATTGAGTGTCATCATTGTATGTTGGATTGAATCATGTAGTTTTCTATTTAACACAGTTCAATTCAGATATAGCGAATGTTCATTAAAAGACGAAAAGGAAAAGAAACTTATTAATTTTGTTATTCAGGAAAGCTGTGTATAAAAATCTGAAATTAGTAATTTTTTTTACACTGATTGAACAAATCATCAAATTAAAGCAAACGAAATTTTTATTCGTGTATTCTCTTTAAGATGAAACTACCGCGGGAGATATTAGCGTAGGATTACTTATTGCTTAGTTAGTTGTAAGGTGCCTGCACAAAACTGATGAATGTAACAAACATTTTTCGCAGTGTCTTATCTTTTGGTTTCTAAGAGCTGTTAAAGGTCCCAAATCTCTTTGCTTTTAAATTAGTAAACTAAATTACTTACTTTAGACATGTTAGGCATTGTACATAATTATTTTTTATCAAGATATTATTATTGTTATTTTATTATTATCCTTAATCCTAAAATTTAACCAAGAGAAAAGAATAGGAAAACTTAGACTGAAATTTGGCTGTGCTGTCTGACGAGCCTCAATGAAATAAATCTACACAAAATGTAAGAACCTTTTTGAATTTTTATAAAATTGTATAAAATGAACGGCAACGCTGGTTTTGCAACAATTGGGGAAAGATAAATAAAAATCAGTCTCCTTTCTCAGTAAAACGAGCTAGATCTGTCGTTCCGGTTATTGTCAAGTGCAAAGGTAGTACTGGAAGTTGAGGTTGAGGCCTTGTAAAGCTGAAAACTCAAGTGGGTCGGCTGCCTGTTTCTCTTGAACCTGAAGCTGCCGTAAAAGAAATACCAGGTAGTTCAGTTAGTTGATTTCGCGAGTTTCCTCAGTCAGTTATTAACAGAGTCATATTGAAACTTGCAACAACGTTGAGATTTTTTTTTTTTTTTTTTAACATAGGACCGTTATGGAGGAACGTAATCCTAGCGTTTAACCCTTTAACGCGCAGTGTTTTCGCTCTGGGAACACCAAACTCTGACGTTTTGACTGTCGCCAATCACGAAGAATAGATTTGATTTCTACAAAAATAGTTGCGGGTGACATAGCTCCATGAGAATCCTTTACTTTTTAGCCCGTCATTTCCCGTAAAAAAAAAAAAATTGTCACGATTATTTTTAACAGCACTGACATCTGCTGAAAAATGGAAGAATGCGAGAACAGTGGATAGATTGCCAATGCTGAAAAAGGCAGCGTTGCCATCGCTCGACTTAACTACCAGCAAGATGGCAGACGATCGAAACGTTCATCGCGTGCCACAGATCTAGAGGCTGTGCGCACAGGCAGCTGCGTCAAAAAAAGGTATCTAGATCCGTGGCACGCGATGAACGTTTCGATCGTCCGCCATCTTGCTGGTAGTTAAGTCGAGCGATGGCAACGGCTGCCCTTTTTTTCAGCATTGGGAAAGGGTTGCGCCTCAAAGGGTTAAAGGGAGAGGGCGGGTAATTGCGTTATCATCCCTTAACGACTCAAATCGGTGTTCATCACTTTGGCGGCCAGACTCCTGAATAACTGGCAAGTTTAAAAATGGCAATTTATTAAAGAAATAAATTAATGTGGAACAATAGAGTCAGCAAAACTAGAAAACTACTTGCGTAATAGTTTTCAGCTATTGGCGCTGAATTGCACAGTACGGGATGAGAAAAGAGAAAAATTCGAAAGACTAATTCTTAAGTACTAACTTTTTTTTTAATTTAATTTAATTTTTACTTTCTAGAAACGTGTTTGGCTGCACAACTGTCCTAAAGTCCGTTTCAATTCTCTAAGCCAGGGTTCTTGAAAGAATGGACGTTGATTATCTTCCGTAAGACGTTGAAAATCTTTCTTAAAAGACTCCATACATCTACGCCAATGGATAAATGTTGCATTTCTCCCTCCAGTCCTTTTCAAACATGGAACAAAATAATGCTGCCTTCGCCCGAGATTATATTCCGTGCGTTATTAAACGATCGGAATCTGTTAAAGTTATTGAATCATGCAGCAGAAATCGAAAATTCTCTCTCTCAACCACCCGTTTTAATAGCTAACATCTCTCCATCTAAGAGTGGAAGAAGAAAAAACAGTAAATAAATAAAATATCTGACTTTCTCGCAGAATTTTTCGAACGATTTGCCTTCTCAGTTGCGGATCTCTCAAAAGGGAGTCTTCTAGTATCCTCGAAAGGTAAATCGATACATTTGATATCTAAACTTCTACAAACGATTAAGTTCCGCGCGGAAATTCCTCTGCTAAAAGTTATTCATCCTTTAAATATTAATGCCCCATAAATGTTGGTCCTGAGGGGGGGGGGATGTTGGTAGTGTGTGCTCTTTTACAAACGATACGCGTCCGACATAAAAGCAGAAATTATCGATTCTCGCCCCCCCCCTACCCCCATCTTTTCACGATCCACCAATGAAACTGTCTTTGACGTGGAATAATTGAGCCACGGCATAGGAATATTAGAACACTGCATCCTATATTGAATAACTAAATCGCGATTTAAATAAACTACCGTTGCCAGTTGAAAGAAAATTGAATTCTCTAGAGCGTTTTATAGAAAAGGGGAGTGAGTGAGACGATCTCTCTTGAAAAGACTGATTGCTTTTGGCTTGTTCGATGGGAATCTTTTCTCTCTGCCCGGTTTTCAAAAGACGCCATTTTGATGAATTTGGTTAGCAGAGAGGAGAGGTGGGGGGGGCGCTTTGTCGGACGCAGTCATGTGTGCTTTGTCCTTCGTTTTGTTCCCTGTTGAATAATTGAATGTTTGGCTAATCAAGGCGTATTATGATCCGTGTTTTCTTATTACAGCCTGGTTTTAAATGAATAGAGATTTTGATGGTCGGTCCTTCAGCGGCCCGATGGAATTGTTGGGGGGAACTGTTGAATGCAGCTGAATGCGAGGTTTGGGTTTATTTGAAAGCCCCCCGTGCGGTTTGCCGAGATAAATTTGCTTTTATGACACATGTGCATTGTCATTTCATGATTTCTGTGAACAATTTTCCGTTGCAAGTATCGTCTTTGTGTCACAGTAGAAGGTTTTGTTGAATGCAATTGAGTGACAAGCAACCATCGTTGTATTTCTATTTTATTAAACCCAGAAAAACCGTGTTTAAATATCAACTGCTATTACCTTACATCACTTCAAAGCTTAATAAGCCGCTCTGAAATCAAATTCTAAAAGGTCAGACAATCTGTTCAGAATGTTTCTTTACAAGATTTGCTAGACAGTCAAACCGGTAAGATAATATGATGTATGAAGCATTTATAAATAAATAAACTCAGAATTGCAAAATTTATTGAAATGTGGCACGTTTAGCAAAGTATTGCAGTTTAATGACTACCAATTATATTGTTTAATTTTTAAAATGATTATTTTTGTTTGCAATTATTTTAAAAAATCATCTTTATGTTGGTTTAACTCTTTAAAATATTTTCACAAAGATAAGCTTTTCTTTAAAACGAGAAGTTTACTTTCTAGTACATTTGGTGCATCTATTAAATTAGTTCAATATGCATAGAACTGATTATTTTTAATTTAAATCGTTTTACTTACTTCATATTATTATTATTTACAATGTTCTCTCTACCGCTTCTTTTTAATATCATGAGGATTTATTTCAAATAGGAAAAAAGAACTGATTATCAAAGTAAAGTGCAACAAAGTTTAAAAACTGTCTTCTGGATCAATAGAATGCAATACACATGATGAGAACAATGCGATTTCCCAAATACTTATGACTAATTGATGCAATAACAAATAGTTCCAATTTAAAGGGAACAAATAGTTTAGCTTTTAACAAAGAAGACAAAAAAAACTCTTCCAAATTTAAATAAATGAAACTAATCAATAAAACTGTTAATGTTCCTCTTGGTTTCAACGTCGGGACTCTTTTACGGTGTTAAAAATAATCGGAAAATCGACCACCTTATATTGTTATGAATATTATTGATTCCTACTCTATTCACAAGGCACTGCATTACTGTTTTTTAAAGCTCTTTGGGATGTGTGGTGCTTTAGACACCAGGCAATCGGAATCGAGTAATTAAACGTTTCAGCAGAAATGGAGTCTATAAATTGCCTCTCCATATTTGCATTTGAAAATTGGTGTTAATTTATGCATGCAAGGGGAAAATGTTTTTTGTTTCTCCAATTTAACATTTAAAAAAGTACCATCATACTTCTATTTTGAATGCCCGATTAGTGAAATTAAAAGAAAAATATTGAATATTCCACGAGCTTTCTAAGTATCAACCATAGAATACCATAGATTAAAAGTGAGTATATATAGTCAAATGAAGTAAATATATTTCTCTAAAACACGCACGTACACAAGCTTCAAACTTTTGAGTATGAACTCTATGAAAGACTTGTAAATTAGTGCTTTTCTATTTTTAGGGGATATCTTCTTTTAGAGTTTCTTGCTACGTAATGATTAAATCAATTGTCCAACTCATTCGTTGATAATAAATAATTAAAACTTTGTAAAACAGAAAGAAATTTCAGTGATATTTTCGGTGGAGTAAAAAGATAGAGTAGACTTTTTTTAATCTCTATAACCTAAATGAAATATTTTTATTTATTTATTTATATTTTATTTTAGTTCAGTTATTCTTAGGAAGAGAGACAGTTTGCTAAATAAAAGCTGAATTCAAGAGCACAAGTAAAATTCATTACCATTTATGATTAAGAGACCAACAATTTATAACACATTATAAAATTAAAAATTAATTAAATTATAACGAAAAAATAAAATAGCTTAAATATTTTTAAATCTTTCTTACGAATTTCTATATTCTTAATTTCTCTTGATGGACTTTTTAAAGATATTTAAATTTTTAGTAACTTTTTTAGTGATCGTTGAGCATTGTTTAATGCACATTATTTTACATTCGATGTCTCTCAAATAGAAAACTTCATTACAAAATTGATGTTTGAATATCTCGATTAAAATTTTCATTTCCTAACTTGTAACTCTTAAATTCATAATACAAAACCTGATCTGAAAAGAATGTTATTATTATTATTGTTGTTGTTGTTGTTCTTGTTATTATTATTATTTTGAGAGTATTTAAGAAAGATTATTCCGTTTCTTGAAGAATAATCTGTCTTGGATAAATACCATAATCACATCCAAAAATAACTACTAATTAATCAAAATTTACATAAATGGAACTATTATTAGTAATTCGAAATAAATCATGGATAATCACACACTTTTTATTTTCTGTAACACTTGAGAAGCGAAAATCTAATTTTACGCAGCGGCGAAAAATTCATTCCGCATTCGGTTCTTTTAACGGCAGCTCTTAAACTACTCAACTTTCATCTTCTTATGATCCAAAACGATCATTTTTCGGCAATTAAAGTATTCGCCGAAAGAGAAATCTAAGCCCTTTTCTTTTTCATGTATTTCCCTTCAAATTTGTTTTTTTTTTTCTTTCTGTCAGTCCCAAGTTCCTAACAAGTCTGAAATCGTACACACGAAACGATTATCAGAGAATCAGGACGTACAGTAATTTCCATTTATTAAAGTATAATTGCGAGTGTGACACATTCTTGGAAGATAAAAGCAAATAGAATCTTTTGTTTCGTCGGGTTTTCTCTCAGTTTGTTTGTTTTCGGCAATTCCAGATTTCAAAAATCTTGACGTTTTGTGACAGCTTGAATTAATAAGTTGAATGAAAACGAGAATAAATATAAAGTTTTTATTATTCTCACACGAAATAAAATTACAACACACGAAATAAAATTAAGTTGTTCTTAGCTGAAATAATCGGCTGAATTTTTATTGGTGTGGGATGCATATACACGTACATATACATATCTTATTTGAGAAAACTATTACTTGGGCATTCTATTTACCCTGTCAGACCCGATTAAATAATTTCCCTCGAATGGATATGTATGTATATTTTTATAATAAGAGATCACCTTTATAATACCATAAAAAATCCTGATTATCGAATTCCAATAAAATGTTCGCAACCGTTTTCAACTTACACGTATTGGAATTTACATTGTAATGTTCAACGTTCGGGCCTATCGCCCTTGTTCTTGTTGTTCTAACAGTCTGAAGTTTTGGTCGGTTTTCTCTAGATGTAACGTGAGTACGCGTTAGAACCCCTTAAAAAGTCCTCCTTCTAAAGCAGTCCCCCCCCCTAGACAGATGCCCCTCGTCTAGGCCTGCCAAAACAAACAACTCAACTCAACTGAACTTTGTAATATTCTTTCAAAATTTATGTCCTTATTTATGGGTGCCTGGTCTGAAAGGGTTAAAGAAGTTTACTTCATAGTCTTTTTATTTGAAAAATTCTGTCTTCATCAGTTTCCATGTGAAAAATTTAGACTTATTAAGTACTTTTTTTTCTCGCATTTATATCTGAAGGCGATAGTTGCCTTTTACAAAAACGCTTTAAACCTCAATGTTTGTCCGCGTTCGAACAAAGTATGCATTGTATTATAATACATTTAACTTTATTGCTCTTGTGAGGATATTATGGATTTTGTTCGCAGTCGAATTTACTCTACTCACTATTTTTTAATCCCTCTAATGAACTTTAATAATTTGTAATGATTTTTATGCACAAAGTAAAGGACGTTTCTAGTAAAAATCTATTATATATCCCATAAGTGTATCCCAAAAGACCGTGTACGCTAGTGGGCTTAAAATCTCTTCGTGACTCGAATGTCCTGCAGCTCAAACGATACCTCAGGGGGTGCAGATCCAGGTGCTAGGTCTCTCAACTAGAATGGGATCAAAATTAGGAGACCCCGAACTAAATCGTTCTTCCTCCCAGTAGGACTCATTAATATGGAAGCCGCTCTCTTTCTCCCATCGCCGTCCTACATGGAGAATCTGATCCAGTTACCAGAGGCAGAAGCGTTGCCAGAAATTTTTCATGAGGGGGGGGGGTTACGACTACTGCAACTCATTATATGTATACATGTATGTGATAAGGTAGTGAAGAATATACATTTTGTATGGCAAAAAATTCCTCATGGGGGGTTATGACCCCTCCTAACCCCTACCCCCTTGGCTACGCCCCTGACCAGAGGGCATTAGTAACAGCATCAACAACATATCCCAAAAGTGGACAAATATTTCAAAAATGTGAATATTTGACAATCATCGCGATATTGCTTACAATTGCTTTTAGGCTTTTTTTTTTTTTTAAGAACATTTGATGTATCAAAATTAAACTTTAAAATTAATATTTCAATGGAAAGTCTTTATTTGTGCATTTATATTTCCAAATACGAACAATTCGAAGTACGTAAGAACTGATTAAAGGTTAACCTGCAAGCGTTATAGTCTTTGTTTAAAATTAAAGAGATTAAAGTCCATGAAACGGATTCTTCCGTCATTCAATAACATACACAAATTTACGTTTCAATTCCTTTCCTTTAAGTAAAAACAACGTTGTTATTAAGTATATCGAACGTCGAAGCCTAATATTAAAGTTCATCCAAACACTGAGGCCTTTTTCCCCTCTTTCAGAAAAATTCAGCTCGCTAGCGACCTAATTTCGCACATTAAATCGATAAATTGAGAACCATTGTGTCTGGTTGTTTTAAGTTTTAATCCCTCGCGATAAGTGGCACAGTGGTTATATCACTGGAAATGGTAGACGGGCGAAGTGTGAAGGTCCCGAGTTCGGGTCCCATCGCGCGTCCGTCGACCTAACCGTTCGGAGTTTTCCGTGGTTTTCTCCGAAACTTTGCGTAAATACGGGTTAGGACCCCTTAGAAAGACCCCCACGGAGGGCACCCCACCCTTCGACCTAGAGCCCACTCGGAGCTAATCGGTCGTAATCCCACACACACACACACACCCTCGCGATAAGACTTTTCTCGAAGAAAGAAAGAAAGAAAGAAATAAGGGAAATGGCAAAGTAATTGTCACCAATTAACACTAAAAATCTTCATAACCCTAGTCTTGATAATTTTGTTTATTTATTATTAGTGGTTCTCTCTCGCTTTTTTTTTTCTTATTGTATTATTTGGATATTCAAAAAGTTTTTACCCTCAAATTACCTCAAGGGCTTTTTCGCAGCAAAATTAGTTGCTAATTATGTTAGAAAATTAGTTCGGGGTTGTATAATCCCCACCCCCCCCTTCCTCCCTTTGTGTGTGTGTGCGTTATGTAAGTGTCATCTGAACGTAACAGAGAATGTAAAATGTCAGTGTAGATTAAGTAAACGGAAAATAAATATTTTCTTTTGCATGTGTAATGGGGGTTTTCTTTGTTTACACTTAATTGCGTGAGATTTCTGATTTAGATTTCTTTTATTTTTCCCCCCTGAAACAGCATTAGTTTTGACAAAATGCGATTCGCAAGAGAGGGGTTAAAATGTGCCGCTGAAATTAATTTTACTCATTTACAGTAGCATTTTTCATTGATTATTCTTCATTTAGATTGTTTACTGATAGCATTTAACCCTTTAACGCGCAGTGTTCCCGCTCTAGGAACGCCAAACTCCCACGTTTTGACTGTTGCCAGTCACGAAGAATAGATTGGATTTCTATAAAAAATAGTGGCGGCTGACATTAGCTTCACGAGAATCCTTTACTTTTTAGCACGTCATTTCCCGTCCAAAAAAAAAAATGGTCACGATTATTTTTAATAGCACGGACATCCGCTGAAGGGAAGGGTCACGGATTCAGCCCTATCGCGAGGCTTCCGATCTGGAGTTTTGGTCAGTTTTCTCCAGATGTAACGTGACTATCTCTTAGAAAGTCCGCAGTCCAAGGTATCCTGCCTAGGCAGATGCCCCTCGTATAGGCTTGCCATAACACACAAACATAAATACAGCAAATTAGTGGTTACTAATATCCTTTTAACCCTTTAAGGCGCAACCCTTTCCCAATGCTGAAAAAAGGGCAGTCGTTACCATCGCTCGACTTAACTACCAGCAAAAGGGCGGACGATCCGAAACGTTCATCGCGTGCCACAGATATAGAGACCCTTTTTTGACGACAGCTGACTATGCCGAGCGATGGCAACGGCTGCCTTTTTTTCCAGCATTGGGCAATTTATCCAGCTGTTCTCGCATTCTTCCATTTTTCAGCAGATGTCAGTGGTGTTAAAAATAATAGTCGTGGAGCTATGTCTCCCGCAACTATTTTTATAGAAATCAAATCTATTCTTCGTGACTGGCAACAGTCAAAACGTCAGAGTTTAGTGTTCCCAGAGCGGGAACACTGCGCGTTAAAGGGTTAACATTTTTCCGAATCCGCCACTTCTTCAAACAAGTTTAAGTGCACTCCAACGACATCATACCCCCACAGCAAAATACACCCTCCCAAATCCACCGCACACGCAAAACGAACGCCCAAAACAATCCAATTTCCCTAGTGATAAACTCGCCAAGATGATTTTAGAATGGGACCCCTGTATGCCCCCACATCACACTCTTAACCGATTTTTCCACTTAATTAGCGGTTAATTTCCGCATGTGGGTAAGGGGGGGGGGAGGGGAACTACGACAGGGACCGAGAAAAAACTGCAGGTATTAAAATGGAGGGTGCGCCTCTAATTTCACTGTCCTCTAAATTAATTCGTCTGTTGAAAAATTATGCTTCGGGGTCGATTCCCCCCGCCCCCGCTGCTAATTGAAAGCAATTATTTAGCTGTTAGCACTCTCTTGTTAGCATTTTCTAATAATTGAGATTAAAATAACGCAATGGATATTTGTGTTTTTTTTTCAGTGCAAGTATACATATGTGTGTGTTTTATATTTAATCATCTTGCCATAATTATTTTTTTATTAAAGCAAATCAGTGTTTATTTACTAAACTAATTCTTGTAGCGTTTGGTTCCTCTGTTTTTGAATTTACTAATAGAGAAAACAAAAAGTGGCGCGGGGGAGGGCGATTTTTAATGAAAAAGCAACGACATACAAGCTGTTTTCGAAATGCAGAGATTACGCCAGAAATGAGTTAATATTCAGAATGTCTTCTTGTAGGTGTATATATTACCTCCTTTTATTAACTGTTTTAAACGATTAGTTATGAAACATTAAAAAAAACTAAATTCTTAAAGGAATATTTTTTATAAGACACATGGATTTTGATTATAATACAGGTAGTGAGAAACACTGAAAATATATATAGATAAACAAGCGATTTGTTATTTTAAAAAATCTTGAAGAGTTTGCTTGAAATGCACGGTTTTTCCAAAAACAGGCTTAACACTTTGTTTAATGGAACTTTAGATCTGCTATTTTTCAAAATTAAAATAATGAAATGAAACTAACTTTTTTTTAATATTATTTATACTAAATCGCCTTGAAAAAAAAAACACTCAAAAGAAACTCGTGTTTAAAATATAAAATAATTAAAACTTTATAAAAGGACACACGTAAAAGTACTTACCAAATTAGATACTTGTTTCGATTGAAAAAGATATTCGACCTTCTTCAGTAGCAGTGGAAGTCCATTCACAAACTAAGGCTGGTACCACTCCCAGTTAAAAAACAAATAAGTAGATAAATAAAATAAAAATTAATAAAAATAATATTGGAGATAATAACCTTACGAGATGTGTGTGTATAACTCTTTATAAATGACCTAAATTATAAATTTATTCATATAGTTTAATAATATTGATACGTTTTTAACATTTGCAGATTTTTTACACGAAGTTCCAATGTTACTTTAAAATTGTCGCTCTTAGAATTTAAACTTTTTTTTTTCATTTAGTGTTTCTCTACAGAATTCCAGGAAACAAATTCGTGAAATTGATTAACCCTTTGAGGCGCAACCCTTTCCCAATGGGAAAAAAGGGCAGCCGTTGCCATAGCTCGACTCAACTACCAGCAAAATGGCGGACGATCGAAACGTTCATCCGCCATCTTGCTGGTAGTTAAGTCGAGCGATGGCAACGGCTGCCCTTTTTTCAGCATTGGGCAATCTATCCAGCTGTTCTCGCGTTCTTCCATTTTTCAGCAGATGTCAGTGCTGTTAAAAAGAATCGTGACCATTTTTTGACGGGAAATGACGCGCTAAAAAGTAAAGGATTCTCGTGGAGCTACGTCACCCGCAACTATTTTTATAGAAATCAAATTTATTCTTCGTGACTGGCAACAGTCAAAACGTCAGAGTTTGGTGTTCCCACAGCGGGAACACTGCGCGTTAAAGGGTTAAACGTATCATGTGTCTTCATTAACAAATTTATTCGAGTAATAATAAAATCATTCGGTTTCATTTGTCTCTCAACAAGCTAACAGCCATTAACTGTTAAAAGTGCAGTTTATCTTTCAATAGCGCGATCTTACTTATAAATAAACACGAACTCTCTGTCAAAATCTTGTCTTTTATGCATTAAGTTGTTTAATCTAAAAGTAAAATAACTCTCGTTTCTGCTTTCCTGCATCGCCCAGTAAAATAAATTCTATCGGACGGGAAACACAGCGTCTAATTAACAAACTTCCTGGCATTTGCATTAATAAATTTTTAAAAGATAAAAGAATATTTTACTTTCTTAGTATACGTCGTCTATCTGCATATCTCCCAGACTGTCTCAAGCACTTACAAGTTGTGAAAATTTGTTCTTAATTAAGTGGAAAACTGGTTGAAAGGAAGAATATATTATCTTTGAGTCAAGTGCCTGAACTTTATTATCTGATTACGCGACGGTGAAAATACGGAATAATTTTGAAGGTAGGTTTTAAGTGTTACTGGGGCGTGGATAGATCTTGTTTTATAGTTAAAATGGAGATTTTTCAAAACAGGAGGAAAATGTGGCATTCAAATCCCGATCTCAAAATTAATATTGTTAGATTACTTAGTGCTACAAGTACTATTAGTGCCATTAATATTACTACATTACTTAATATATCGTTGTAAGTGCATCTACTTACATTTAAATGAGTCTATATTCATTTAAAAACTACTAAACGGCTTCACATATTATTATTAACTTAAAAATTTAATACACTCGTTAATTTCTTCTACTATTTTTATCGGCATTATAATATGAAATAATATCTTGATTTAACTATTGTACTTATTTTTACTATTTCAAATTAAATAAGTATTTGTTTATGCGTTAAATAGTTTTTCATGCATGCATTTCTACATTTTTAAAATTACTTAATTTACGCTTTTAAGCCTACATTAGTTGCCATTAACTTCGTAGTAAAAACATTATTTAATTTCTGACTGCTGATTTCTTACAAATTCTTGTATTAATGTTGTGTAACGTATTTTTAAAGAAAATTCATATTAGTTCTAAATTCAATTATAAAGCTATTCTATAGCAATTATATAGCTATTAGTTCTAAATTCAATTATATAGCTAGAGAAGAAAAAATGAACTGAAACTATATATATATTTTTTAATGTTACTCTGACAGACCGTAGGTATCTTATTACTGCATAAACGTTGGTGCCCATTGCCTTTTCCGAAAGAACAGTGGACCAGTCTAGGTTTTTTTTAGTTTCCCGGAGATGACAATGCAGAAGGGGAATCTTTTACTGGGCTTTGGTTTTTTACGAACGGAGTCACTTTCTCTCCTGCAGAGATATGCTTTCGGCAAGGATTTCGGGAGATTTCTGTGTCTCTCTTCAATTTTAAACACGGTCAATTAAGTCTCTCCGACCAAGGCACCCCTCCCTCCTCTCATACCCAGATGACCTACTGTAATCTTACCACTGCACCAGACATTTCAAATATTAGAATCTTCTGCGCTTTTATTACTGCTTGGTCAGATTTTCCCAATAAGTTCCCACCTCAGAGATTTTGCAAGACGAGATTTTATTTTTCGTTTCGCAAACATACCTATGGATTTTTATTGAGTTATAAAACCCGTCATTTGAATCCAGTTTATTGGACAATCATCAACTCTGCGTGCTTGCGAACATCTAGTAATTGAATAAAATCCCCCCCTCCCATCCTTAACCCTTTGAGGCGCAACCCTTTCCCATTGCTGAAAAAAGGGCAGCCGTTGCCATCGCCCGACTTAACTACCAGCAAGTTGGCGGACGATCGAAACGTTCATCGCGTGCCACACATCTAGAGACCCTTTTTTGACGACAGCTGGCTGTGCGAGCACAGCCAACAACGGCTGGCAACGGCTGCCCTTTTTTCAGCATTGGTCAATTTAATTGGCTGTACTCGCATTCTTCCATTTTTCAGCAGATGTCAGTGCTGTTAAAAATAACCGTGACAGTTTTTTTTTTACGGGAAATGACGCGCTAAAAAGTAAAGGATTCTCGCGGAGTTATGTCAACCGCAACTATTTTTCATAGAAATCCAATCTATTCTTCGTGACTGGCAACAGTCGAAACGTCAGAGTTGGGTGTTCCCAGAGCGGGAACACTGCGCGTTAAAGGGTTAAGTTCTTTCCACCGAATATAGAACCTCCCACGGAATACACGCCTTGCAGGAGTTCCAACTCTTTTTTTCCTTATTTCCCTAAGCATGTGGACGACGTGCCTGATCTTTCAAACACATTCCGTCCCTGACCGAGCTCAACGTGTCTGTCGAATTCTTCGGGGAATTTTCGAACTCGGTAAAAACGTTCCGGCCATTAAAAAATAAATAAAAAAAAACCAACTTCTATACCAAAATAGTTTTCAGAGAGCCGGACTCTATATCTACTACTTCGGGAGGTACCTACCCATTACGGACAGACCTATCTATCATTCATCGCATTCTATCAATCTGCGGACCCAATTTTAAGGGTTTAGTTGTTCTTTTTTTTTTTCTTTGCGTATAATTAACCTTTTATCCCTCACGCTATGGGCATATTAAGTTTTCATATTGATTGCTGCTCTTCTGTGTTAACTAAACTGTGGACGTGGGCGCTTGCTTGATAACCTTCTGCGGCTAAAAATAGTTAGAACACAAAAAAAAACATAGGTTCAGAATTCTTTATGGGGCTATTGAGTCGGTGATCTTCATAGTTAATGCACGAATTCGATAGCTAGGCAATGGCTTATTCTTCCTCTCCCCCCCCCCCCCAGCCTCAATATTTACGATTTTGAAAAATGACGGTTATTTACGTACTGATTTATACGGGGAAATATCCTTCAATTTTTAATGTAAATGCGCCATTAAGGAAGTCGATGGGGCATTATCGCTCGAACGTGGCTGTAAAGCAGTATTTATATTAATATATTCTATTTAATTTTTTTATTCGAATTTATTAGAGTTGTGAAAGCGAAAACAAACTCTTGGATGTATGGATTGCGCCAGAATTTTGCATGATAACTAGTTTTTTTTTTTTAAATCCTTCGTTGTGCAAAAGTTTTAAGGTTGTACTGCACGTATCATGGTAATAAGAATTTATAAAATTGGATTTAAATATTCATTGAAATATTACTCATGGTCAGGGATCGATGCAGACAAAATTTGGGTCCTTTTATACGGCCCCTTCATAAAATTACAATCGATTAAAACGGCCTACTCACAAAAATACGACCGATCAAAACGGCCCTTCATTGGCATTTCACCCTAAATTTTTATTTGTTTTATCAATTATTTTAACAAAAAGGGGACATATTAAAAATGGGTATGAAAATTCACAAAAATAAGTGTTGAAATTCAAAAAATTAAGTATTGAAATTTACAAAAATAAGCAATTTTTATGGAAATGTGACCCTGGAAAAGATTCCTGAATCGATCCCTGCCTTCATAAAATTACTATCGATTAAAACGGCCACTTCACAAAAATACAAACGGTTGAAACAACCTTCCATTTTCATTTTAATTTGTTTTGTTAACTATTTTAACAAAAAAAGTGATTTGTACAAAAATTGATGTGAAAATTCACAGAAATAGATGTTGAAATTCCCAGAAATAAATATTGAAAATCGCAAAAATAAACAGTTTTACAAAAAATAAGACCCTGGAAAAAATTCCTGGATCGATCCCTGCCTTCACAAAATTACTATCGATTAAAACGGCCACTTCACAAAAACACAAACGGCTAAAACAACCTTCCATTTTCATTTTACCGTATATTTTAATTTGTTTTGTAAACTATTTTAACAAAAAAAGTGATTTGTACAGGGATTAAGTGAGTTAATCTGTAGCAATTATTTAGCGTGCCCTTCTAAAAAAAGCAAAAATCGATGTTCGCACATTATTTTCAATAATGAAGTCCCGTAGCAAGTTTTGTGCAAAGCCCATAGGATAACACCGGAAAGTTTTTGACGTTAGGTGGGCAAACAAAGAGAACGATGTCGCATTTCTATTTGCACCCGGAAAAAAAAAAAAAAAGTTATTCTGCAACAATGTATTTGGGAAGCTGTAGAATGAATGAAAAAAAAAAGTACGTTCTTCAAGTTTCTCTTCTGTCAAATTTACAGGCCTATCTATCAGTTTTGTAACGTTCTTCTTGCAAAGTATAAAACGAAAAAAAAAAAAGATTCTTTTCTCTGTATTCCTTTCCCTTTCAAATTTACGGATGCATCCATTTCGTTTACGTCATTCTCGCAAATGCATAAAATGAAAATAACTACACTTCCAAAAAAGAAAATGCACCACTTTAACCATTATCCTTCATGTAAATCGAACTCGCCATTACAAAACCCAACACTGCGCAACAATACCCCGGTAATTATAATATAAAATGATTTTGGGGAGCTCGGGAGTACTCACGGGGGGGGGGGGGCATCCAAAATTCATGTTACCAAGGAGACTCACGACGACGACAAGCTTTAAATTCAAATTCCATCCGCGCGAACAATGCTTTCCCAATGTACTCCAAACTCATCAATAAGATTTCATACACCCAAGTCGTGTGTGATATCATCAAAGTTCCTTTGCCTTTTCCCTCCTTCCACCAAAGATGGAACAAGCCGGAGGAGCAGCACATCCCAACTAAAGAATAAATGCATAAATATCCCGCCCCCGTCCCCCCCGAAAAGGCATTCATCTATATTTATCAATGATCCCGAAGTCTTCCAAGGAGGACGAATATTGGATGGTGTCTTGATGGATTATTCATCCTTTGGATGGCCAAACCCGAAGATCGCGCGCGCACAATACGATTTGGAATTTCTTTAAGTGGCGCATGTTCCTGGAGCTTTAATGGTTTCGGCAGAACGTGCCTTACCAAGTATGTTTTAATCGTTGCCAAAATGAAATATGTTATACTGGCGAGAGAACCCGTTCTAAAATAACTAATAATGTATTTTTTTTTTCAAATTTCTGTAAGAATTTTCTAGTATATCGCTTCCCAAAATAACGACGTTAGAAAATAATTTAAACAGCAAAAAGGTTCAATATCAGAATTAAATTCTAATCTCGTAAAAAAAGGACTCATTTCTGCAATATCTGCTTTTTAAAATAGTATTGGTTAAAGCATTTTTAATTCTCCGCAACCAATATTCGTTTTAAAGATTTAGTAAGTCAGAAAATTTACCTACAGGGAATGACTTATTTAAAATTTAATATCTGGCCTAAAAAAGATTTTATTTTTTCAGTCTCACACTATCTAGTAGCTGTGCTACGACTGGAAAATTTCTAGCAAACGAAAATTAAAATAAAATATTACCACTATCAAAACAAGAAATTCATCCGTTTAAAGTTTTTGTTTAGCTAAAGTGTGTACTAGCTGAGCTGGCTTTCAACTATTTCAAATAACTTAAATAGTTAATATTTAAAGCAGCAGAACCTGCCCGTATTTAATGTTGTTCTTTTGTTCTACTATAAAAAGTTTAACCCTTCCCAACAATATACGCACGTACTTAACTCTAAACTTTGTTCCTAAAAACTTTTTTCTTTTTTGTATACACACATATATGTATATTAGTGAGTGTTAGACTCAAGCCGTAAACATAAAAGCAGAAGAACCGTTCAGATTCAACAAAACTTGCTCATAGGAACGACGCCGAGGAAAACTTTTTAAAGCACGTTACAGGTTAATTATCTTAAACAGTTTCGGATTTCGCAGGAAAGATTGATTGAATTATAAATACACGGGAGATGAGCTCGATTTTATTGGAGCTTTGCTTACGTAGAATTTCTTGAAAGCTTTGTTCTCGGGAGGGCTATGCCCGTGCCCGGAAAGTAAGTTAAGAGAAAGGCACGTTTAGGGTACGTGAGGCGTTTCTAATCGCGTAAAGAGCGATAAAAGTTGAAAAGGGGTTGGGTGGGTGGGTGGGGGGGGGGAAATGGCAAAAACGTAGATTGTTTTCGCATATTAATTGTAAGCCAAAAGTATATGCAAGGGGGTGCTTTGGGTGGAGGAATTTTTAACCCTTTAACGTGCAGTGTTCCCGCTCTGGGAACACCCAACTCTGACGTTTGGACTGTTGCCAGTCACGAAGAATAGATTGGATTTCTATAAAAAAAATAGTTGCGGGTGACATAGCTCCACGAGAATCCTTTACTTTTTAGCACGTCATTTCCCGTCAAAAAATGGTCACGATTATTTCTAACGGCACTGACATCGGCTGAAAAACGGAAGAATGAGAGAACAGCTGGATGGATTGCCCCAAGCTGAAAAAAGGGCAGCCGTTGCCATCGCTCGACTTAACGACCAGCAAGAGGGCGGACCATCGAAACGTTCGTCGCGTGCCACAGATCTAGAGACCCTTTTTTTGACGCAGCTGGCTTGCCGCACAGCCAGCTATCGTGAAAATTCATAAAATTTGTATTTCATGTGCGCGGGCACAGCCAGCTGCGTCAAAAAAAAAGGGGTCTCTAGATCTGTGGCACGCGATGAACGTTTCGATCGTCCGCCATCTTGCTGGTAGTTAAGTTGAGTGATGGCAACGGCTGCCCTTTTTTCAGCATTGGGAAAGGATTGCACCTCAAAGGGTTAACTGAGTGACTATTTCATTGGCTCAAGGATGGAACTACCTACTTTTTTGCAGCAAAACCCTACAATTAGTATCGATTTACGCTATCGAATACATTCGAGTTTAAAATAAATCAATAGTCGATGCATCCAGCTTGATTTATTTTTCTGATTTAGTTCGTTATGGTGAAATGTGTAATGGTGTACTATTTCCGCAGTTGCTGAAGTAGGCATGGTTAGTATTTAACACATTTGTAATAGCTATACAAAAAGGTGTTTGTTTTTTTTAATCTTTAAGATTTTTATTTTAAACCTCAGCTCATTCAATTCGGTGTTTTTTTTTTCATTATCTTTTTTAATAGATTCTTATTTTTAAAAACTCGTTTAAACAATGCGTAAGAAATCATTAATTACTCGCAACGTTTTTTTAATGGAAATATTTTTTTCAAAACAGCAAAGTTTAAATAATTTTACATCACGATGAAAATTATACCTGTTTTTTTTTTAACTGGAGCCATACATCATTAAATTTGCTTTAGTTCTTTTTTTAACTGTTCAAATTCTTTACCGAAAGCTCAAGGGAAGAATACACACAATCTTGAATAAAACTCTATTACCGTACTATTTTTTTTTCCCGAGTCGATATAACTAAATTGCACATCTTAGATTTGAATGATATTATAAGTTTATATTTTTTAATTTGTATGATTCCATTACTTGTATCAAGTATAATTAAAAACTCTCTTTCTTAATAGACCTCTCAAATCTCCACACACAAGATAGTTTCTGCAATGTATTCAATATTTCGTCAGTTTCAGAAATACCATCTAAAGTTTTTATTAAACTAGAATCACTGTTGAATTTATAGCTGTATATTAAAAAAAAATTATTTAAAACTTATAATTTTCTATAAAATGTGTTTTATAAACGCTTTTCATATAATAAGCGTTAATAGAATGTTTTTATTTTGTCTATTTACTCATTTATTTGTTTGCGTGCAAAAATGAAAATTTTTCAAGCAAATAAACAAACGAACCTATTTTTTAATTTTTTTTGTTTGTTTGTTTGCATTGTGTTGTGGCAAAGCCGCGCAAGGGCCATCTGCCATGGATGGGGGTGCCTTGGTCGGAGAATTTTTTAGGGGTTCTAACGCGTTTATACGTTACATATGGAGAAAAAGAACACAAACTCCGGATCACAAGAGAAGCATTCAAAGACCCATCCTGGAGCCAATACTGGCTATGTCTTTTAAGCCATGAGAGCGAGCATGTTAAACAAAACGGTACTTACGTATTATCCCGGCGGTTCACCAAGATGAGCAATTTTTTGCCAAGATAAATGCCGGACAAATGAAATAATTCATGATTAGAAATACGTTTGGCAACAGTTTGCCAGCACATTTGACGCCAAAATCGTTTAGCGGAAATGACCCGCCGGGATAATACGTATCCCGCCGGGATAATCGTATGTACCAACAAAATAAAAAAAAAAATTAAAAAAATTAAAGAGAAATGACCTATCTCTAATTTAAGGCTTCATCATAACTGATACCGCCCATTAGAGATGAGACGGGCTCAGCCCGAGCCCGAAAGCCCGAGCCCGAGCCCGGGCCCGACTCGGGCTCGGGCTCTGTAATTCACGATTGCCTTCGGGCTCGGGCGGGCTCGGGCTCGTGAAAAATTTCTCCTTTGTTGAACATTATCCTTGAAACAGATTTTAAAAAGTGATTCATGGGATAAATAGACGTACTTATTTTAAAAAATAGCGGCACGGGGGACTAGAAGGTGTGTGAAGCTCCAAAATTTATTGTATTTTATTAATGAAGTAGTTAATTTTATTTGTCTTTAGCTGAAATTTCGGGCTCGGGCGGCTCGGCTCCAACTTTAATAATATTGCTCGGGCTCGGGCGGGCTCGGATTAAAACTCTTCGGGCTAGGGCTTCAAAAAATGAGCCCGAACTCATCTCTACCGCCCATCCCCCTGAAACCTCTGCATCCGACACTGTTCCGATCAGGGTTGCCAGATCAAAATTCCTGAAAATAGCCAAACGGCTTCTTAAAATTAGCCAAAAATAGCCACTTTGATTACAGCGCCATCTTTTGAATTTTCGAGAAAACTTTTAAAAAGTTTAGAATGTAGCATAGATGTTCTTCACAAGCGCATTTTTGTGATTAAATTAAAAACAATAATAATAAAGATTAGTAGATTAGATCGCAAAAATAAAGAGTTATTACTTAGAAAATTTTTAGCGCTAGAAACAAGCAAGGACCGTGCACAAGGCCCCAAGACAATATGCACTATACAGTATACTTTCAACGCACGAGACCAGAATGATAAATCAGGTAGAATGCATCGATTAGGAGACACTTTCCTTATGCAAGAGCGGAATGATAAATCGAATTGAATGCATTGATTAGGAAACACTTTACAACGTTTGAGAGGGCTTCACCCCCCCCCCCCCGGAAGAAAATCGAAATAATTATTCATTTGCGTGCTAAATTTACTCTCGTAATTAACTGAATAACAAATTACATTTTTACATTCTCAGAAGTTATTAACATTTATTAAATGATGCATTTTTATGAAGAGCATATATTCGCCAACAATCACAGAATCCAGCTATAATCAGCCAAAAAAAAAAAAAAAGTGGCTAAAATTTTGTTTTTCTTTTTAGCCAGCAGCCTCAGAATTTAGCCATAATTAGCCAAAAAACGAGTGGCTAAACAAAAATTTTTCTTTTTAGCCAGCAGCTTCTGAAATTAGCCAAAATGGCTAAAATTAGCCACATCTGGCAACCCTGGTTCCGATCTCGACTCTCTTCAGATCGCAAGAAGATTATACACTAAAGTGGAGAAATAACTGCTTGCCGGAAATCACTGCCCCACATATTTATCAATAGCGCCGCTAGAGGCATATCTATCGACTTCTGTTCCGAAAGAAAGAAGGGTCGCACTGCGCTGTGATGGATTTCGAATGCCAATACTTTTGCAAAGTGCTTGCGCCGGGAAATCGTCGTGTCGTCCTCTTTTCAGATCCAAATTCCGATTCACAGACCACAGAATCGATAGCGTTCGAATATTCAGTCGCGTATATTTAAGAAAAAAAATAAAGAAATGAGAAAAGACGCAGTAATCAGTCCTGAATGCTTTTATATTAAAACGCCGCCCCTCAATAACCGTTAAATAGTTATTGGTTTATCTGCCAAATAAATGTTTGGCGTGCGTATAAATGTATTTTCCAGTATTTGTGAATCCCTTTTCGGCTTATCTGCGCCATACTTAATGGTGTATGACAAAACTACAAATTTCGAATTCAGTACATAAGAGGACAGCTGAATTTGCAATTCTTTTATCATTTTGGAAATAAAGAACACTGTGCACGCTGAGCTAAGAAAAGCTGTTCCTCTTAAAAAAGAACACTTGATTGTATTTTCTAATATTTTTTCAACCAATGAACTCCCCTTTTCGTCTGTTTTCCAGCTCACCTCATTTTTAGAATTTATTTTAAGAAATATTAATTTGGAATTTCATGATTTTTGTTTCATATTGTCTTAAAAACGATAAAAATTAAAGAATGGTTAAATTACTTTTCGCTTACTAAAGTCCCAATAAGAAAAAGTACCCTATAGTAACAACTTCACAAAATATTGTTAATTCCAGCCGTTTATTGTAAATTCAAGCATTTTTTTTCCCTTTCAGAAGAAAAATGGATTTTCTGCCGAACTCACAGTTCTGCCATCTATTGACCTTGTTGGAATACATTTTTAACACTCTCTGCAACCTCGGCCTCATATGAGACTCTAATATCGTTACAGAAATAGTCATTATATCGCAGAACCTATTTGCATTCTGCCGCTCTAATACCTTGTTAATACATTTTTAAAACACATAGCAATTGTATAAAAGTAAAATAGTTGCTAGAAAACAGAAAAATTCTGTTATTGATTTTCATCAGCGTTATTCAATAACCATACTCTTGTCTTAGTCGTAAAATTTTGTTGCAAAATTGTTGCGCTTTAGGTGACATTCACTCTCAAAAATTATCTCCGCAATTGAAAGGCATTTTACTGTCAGCAGTGATGCCGGAATATTTCCGTTATTTCGCGAATATCTCCCAATTTCTTTTTTCTCCTATCAATTAAAGAAACTTCTTCTATTCAACGATTTTCTTCAGATTTCGGGAAGAAGATTTCACGGAAATATTACATTTTTGTAGGGTACGGAAATTATTCGTTGAAAACTGAGGGATAAATTAGTGTTTAAAGACGAGGTTTTCTGAGAATGTTTAGTTCAAGTTCAAATTACCTGTAGACCAACCGTAAATGAGATCGACTGTTTTACTTTTGAACTCCGGTTTAGCCTCATTAAAAAGGCATAACGGTGAAGATTCCCTTTCCATACACTGTGTTCTTCCTCAGTACTGGCTTTTGAATGCTTCGCTGGGACCTGACACTGCGCCTGCGCAGTTGCGTGAATTGTTTGTGAAATGTAAATAAAAACGAATAGTTAAACGAAAAATTTTCGCTGCGAAATTTTACTTTCATTGAAATGAGAACCTTTTTGTGCGAGACTTTTGCAATTCAGAATTGAATTATCATTTGAATTAATGCTCTGTTTGTTAAAGACCCGCGCCTTTCCGTTTCGTTAGGTTTAGTGAAGTGTTAAGTGCGTGCTTACGTTAATTTATATAAATGCGTGAATCGAACTTCGTCGCTTTGTTTACTACGGAGCCACTTACTTATGCAATATATCACTGTCTCCAAAATTAACATATTCATCTATTGTTGCCGTTCATGAATTTCGCAAATTTTACTACATAATTAATCTAAAGATTCTATGTAACATTCGAATTTCAGAATTCAACTCGCTGCCTCACGAAGTTTAATTTGAATTACGCACACATACACAGTTACAGTTATTCTATCTTTTGTGTTAGTATTAATGCAGTATTCAGAAATGAATGTGACATGCTTTAAATCATTGTGAAGACACCGTAAATCAGCATGAATTCACTTCAAGTCATTTGCATTCATTTGCGTGTTATTTGAAATTTTAAAAGGAAAAAAAATAATGTTGTTAAATACGAGTTATAACTAATTTGTACCTATCATAATTAGAGATGCTCTAATATATAAAAACAATGCTGCATTGTCATCGAATCTAATTAAATTCAAACTTTAACGGATGGAATAATCAAAGCTTCTGTCATCTCAAAATGAATAATTTAAATGCATGTGAAATCTTATTTAATCATATTTACGACTGCCACTTCAAAAATATGCAGCTTTTAAATACATTTATTTCATGTGGAAGCATACGTTGTAACATAATGTTCCTCAAATAATTATAGATCTTTTTAAAAATTTAAATTTTAATTCAAATTTTCGTTAACTATCTCAAATTGGGGTTTGTTAAAAATTGGTAATACACACAAATATTGATTTTTACATAAAAATCAATCTTAAAAACTAAAATTTAAGTAGTAGGTTATAAAGGGTAATGAACACATAATATTGGTTCTTACATTAAATATAGCTTAAGAATTTAAATTGTAATTAAAATTTTCGTAAAGGAATCAAATTGGTGTTGGTTACAAATGAATTACGCATACACGATATTGATTTTTAAATAAAAGTTTTAAAAAATATATATTAACACTCAATTTCTTTTCTTTTTTACTTCTCACACCATCCTCATCCCCTAATTCGGTGAGCTATGACTGAACTTTAACCGCCTCATCAAATGTCACACTGACGAGAATTTTATTATGAAAAATTAATATTAAAAAGCCATACGCTTCAGTTACAGTGTCATTTACAGTAGATTTTTTCCCCCTGAACTTTTCTGCATATTAAAAATGTTCACGTAAACGATTTTTAACGATTAGCAAAAGAATGTCCATAGCAATAATACATTTTATGCATTTTCTAGAGATCATCTTGTCATTAAAATTCTTCATTTTTCTATCAATATTCTTTAGAAATCAAAGAGGGGGAGGTGGATCGAAATTTATGAAATACCAATATTGGAATTTACTTCTTAACTTTGCATCTTATTTTTATCGCAAATTGTAATTATTTTCTCGTCTGCAGAGTTAGCTCATTTCCATTTAAGAACTCAAATAAGCATCGGAAGAAGAGAATAAAAAAATATTCTTTCCACAAGATCATTGGCTAATTCTTTTCGAATGCAGTCAACTCTTGCGAAGGTTATTGGTGGGAACAGATGGTGCCAGATCATTAAAAAGAAATTCTCTGATTTTTTTTCCCCGAAGACAAAGGCTGTTCGAGGTGTCACTGTTAACCGTACTCCCCCCAATTCTTCAAAAACTAGCTTGGGGATTCTTTTGTTTTTATTAGATATTCTGTTTTTTGTTCTTGTTTTTACTCTCTTCATCAGGTGAAAAAGTAACTTGTGTTTCTTTTGTTTTACTTTTTTTACGTTTCAGAGCATTCCTTTTTGGTTTGTTTCTGGTAATGAAGAACACAGATTTAATCGCCTTCGAAGTTGGCTTATTTTTTCTTTTCCCCCCTGAAGCATCAAGTTTATTTCGTGGTATTGGTTGGAATTCTTTCGCTTTTTATATTGTTGTTTATTTCTGGGTTTTGTTCTCGTTATGATTAATTGAAAGTACATTGCAATGGATAATTGCTTACTTTGTCTTGACTCATCACTGGATGCAATATGATACGACGAGAATCATAGTCTTCAGAGATAGGAAGAAAATTGATTTTTCTATGGTTTCTAATTGAATGGTTTTTAACCAATGTATGGAAGATAAAATGGATAATAAAATTAATAAATCTATTATGATAAAAACTAATTACTTATAAAGAAACCGACGTTTATTCATTTATGAATTTATTTATTTACTTTGTTCTGGATTGTTTCCATTCATGATTTCCGCCGCACCAGATAATTCTGAAAACATTACAACAGAAAAAGGAAATCAATATTTTACTATATGTAATTTAGCCCTTTCCTTTCTTACTCTTAATTCGTAGAAAATTCTAGTAATGCATGGTGGTGACTGTAATGATTCAACCATGGGCGCCGGCAGAATATTTCCCAGGGGGCGGGGGGCAAAGACTACTTCAACGTATGGTTACCAAGTTGGAAAGAGCAAAAAAGCAAGGGAAAACACTGCATACAAAAATCCAGGGGGGGGCATTGCCCCCCCCCTTGCCCTATGCTGCCGGCGCCCATGGATTCAACTGAGAATTATTGATTCTCACAGCAAAATCATCCAAATTATTTCTCCATTAAAAATGAGTCTGTTCATCATCGTCACTGGACTATTTCTTTTACTCGCAGATGTTCTCTTGCCATTTTCAGTTGATTGCTTTGTAACCAAACTTTCGCTAAATAACTGGATTAACGTTAATCCATATTTTCCTCTTTCTAATAGCTGGGCACATTTAGTAGGAAGAGTAATGCCTGTTGTCGGCAAAAACGTACCGATTTGCGAATTTTTGTTTCTTAATCTGGGAATGGAAGGAACCTGCGATCGTGGTTGCAACATTGGTGTATATGTAAATCTATATAAGCAAAATGATTTTAAAAATAACAATCTATTTCACCCTGCTAATCAGATTTTTGTATGAAATTTAAAAAATAGTGATTTGTATTTCTTTTTTTAAATTGAAAACCTTTCTTTTTCATATTTTATTACTTATAAGGTATAGCACCTTTGACGCCAAGCGCTTTACATTATTTTCTTTAGCGAGCTCAAAATCCGCACCTAATTTGCTGTAAAACTCTAGCAACAAAATGTGCCTTCACACGAGTTATCAACAACTACAAAGATTAAGTTATCGTAACGGAATGGGTCTATCCCTCAGGGGACGTTGCCAATCGATAGCTAAGATGGTGCTTTGGCAGAACGCCCATCTGCGAGAGGCCCTGCTTGTATCAGCTTCACGATTATTGACAAAATGTGAGAGACAAAATCATCATTAAAAATATATTTTCCGTTTAATTACGAGTGGGGAGGGGAGGGGTGCAAAGTTTTAAAAACGCAGTCATGCATTTGCAATATTTTGTTGTAAGCCTCTCGACCCTTCCCCCTTCTGTAGTGAAAGTTTTGTCAATGCCACAGCATGTTCCTAAAGATGTTTGCAAGTTTAATATCTTTTTGAGAAAAGAACAAGAAAAGAAGTTTGATTCATGAGTTTACTCAGGGTTTGTAGTTTTCATCGCGAACAGAAAAGTAAACTGAAAACCTGGGATAATTCTGCAAAACCTCGGAAAAGTTTTCAGCGTTTTGATGTGTTTGATTCGGCTTCTATAACATCTTCCTCTCTTCCTTAGTTTCGACCGTTTTTAACACTTTCCAACAAGGTTGAAAAATGTTTATGATTTCAGTTTGTCTGTACGTCTGTACACTAACTGCCGTAAATATGTTTCGATTACTACGAAATTTATATATGTTGTACCTATAGATTGTCCCATATACTTTATGGAAAATAGTTTATGTAGCATCTAAAATTATTTTACCGGAACACCCAAAACAATTCCCATATATTATACTCTATGGGTTGTCATTCTTCAAAGTGTATTTTAGAGATATTCAGCTATTTCAAGCAAAACAAAATGGATATCAAAGATTGCAAAATCATTCCAAAGACTTCCAATGCATTACGGTCTATAGCAGTTTGAGACATTCACCCATTTTAAGCACAGTTCAATAGGTATGTGCTTACCCTTCGTTTAAAGAATACGAATAGCATTTAAGGTTCTTTTTACAGGATCACGCAAAATTTCATTGTTAGTGATGCATAGCTGGTTTGAAATTATCCCCCAAATCTCACCCAGTTAGATTGGAAAGCGTTGGAGGAATTATGCGTTTGGCATCATTTACCTTTCTTGCTCATATTTCAGCATACGTCTGTGTGGTGAAAATATTCCTGATATTTTGCCTAGAATTAATTTCGATTGCCTTTCGTTCTGAAATAATACGTACAATAGGAAAAACTTGCTGGAACAGCTGTGTTTGAAAAAGTCGCTGTTACCTCTACTCCGCTGCTTTGCCAACTTTTTTTTTCTTAACTAAGATGCTGTGTTCATAATACTGCAAACATGATAGTAATCTCGATGGTAGAATATGTCACGGTCATTGGGGAGCTTTCGGAGCAAAATTGAGAAAAGGTTCACTGGAATTCCAGTGACGAACAGCGATCCTAGCGGCTAAAGAATAAAGCATATCCCGTGCTAGCATTTGAACGAGATTATGAATGCAAACGCTAAATTTTGATTATTTTTTTTTTCACTTTGCAATAGTGCAGTTTATGTAGTTGCCTTCGTAACTAAGGAAAAAAGAACAACGGAAAAAGATGTTCTATCTTGAAACGATTAAAATATTGAGTTAATATATTGCAAATATTGTATGTTTGAGTGCCATCGTCATTGTAAAGAAATATTTTGTGAATATTGCCTTCTCTCCGATGGCTACACCAGCACCGAGTGAGGTGTTGCGTCATCTGCATGCAGAACGGCGTTATCGCAGGGTAACTTTCTAAAGGTTTAACTTCTTGATGAAACGAACAAAAAATAAATTCAAATCTTGTCTTCAGCATTCCCACTGCTTTAATATGTTTTTCATTTTAACAAAATGAGTAAAGTTTAAAGAAAAGTAAATTTTTGTGCATTAATAAATGAGGAATACTTTTTCCGCTCTGCTATGTATGTTCAGAAATCCATTTAATATTCTAAAAGTTCTCAAATCACTTTAAATTCCCTCGATGTGAAATAATAATGAAAAACATGCTGTCTGTATTCTTTTAGAAAGCAATTTTTAATGTGTATGCCGTCCTAGATAACACGTCTGTTCCAAAAAAAAAAAAAAATAAGCAATTCCGATAAGTTTTATCAACTTCAGCGGCTCAAAAAATACATAAATGACTTCATTAAGCGTCGGAAACCGAAACAAATCCTCGAGGTGATTAAATTGAAATTCTGCATCATTATTGCAAACAAGGTAAAATAAGTGGGATACAAGGAACTTCTTTACCATGAAAGAAAGAAAGAAATGTATAAAGCTTCCAGACGTTGCCGTGAAAACAAAAAAGAAACTCTGAGAAATATTTTTTGGAGAAATCCTCAGAGCGCACTTAACAGTGACACCTCTGGAACCTTTGTTTTCGGGAAAAAGGGGTTCTGAGAGAATTTCTTTTTAATGATCTTCCACCATCTGTTCTTACCAATAACCGTCTCCGAGTCAAACTTGGCTGCATTCGAAAGGAATTAGTCGATGATCTCGGGAAAAATGAAAAAAAAAAAAAAAAAATCGTTCCGGAAAAAAAAAATGTCTCCGTATGGAAATGAAGTGACTTGCAGACGGGAAAATAATTGCTATTGTGATATAAAAATGGCTCAAAAATTTATTTTTTTTATGAAGCAGAGTAAATTCCGATACTGTATTCCTCAGAGAATATCGAGTTGTAGACTATGCTAAGTATTGTTGCGTCGTTCCCAAGTCAGACGAAAATTCATATCGATTCTCTTATTTTGTAATTTAAATCGATAGTTCCCTGATATAGTTTTTCTCCGTTTGCTTAAGGGGAAAAAAGAAAAGACATGAAACTCAGTCTTCTGATGGATAGAAACACATATTGAAATTATTCGATCAGAATATTTTTTGAATTTTGAAATGGAATTCTTAATGAAACTGAGTTCGCCACAGTCACAGAAGTTTGTTGAGATGTATCTTTTTTCTTTGACGGTTCTATTTTATAAGAAAATTTTAGGTCCAATGTCTTGAATGCATTGGACTTTTTTTTTTCCCTTCCCCCTGAAAGTGACTTTAAAGGACGAGAAGGGAATTTTCTGCGTAATTCTTTTATGTCACACGAAATTGAATAGAAGGAAAAATATCTCTTTGCCCTTGTACGTGTTAGCTAACAAACAGCATACATTCTGCCCACGCACACAAATATGTGAATATAATATCAGAATAAATAGAGAAAAGGAAGTGAGAGTTGGCAGCACGAAAACTAAAACATTTGCATACTGTTTTTGTTACTTGTTACAAAGTTAAAAAAAAAATAATTCGCATTTCGAAACTTGGTATTTGTAGAACATTTTCCTACAAGTATTCATTATTAGATGCCTCACTACATTATTAGATGCCTCACTACATACATAGCATATATGAAAACACTAGCCGACGAATGATAAATTTCGAGTCCGTATTTTATTAGGCGCTTATATCAAATCAAAAAATGTGGTCAGGCATATACTCTGATCTTTTAGATGGCTTAAGCCTAGGATAATGCCACACATTTGAATACTTATAGCTAAAAAACTTGACATTAGAAAACGAGTCATTTGATGTGCCTTTCCAAAAAGTTTCGAATTATATTTGGATTTTGTGTCATCTAAAACAAATGCTGGAAGTTGGATTGATATTTCCGAAAATATTCTTGAATTAACATTAACCCATCATGATGCCCCTGATATCAACATCAACTTGAAAACTTGATGCTGCAAGATGTACTTGATTTTCCATGGATGTTCAAGTATTGCACAGCTACCTACCTCCCAAACTCCAAACTAGGAAACGTAGGTACTCAAATACCACGATATTTCTACCAGATGACATACTTTAAAAATAGGAAAAATACAGTATATTAAATTATCTGATTAAACCTTACAGGTTTTCCGTCAGTGTAAATAATTGAGTCTTTTATGTCGACCTCATAGCAATAAAACTTCTTGTTAGATTGCTTTCCAGTGACTGTTCCAAAAACTCTTACTATATTCCACTAAAGATAAGTTAACTTTTAAAATTACGTTGTAAAATTTTGAAAACGAATTAACATTTCAGAAACGGCCTTGCTGCGACTGTTTGTTGTGACGCCTTCTAAGTTCGGTGTAGCTCGAAGATTTACTGTACCAAATTTTGCCAGGTATGAAGTTCATATCAGTATTGAGAAAAAATTATTCGTGACTGAAAACTAACGATTAATATTTAATCATGATCGACGATTAAAAAAAAATTGAAAAATTTTAGTCAGTAATCACGATTAACCAATTACTAGTTGCGATTACTGTCTAAAACTTTTCAATGGTTAATCGTGATTGCTTTTTCTCAACACTGGTGTACGTGATGTTCCTAATCCTAACAACCTTATCCAGTGTATCTCAAAAAACAATTAACTTAGGGACTTGTTTTTACGAATATTATTATTATTACTAATGGATTTTTTAATTTTCTAATATTTTAAACCTCTATGCTGGTACTCGTTAAATAGTGGTAACAGTGTATTGAAAGTTGATAGAATCACTGTAACTATAATACTGTTAAAATTTCTCAGAGGAAAATAAATTTTATCCTTTCTATTAGAGTCTAATTCGAGCTGATTTCAGAGAAGCCGGAATAATTCAATAAAATCAGCAGGAAAAAAGAATTGGAAAAAAAAAAAATATAGATTGAAAGAGAAAAGAGCTGACGCTGAATGTATTGCCGAAAGCAGTGAATTAAGCCTACTAATCTTGTTTTTGTTCCAGTGTTTTGCAATATTTTCGTCACTGCGTGAAAAAATAACATTGTGAGGGTATTGGGAAAATTAAATTCTAGGTTCCAGGTTCTTTAATGGGCTCCTGAACTGCTTAATATATGATCTGCTTTTAGTATTGTTTCTTGATAAAATGAAAAAAACGGCCAAGTTCTGGAAGTTTTAAAGACTCTGCGTGTTGTGGCTCTTTGTTTTTTAGATATCTGTTACCATCATAAACTGGTAGATATTACGTTCAGTTTGTGTATTTTATTTAGAAAATACTGAAATTTCATGACCGATTTAGAAGTTGTTATGTGTAAGTGCGTGTTTTTTAATTTTTTATGTAATTTAATTTTACTTCACAAAATTAGCTATCTGTAAATTAAGTTCGATTAAATTACCCGAAAATGTAATGTTTATGTAGGGGGGTTCTATGTAGGGGGGTTATGTAGGGAGGATTCTATATGTTCAGGGGTATGGTATATTAAACATATTTAAAGGCGTAGTGTGCAATATCTTATTTTACAACGTAGGTTTTTTTCTTTAAAAAAAATTACTGTACTCATTTTATGGAAAAAATATTGGTATTTTACGGGGGAAAAAATGTATGAGCTAAAATTTTAACAAGTTTAAATTTTAGCTCATATTTTTTTTCTATTATATATTTTCTCAATTCAGAGCCTCTCTCAAATCTCTATACTGCATCTATCCGCCGTGATTTTAGGCCATTCGCTGAAGAAAACAAACATACAAAAATCATTAAACTCAGCAAATATTTCTTTATTGTCTTCATGTATTCTACTCTCTATCAAAAGTTTCTGTACGAATTTCATTAGCGATATTCATATGCCCCATTTAACAAAGATCATCAATGCCGAAATAATATTTTCAAGAACCATCTTTGCATTCATGCCGAACGGAACATGTAAACGAAAATATTTCATAATCCTTATGATAGCGAAGTCATTTAAAGCGTTCTATTCGAATTTCCCCCTCTGCAAAATGAATCTGATGACTATCATAACCCCCCCACCACCGAAACTTCTGCTGCCTCCAGTGACATGGCACTGAGAATAAGTTACACTTTAATAAAACTCATTTAAACTCTTAACGTCCAAGTGGGATATATATATTGTCATTCCGTAAAAGCTTTAAATATCATCCGGGGCTGAAAAGTTAAACAAACTATTCTTTCGGAACAGTGTATAGATATATATTCGCTTGGCTGAGCATTGTTTTGGGGAGAAAATGATGCCCGCAAATCCGTCGTTTCAGGGGTATGGTATGAAAGTGTTTTCTCAAAGATTTACAATTGCCACCAACTCTGCAAGTCAAGCATTATGAGAATGTTCTGTGTTTTAATATAGTGACTTTGATGAAGCAAATCTTTCCTTTCATACCTAATATACGCTTAATATTTGGGGGAGAAAATGTCTAGAGTGCTATGGAAGAATCGGTTTGATTGGTTTTTGAAAATGTCCAAAGAAAAGCGAATTGTTTCCATTCGGATTGTTTCGAAATAAATATCTGCTCTACAGCGAGGATTTAATAGACGAAGTTTATGGTGTTCTTTTTGGTACTAAGTATCAACTTTAAATAAATGTTTCCTGCTAAAGGGTTATTAGTGGAAGCTCGTAGATTTTAAGTGATTGCGGCGCTGATAGCCTCGCGACTGTTATAGAACATTAATAACTGGGACTGGTTGTTAAATGGCGGGTTGTTTAAAATGTTAATGATTGTGAATATTGGCTGCAAAGAATGGGCCTGGTATAAGTTGGTTGTTGCAGTTTCAAAGGAAGCTTGTAATGCAACGACTTTAACGGCCAGTTACGTTCGTTATAATGTCTGATAAATGCTTATGGTAAAATTATGATCTTATGTCCCACATCGTCTTGACATGTTCGCTTCATAAATACAGTAGTCAAATGTAATGAACTGAAATAAGATATTCATCTTCTTCTGCGGTCTCTAATGGCTGTTCTCTTACCAGTTATGAGAATTGCAGAAAAATGAACAATTTTTGTCCGAATTCATTTATGCCATTTCGAGTGATCATATACCAACTGTTTTAATGTCTGAAGTTACTGGTTAAAAAGTACATTATACACAAAATACACTCATGTCCATAAATTAAGGATAATTCAGAATCACACAGAAATTGATCTCTAAAATAAAAATTTCACCTGTGGAATGATCACACACATCTTGAAGAAGAATATGCAAATTACAGGAAACCACCAGATGGCGTGGATGGTACGTCACAATGACGAGATTGTAAGAGAGGGGTATGTAAGAAATGGTGGCAAAGAAGTAAAATTGTTCACAAGCGCTGTGAAAGCCTTTCAGTGCAAAAACCGCATAGTTATGGCACAAAGGAGGCATTTGGATGATGTTTTACGTGGCAGAATTATCGGACGACTGGAATGTGGACGTACCCAGCTGGAAGTATCCGAGGAACTTGGAATCGCCCAGAGTGTCATCTCCAGGCTTTGGCAACGATTCCAAGATGATGGTAATGTGAGTAGACGTTACAGCACAGGTCGCCCCCGAGTTACAACGCCGAATGAGGACCGCTGTTTGGCAGTTACTGCCAAAAGAAACAGACGGAGTACAGCATCAGACCTGTCTCGTCAGCTCTCTTCAGCTACCGGTACGACAGTTTCAAGGCAGACCGTGTACAGACGCTTAGGGCACATTGGTCTATATGCTCGTAGGCCTGTCAGATGTGCTCCACTTACCGCAACTCACTGTCGCCTGCGATTAACCTGGAGTAGAGAGCATGCATTGTGGACACCGCAACAGTGGTCTTGTGTGATGTTTTCCGACGAGTCCAGGTTTAGTTTGGAGTCTGATTCTCGCCGGACATTCATCTGGAGAGCGCCAGGTACCCGTTACCACCAAGAGAACACCATTGAAAGACACCGTTACGGTGGTGCAGGATGGCTCGTTTGGGGAAGAATTATTCTTGGTTCCAGAACTGACCTGCATGTTCAGAGTGTAACGATGACAGGCCACATCTATCGGGATATCATTCTGGAACAACATGTACGTTTGTTTTGGGGCGCCATGGGTGCTGAATTTGTGTTTATGGATGACAACGCCCGTCCTCACCGTGCAAACATTGTAGACGAATGCCTTCAATCGGAGGATATCACCCGTATGCATTGGCCAGCATACTCACCGGACTTGAATCCAATAGAGCATGTGTGGGATATGCTTGGCCGACGAATTGCAGCCCGTCAACCCCCTCCCACCTGTCTAATGGAACTTCGGAGTGCATTGCTTGATGAGTGGTGTAATATTCCCCAAGATCAGATTGATCATTTGATACTCACCATGCCTAGGCGTTGTCAGGCCTGTATTGCATCGTCCGGGAGACATACTCCGTATTAACCATCCTACTAACCATGTTATACTGTTTTTTGTAAATAGGTTCTTTTCTGAAATTTGGTCAAGGGAGTAAAACTTGCAATTTTTATTAATTATGTCAAACATATAGCATCTTTTTTGCTCTTTACTTTTTGTTTAATAAATATTCTTTACAAATAAGTCAAATTTGTTTTGCTTCTTTCTCTTTCTTTGCCTGAACTTCATTATCCTTAATTTATGGGCATGAGTGTAGTTAGGGGAAAAAACTGGTTTTTTATTAAGATTAAAACTCGAATTCTAAAAGGTAATTTAAAAATGGGAATGATTTTATTGATTTAAAATCCTAATATCTTGCACGTTAACGCTTACTTTAGTGAATTGTTTGGTGAATATTAGGAAATATATAAATTATACAATTTCTGAGTATGGGTGTATTTTAAAGTATATTCCCTCCCGTATTAGGCTAAAGTATTTTTAATTATTAAAAATTGCTCTACTTCAAAAATAACCATTGTTCTCTTCTTTCAAAAATTAATGGTATTATTCGTTCAATCAATTTTCTGTTTTATTTTTTATTAATTAATTTTCGTACTAGTTATTTTTATTTATGTATTTATTTTTTAGAAATTATACTAAAATTGAACATTTTTTGACTATTGGATTTACAGAAGATTTAAAATTTTCTAAACAATCTATTTATCATAAATTAATTTTAAATGCAAATTTAAAAATGAATAACAATTTAACTTTTTGTTTCGTAGAGTGAAATTGAATATTTAAAAACTGTAACTCGGTAACTTTACTAAACACTCTTTTTTTTCTAGGCAATTTAGGTTAATTAGGTTTAAAAAGACTTCATTCAAAGAATTTTTAAAAAGGTTTTCATGTTTGCACATCCATTTATCGTAAGAAATGTTTTTAAATAACTGAATAGAATCTAATTTTCCTGAGTTGTGTACGAACACTAAATTTCCAATTCCAGTAAATTTATCTCGATTGGGAGTATTTTTATGAATTCTTCAAAGCACTCCATTCCCTAATTGCTTACACGGTCTCTTTGCCTAGTTCTGTTCAATCAGGTAATTATTTGTTTTGTGTTTCATTTCTTATTTCCATCCGGTTTTTTTTTTCCCGTTAGACTTAAAATAATAATAATTCAGTTTCTCTTTGGCATCGGTATACATAATCTTCAATCAGCTAAAGATCCCTCCTGATCCTGAAGAGGGAAAATGCAATTTTATTTCACTACTACTCTCTTAATCAAGTGCCTTTTGCCATGTACTTTTATTTTTCCTCCCTGCAAGTAAAGTTCATATCCGTTGATTATGTTGACAGGGTAAAATTGGTTTTCTTTTTTTTGTGTGTGTGAGTCTTTATTATTTTTTAGATCTTTTACAAATTTTGTGTTGCTAACTTATTTTTCTTATTTTTCAATTTCGCTTTTTTTTTTTTTTTTAAACTCATGCCTAGCCTACAAAATGTCGCTTTAGCAGAAATTTTATTGCATATATATTGAGTGGGGAAAAATAAGGCTTAGTTTTTTTTAATTTTCAAAGATTAAGTTATTTTTTCTTGCTGGAGGGAAGGCATAGTTATGCGACTGCTGCGAATTTAAACGGTTTTGTTCCCTGCAGCAGTTTTAGAGTAAAGTAGTTATTTTTTATAAAGCGAAACATTTTCCCGTTACATTATGTTTTAGCAGTAAACAGCAAAGATATATATGGTGTAGCTTTTATTGAAACTCTATACCATACGCAATTACGAAACATAGAGTGTGGACTGGCTGGTGCACATCGGATAAATCCTTCCTCAACAAGCATTAACAATTTTCATTTTTCAAAAAATGCACTGCATTTTCCATTCATTCTTAAAGATAATTAAACTGTTTTTTTTTTAAATTTTTAAAAGTTTATTAGGAAATATCCATACTGACGAAACTGATTTTATAACATCTATGATTATTTATTCCGGAAGTGACGAAAACTTTTAAAATGCACGTGTTCAATCTCGATCAAATGCAATCCTTCAAACTTTAAACCAAGTCCTTGAAAATTCCTTGAATTTGCTTCCGATAAAAATATCCTACCATTTTAGTCATATTTCATGATTCAAAGCCTTACCAATGAGTAGTTCAATATTTTACTGTTCTCAACAAACTTTGTTTTGCAATTTTACAACTCAGCAATCATAAGTTTATAGTTCGACCTGGCCACCAAATGTTGGATCAAAGCTCCGCCATTTTATGAAGCCAACTTTTCTACAAACAGGTTTTGGTGAAATGTCACACAAAAATTGTAGCAGATTGGATGCACTCCAACCTTCTACAAGTTTCCCAATTGTTGTCTGACACTTGGTTGGTTGTTTGATTGACTGGAAATTTGTTGTTCGTTTGACTGGCTGTTTGACATTTAACTTTCCAATTGACAATCCTTTTGACTGACTCTTTGACAATCAATGTTCGTTCTATGCGCAATGAACATGTTTCTCACGCCTTTTCGCCCTTTTTTTTCCTTTTAGGATGCTGTTCGGGCCAGGTAATGCTCGGCGACAGCAGGGACGTTGTCGAGGGGGAGACCCTCCGCCTCCCCTGCCGGTTCCACTCTGCACTGGCCTCTAGCACCACCCAGTACTTCTGGAGCCGAGACAACAGGCAGGGCAAGGACAACGCGGCCATCAACGCCGCCTCCCTCGACCCGAACTACAACATCGACTTCAGCCCGCAGGAAGGCAAGTACGACCTCCTACTGTCCAAAGCCAACTACGACAGGGATAACGGGAGGTTCGAGTGCTGGCTCAAGGAAGGGGGAAGCGGTGTGGACATCTACAGCGTCTCCTACGTCGTCACGGTGCTCAGTGAGTAACTCTTCTGTTTTTATGCCTTCTTTTAGGACTCGAGTGCTATTCATTTCAGACAAAGATTTTTTGTTTACGAGGCGTAACGGCGAATCACTTTTGACTTTTTCGAGAGTTGCCAAATAGCAGACGGGTAATAAAATATCAAAAGTTGCGAAGGTTTTCTATTTTTGGTGATTTACTGCCAATTTTGATAAAAAAAAAAAAAAATAAGTCCCCTAAACTCAACTCAGCTCGACGATATCTTTTATTTTTGACGAGGAATTGCCAAACCCTGCTTTTTATTTAATGGCGATATTGATTAACGTCAGTAAAGGTGACCATATTAGTGTAAATATAAATGAATTACAGCTAAAATACGCCTAAAGAAGATTGTAAAACAGTTTTAGTAGGCGATTTCAATATAGATTTGAATTCGGAAGAAGTGTTTCATGTGGAACACGAAAGACAAATACGGCGCACTCGTGGATTACGGTGGATTACGATGGGATTTCATGCTAATTTAACTAGGAAGACAAATAGAGATGGCGCATGGATTATGACACGCTTTTAATATGTAGCATTTTAGTGATTATTTAAAATATAAAAGTAAAGTAATTCAGATTTTTTTTTCCTTTTTTATGAGTTTTTGACTCATTGACTCAGACGAAGCAGCCAGAGTCTAAAGGCTGAAACGAATTCCCATCACCTCTTCAATATTAACCAATGGAGGAATATTCCTTCCCTTCTTTTTCTTCAGTAGAATAAAACTTTCTTTTTGTCCGAAACCGTCAAACTAACGAACGACGTTCGATTATATTCTAACGGTCGATTCGGGGACGAGACCTCTGTACCATTCTCTCCCAAGTCGTAAAATTGGAGAGGTTACAAAGATAAATTAAAACTGACAGGTTTTTATTTTCCAGGCCTACCCAGTCGGCTCAGCTTTTTTTCGTAGAACTGATCATCAACCCTTAAAGTCTCATTCAGACTTCTCACAGTAGCTACGTAGGGAATCTCGAGTTCGATTCTCGCTGTAGAGGGAAATTGGGCTGGTGAATTTTCAACTGTTTCCGATGTCAAACAACGAAAGATTATTGTTTACCACCAGTCGTTATGCTGTTTCGAACGAAACGAAGCATCTTTCTCGCCCCTCTTGCTGCAGAAATCCCGAGACAATACCCTTCTCTGTGAAGACGCTGAGACTGTGAATCAGAAAGTACAGCCCATTCACCAACGGAGCAAGAAAATACAACCTTATTTACTGAAAATTATACGAAAAGAGTCTGTTTTCAAAAGCTTGTATCCGTTTTGTTCCCTTTTTAATGAGTTAAAATGGATTTTTTTTTAAGGTCAGGAATGCAAGAGCAACATACTTTTACGATCATATTCTATTCTAATGAATTCCCCTTTTTTTTCAGTGACTTAGTAAAAGATTCACGATATATTCACATTTGCAACTGTCTTGTAGATCTTGTCATTCATCATTTATAATTTGATAATCATGACAATTCGTGCTAAGAGAAAATCTATTTAGAGAATCTACCAGTTAGTCTTTCATTACTTAGAAGCACCATTGTAAGACAAAAAAAAAAAAAAATCCAACTCATTATACTTTATCGCCTTAGAATATTCTATTCTCAAGCTTTTTTTCGTCTTCAGTTCCTTGTGCTGTTAGCACCAACACAATAAAGCATTTTCCAGCGATAATTATCCTCCCAACACCTTCCATCTTTCCATTAAGCCTAATTGCAAGAGCTTCACCCGAAATAAAGATCGTTGACTTTCAAAATCAAACTTGCTGTTTACGGAAGCTTATTAGTTCATCAAATAAACTTAAATATTGGAGTGGCGCCTTTTTCTTTGAACATTCTCTTCCCCTTTTCCTTGCTCCCTCCCTTTCGAGCTCCATTGCACAGAAAAGTTCCTTTTATTGTTTTCGTAGAATGGCCAAGTCGTTTGTATTCCACCGTTACGTTTAAGTGTCTAACTGACAGAAAATGGAACCAAGATTGCCGACGATTTTCACTGATTAAGATTTCTCTCCTCAAGTAAATTGGATTGCCTTGTTTCGTTTCTTGCAAAGAGCAACCTAAAAATTTGTTTAATCTTACGGATTTTTATGTTATACGGGTCGCCATCGCAAGAGATTTTGTTGTTTCAGTTAAGTGGCTTGTTATGTTAATAACTTAGCACTTTGGCTTATTAGCAATTTTTTTAATGAGTACTTATGTTACTAACAGAATATCTTAACACATTCGCACTATAGATAATGTACTAACCTATAATTCTTTTATAAATTATAAGGTTTTCAAGCTGTTTTAAAATAGTTAGTAATTAATGTGCTTTAAACATTTAAAGAGCATTTGGTATTAGTTAGCGGAAAAGTATCCTTAAAAATAATCTATTTTTATGGAGTGAAAAGAATGTATTCCTTTCATTTCAGTAATTGCTGACTTGATGACAGTTAAAAGGAACTTCAAAAATGTGCACGAAAATTGTAATTTTTTGCTTTACTTGAAGGCTCATATTCAATATTGGAGTGGCGCCTTTTGGTCAATAAGTAGTATTTAAAAGCATATTTGTATAGTTCTACATTCAAAATTAAATTTTATTTTGACAATTCCATTTGAAACGGTACCTCTGGTGGTGCAAATCCAGGTACTTTGTCTTTCATTTGGTATAAGATCGAAATTAAGATTCTGCTCCTCGGGGAAACATTCCCCTGCCAATTAGACATCTTCATAATGAAATAACTAATACCTTTGGCCCTCTTAGGAGTCAAAATCTGTAGCCCAGTAGAACATTCAAAGTAGACGTCTTTTGAACTAGCTATATGATACTAAGGTATCTTCAATACCTGAACCGTGCATTAGATATATTTTCTTTCTATTTTTTCTTTCTTTTTTTTTGTAATAAATCCAGTCTTAAAAATATCTTTGGAATAATGATTATTTTAAAATCGCATCAGTTACTTACACACTTTATGTGTATTTTTCTTTATTTTTGTTGTTGAGCATTATTGCAAGAAAATGCTAAGCAGTTAGTGCCATTTTTGATATTTCAGCTCAAAGCAAAAAATTTCTGCTTCACATACTCTTCAGAATTCTATTATTATGAGGAAGTGCACGCTTGAAAAAAAAATCCCAATTTTAAATAAATAAGAAGCACTTTATAACAGTCATTGAACGCTGCTAATATCCAATACCTATCCTTCAAATAACTATCGTAATAGGATTTGGATGTTTAAAATTATAACGTACGTAAACTCATCAAAAACTCTTTCCCATTCCTATATTTCGATTTTACCTTATACTCTTTTATTATTTTTTTTTCCCTCGAGCTTCATTGACCAAAAAAGTTTTCATTTATTTCTTCTTGAGGCTTTCAACGCTAGAATGAACTTTACAGCTGGTCGTTTGTATTCCTAACTGTTAAAAGTAAGGATCTGCAGACAGGCATCGCACCGCTGAAATCGTAGATTCCTATTGGTTGAAATATTTTCTCCAAAAAGGGGTTCTTTTATTTTTCTTTGGTAATTTCTTTGTAGACGATTTAGGTTTTTCCGAGGGATTCGGGTTTTTTTACTCCCCTTTTATAGGAAGTTACAGAGCAAAAGCAAATGATCCAGTAAGGTTTCTGGCCGTTTTCTTTTAAAGTGTGGTAATTTTCCCTGCAGCCCTAAGCACCACAAACTAATGTTTTTGAAGACAACACAGATATTTATAACGCAGATTCTCGTGTAATCTATTTAATTTTTCTTTGTCTGCTTGGAAAATGCATTGCAAGTTTTTTAATTATTATTAATAATGTAACGTTTTCATGGAAATTTAAAATCATGAATCTCTTTTCTATTCCATAATTTGTAAACACCCCGTCCAACACATTTACCCACAGGCTACATTAATTTTTCAAAAGATGAATCAGTATTTTATTTTAAATTGTTAATATAATATTTTCACGGAAATGTAAATTCATTAGCCTGTTTACCATCTCGTATCTTCTAAGCACTCTACGCAGCAGATGTACAAGTCTATTGCGTTGCAAATTTTTGCAACAATAACTTGAAGTATGTATTGAGATATCTGTAGCGTTTATTAAAAAAATTAATTCCGATTTATAACATTTATATAATAGATTATCAAAGATGCGCAGGTTCACACAATTTTCAAGGACTTTTGAAGCTATAGCAAAATATAACACATTTTTTTATAAATAACTTAATGTTTAACATACGTCTCTAAATGGCATATATATGTAACTTTTTTTTCTTCTCAATTCAGGCACATTATATACTAACGTGCGGGCTCTGCATTCGCTCGCGAAAGTCAGTTGAGGAAATTTTCTAAATTTAGGCATTCCAGAGTCTTGAGTTAGGAAAATATCATTCAGTTTAAATACGGCTGTGCAGTTTAGGAGAACATGACTGAAGTGGTTAGTGACACGAAACATACTTGTTGAAAACTTAATTAAGTCCAGAAGCTCCTTGCATTCTGCTCTTCAGAACACAGAAGAAGCCCCCCCCCCGTACCACCACCACCACCCTGCTGTGTCGGGCTCTGTGACTCCTGCAGCAAGGGATGCTAAACAGATGTATATTTCCGTGCTGCACGTGTAGTTTAAATTAAATGAGAGGATGAATCATAATTAACCTTTGGGATTTTGTAGGCGCAACTTGCTGCACATTTCTCGGTAACCGCCCTGAGCAGAATTCCATTCCATTCAATTCGAATTCGATGTCTTTAAGACTCCCCAGATAGTTGTCAATCACACAGTTCTTGATCCATGAGGACCAGTTTGTTTGTTTCGTTAAAAAGAAAAAGATCTCTTTTTTCTTTTAAATTATACTCTAAAGAACTTTCCCCTTTGAGTGAAATTGTTTGAAATGTCCACTTAATTACAGTAAACAACCCCTCCCCCCCCACACACACACCTCCAAAACGGGACATACACACATATTTGACGGATTCGTATAACTCTGGGGGAAATTTTGCTATCTTTTTCCTAAAAGAAGCTGGAAAAGGCTTCTACAACACAGTAAATTAATGATACAGATGTTTCTGTATTGCCTTTTAACAGTGCTGATGATGCCTGAGTGTTTGTGACTCGTACAACACTGAACGGATTCACCGTGTTATAGAGGAGTCTACTGTATAAATCGGAGGAAAAATTATGAGATATAAGGTCACAATGGCGCATCCAGGATTTTTGTTTAGGGGGAGAACGGAGGAGTACAAATGCAGCTGAACTCAATTATAATGACCTGGCTTATATTAATAACGGCCGTATAACGTCGATAAGTATTCGATATGTATACTTCTCCCTTAGAAAAGAAACTCGCTTATAGCGTCAGTCGGTTATAGGCACTGCACCGGAATAATCCGTCACTGCACTTGAATACAGCACATTGTGGTGAAATCTATCTAGATATGAGGTAAACCTGCTGAAGTGACCACCTTGGTAAAAAGACTCTCTGCCTATAGTGACCATTTTTGTATAATTTCACTTTACAACTACCATATTTTACCACTTTATAAGGTGACCGATTTTGTTCTCCGAGGTTTGGTCACATTCGGCAGATTTCGTTGTATATCCAATGCAGTGGCGTAGCCAAGGAGGGGGTTGGGGAGAGTCGTAACCCCCCCCCCCCGATGAGGAATTTTTTGCCTACAAAATGTATATTCTTCTCTCCCTAATCACATACATATATATGAGTTTAAGTTGTCGTAACTTCCCACCCCCCATGAAAAATTTTTGGCTACGCCACTGATCCAATGTCTTGTTGGTGTCCACGGAGAATTCACTCGGGACCCACAATGTGAAGACCCTTCATTAGAAGATTTAACTCCTTCCCACTACCTTTTGTTCATTGCCTACCTGTCAAAAATGACTTCGCGTAGCTGAAAAAAACTGTCCACATGAGGGGGGGAGGGAACTATCACTATCCCATAACTGCGATATAAACCTGTCTCATTTAAAGGAATGACTGACATGCGATTTTTATGAATTAACAATCGAAAAGAGAATCGAAAAACATTCTTCGTTGGAATAACATGCCTTAAAATTCTTTCTACTTTGCTCATTTTTTTCCAAAAGTTTCGAAATATCCGGACATTGTCCAAAAAATAACTATCTTCCTTTTCCGTTACAAAACAAATGGCCATAAAATACCCCTTTTCTAAATAACCGTATATTCTACCTGTCATGATCCACTTCTATCTAAACCAGTCTTTTCTTCGGAGTTCCATAGCCATTCGTCACTGCAACCCCCCCCCCTCCACACACCTCCTATCACTGTTTGGAATCGAACGCAAAAAAGAAAATCGATTTGAAGCTCACCCAAACGAACAAATGAATTAGGTCAGTCGTGAAAACCAAGATCCCCGAGTTTAGGTCGAGATTTTTCAGGAAAATATAAAAGAAAAGTTTTTGGTCGGGGAGGGGTGAAGGGTTGTTGGTGGAGAGAAAGGATTATTATGGTATGTGAAGATTCCATTGAACTCATTTCTACGTTCCTCTTCACTCATTTCTAGCCCTCCCCCCCCCCCTCCTCCTTCTCTCCTCATCTCCTACCACCGTCTCCGATCGGACATTATATTCGGTATATGTCTTTGAAGTTTATTTGTGGGAGAAAGATTTTCCAAAAAAAAAAAAAAAGGAAGAAAGAAAGAAAAATTATCCCGGACAGGCAGCGCCATCTATTGGCGTTTCTGAAAAACTTCGGAACGTATCGATCGATGCATTTGTCCATCGATGAGGGCTTTTATCCGCGCCTCTGACGTCACGGGGGTAGAGGTGTCTTGTGTCGCCAGGCAGGCGGAGGTCAAGGCTGCATCCACCCCCCTCTTTTTTTTTTTCTTTTTTCTTTTTTTTTCTACCCCAAACGCACCGCTGAATCCTTCCTCTCGCATCCCTGCCCATTCGCGGAGTATTCCTTTATTTATTTTTTTTATACCCTGTAGAAAAACACTAAACAGTGATAAAAGAATCGAATAAGTCGTCAGAAAGGATTGCGCTACATTTGGTAGCATAAAGAAAAGATGGTCGGCAGATATATATATAAAGATGCCATAAGGATGGGAGGGAGAGCAGTGTGTTTAGCCCCCATCTACGAAATCAGGGCCATTAATTTACACATATTGATTCGGGAACAGAGCCCTGTGTGTTTGCGAGTAAGGTAACATTGTTCTTCATAATACCAATTTGTCAAGTTTATTGTTACGGTCATTGATTGAGTTTCCCCGTCTGGCGATTCAATTAACTGTGCCTGTAAAAGTGGTTCTCTTACAAGACACTGCGTTCGCGCGGGGGAAAGTCGTTTAAAAGGGGAGACTGGATAGCGGGGGCCACTGTCTGGAATTCTCAGGCAATTTGATTCTCTTCATTTGCATTGCATCTTGAAAACTTTGTAACCAGATGTATAGGTTTAAAGATTTTTTTTAAAAAAACCCATTACCTAAGTGGTGTAAAGAACTCATTACGCTCTAATTCTCATGAAACGTTTATTTATTTCAGAATATTTGGAAATACGGATAGTTTGTTCAACAGAAACAGGATCGATTTGAAAGTGTTGTCGGATGCGCATTGCTTTGACCAAGTTAATCGAAAACAGGGACCCTATCAAATAGTTATATATATGATGTACTTTTCCCTTCTTCTAATTTTTTGTAAATTTATGTTCATACACTAATCCGATTAAAAATGCTTTCAAGTAACAGGCAGAAGATTTCGAATAAGTCCCTCACAAAAAAATTTTCTTTTGTCGATTTAATAGATTTCTCTGGCAACAGTGAAATAATAATGACAGCGTAGAATAATTCGAAGTTTCTTGTTCAATGTCATTTAGGGGGAACATATCGAATTCAAAAGTAAAAAATCTGGAGTGACTCCACTCGACTTTCCGAACACTTACGATTAAGATCATTACCAAGCATTTAAATAAATTTTAATCGATGAATAATTCAAATATATATACCAAAATGAAGCTCAATCGAATGTATCGTTTAAACGCTAGCGCACTTTCAAGAATTTCTCCCCATAGGCTATAATGTAAAAGGAATTTTTGGCGTAGCCCTGTAGAAAAACTATAAGTCCTATACACATCAAAATCGATACCGGTCTTACGATGGTTGTTTATAACATGTACACCCAATTTGAGCTCAATCGAATGTACCGTTTAAACGCTAGCGCACTTTCCAGAATTTTCCCCCATAGGCCATAATGTAAAAGAAATCTTTGTCGTAGCTCTGTAGAAAAACTATAAGTCTTATACACACCGAAATCAATACAGGTCTTCGACGGTGGTTTATTACATATATAACTAATTTGAGCTCAATCTAATGTACCGTTTAAACGCTAGCGCACTTTCAAGAATTTTCCCCCATAGGCCATAATGTAAAAGAAATCTTTGTCGTAGCCCTGTAGAAAAACTATAAGTCCTATACACACCAAAATCAATACCGGTCTTGCGACGGTGGTTTATAACATATATACCCAATTTGAGCTCAATCGCATGCCCCGTTCAGGAGCTATCGTGTTCACTCACATACACACAAACACACATACACACACACACACACACATACACACATACATACATACATCTCGTAAAAATAGCATAAATGAATTCAGAAGCCCTCTAAACGTGTCAATACACCAAAATCTCGAATTCGAATTTTTTCATGATTACAATACTTTCCTTGGTACATGTTCGGAAAGTAAAAAGGAAAGTTTCTTTTCAAATTTCTGAAAATAAATGTTGAAAATCAAAAGATTTTGCAACAAAGTTGGAAGGGGGGGGCACTTACTGGCAATAAGACATTGTATTCAATTTCAACGGATATGTTGACATTATTTAGCATTTACAATGAAATTAAGTCTCTAAATTCTACTTAGGTGGTCCAAAAAGGAACTTTTTGGCAGCAGAATTACAGATTGAAATTTTAATGCGTTAAAAAGATGTTTGAGCTCCCCGCTTGAAAATGGGAAGAGGGGAAGTCCCTCTACGTCCCCCTTCGACTACACCACTGATTATAGCCTCTTACAGCAGTATTTACCAAACGCTATGATTCCACCAGTCAGGTAGAATCATAGCGTTTGGTCGTGATAAAAAAATCGAACCATTGACCATTTGTTCTAGAACCAATTTGAACCAATCTAGAATCTCAATTTGAACCAATCTAGAACCAATTTGTTTTCTAGAACCAATTGACCATTTGTTCTAGAAAAGTTTCTCTCTCAGCTAAGTTAACTCACTGGTTTAATGTTTGGTGAATACGGCCATTGCTGAATTAGAAAGTGCAGTACATACCTAGATATTTTAAATTATTTTGCTAAAAGTATGGGTCAAGATTATTTGTTTGCTAATAGTCAGTATTCTAAAATTTTCTCTTATCTGTCTATAATAATGAATAAGAGCCATTCAAATCGTAATAAAAAAAAATATCCATCTAAAAAAATCTAAAACCTTCGGGAAAAAAAATTGCCAAGAAAAAGTATTATTTTAATAGTAATACCCATCACTTGCATCAATAAGCTAAGTCACCTTTAAAAGCGCTTTCCGCCATCTTATTCCCATCCACGGGAGGATTGTGCTGTTCTGGAGCTGAAACAAATTAAATCAATTTGCTATACCATATCCGCTGAGAATAGCAGGCTATTATAGGTCGAATGTTATTGATTCTGCGCAGCCTTGGTTATATCCCAGAGCATTGTATGTCATTAAAACTGAAATTAATCGAATCCGTTGCTATTCTGGCTATCTCAGAGTTGCATTTGGTCTCAAAATTTCAAGAGAGGCTCTGTGCAATAACTCATGTTCGTGACTTCCATGTCAGTTTGCTCATTGATTTTTTTTTTCTCTTTACCTGAATTATTTAAAATCAATCGGCGTCTGCTATGGAGAAGCTTTTCCTTTCACTTCTTTCATTTTCATGTATGGCGTGAATTATAAATCATGTCGAAACCATCGATTGTTCAAGCACTTTCCAACCAGAAGCGTAGCCAGGGGAATGCCGGAGTATAATTTTTGGTTTTGTTCTCACCTTGTATATATATTCGTATATGTATAATCTCAATTTGTCCCAGTACAACATTTTACTCATTTATTAATTTATCCAAGTTATGGTATATTTCCAAAATTTGTTTCTTTTTATTTACTATTTTTTTAAATTACAAATCAAGATTTTTAGTGTTAAACTTTGAGCTCAACCTTGCTATTGTTTAATACTCAACAGCGCTACCTGAATTCGACTACCTTCACCACTTTGGAATATATATAATTAATGTTATTACAAAATATTTATATATATTGCTATTTTTTCTAAACAAGGTGTTCATAAATAATGTTACAACACAAAAAAAAATTGTATTGAAAAAAAGGTTTATAACGATTGTAAAAGCTATAATAACTTCACATTCAAAAGTGTACTTGTAACTGCTCAGGCAGCGAAAGCTTAAACTGCAATTTGTAAATTAATAAAAATTTTCAAACCTTCGGTACCTTGAAAGCAAAAAGGGGTCTGTGACCCACAGAGATGCCGGGCCTGGTCCTTGTACGTGGTTTCGCCGGATAGTAGCTATACAGTTGGAGATTGGCAAGCAGTGCTGTAAAGCCGTTTGAGTTGGCCCCCAATTCTCCGCAGACCTTAGACCTTGGATTATTTGCGTAAGCGTGATGTCGTGTACAAATTTCGTTTATCCATTCACGACTTATTTCAAATCAACGCTTTCCTAAAAAAATTTTCTGCTAACGCTACTGTTTATTGTTCAAGCTTATTTGCTCTGTTTTATTTAATAAATAATGTCATTGCAACGTCGGAGATTTCCCTTCTTGTATCCAGCGATGCATTCAAAAGCCTATGAGGGGTAAAAACATCGAGTTTGGAACGGTGGAAAATATCTTTACTTATTTATTTAAACATATTTAGCAATTTCATTTTGCGTGTGTTTTTATTCGATGCTATTTGTAAGAATAATGACAAATTCATAAAAATCATTATGAAATTCAGACCATTCCATTATGTTCAAACCTTTGCCTTCTGTTAATAAAAGTATGAACAACCTCATTTGGAAATCATGAATAATTAGAAGAAAAAATGGGACGAAAAAATAAAAATTAAGAGTGGCATATATCTGAAAATTCACATAAAAGTTTAATTTACAACCTTAGGCATAAACTATTGTTTTCTTCCCTGAAAAGTTATTTTCATTTGCGTACTTTTAAAAAATGAGAATTCAAATTAAAGTATAATCCTTTATACATCAATAAATAGAATCTTAAATGTTTTTCTCTGAAAGGGGGGAATTTAATATCGAGGAGTAGCTATTCAAACATTTGTTCAGCGGGGCGTAATTAAATTGATTTTCTTCTGTTTTATCAATTACTAATTGAGCACGATCCTTCAACCAAGAGTGCTCTGCGGGTGAGCGAAAATTTTTCTTTTTTTAAAACGCGAAGTTCAGTCACGATGGGACATGTTACTATTCATGGGGTTACTTCAGAACTTGTAAAAGTCTTCAACGAGGTTATTTACGCGAGAAAGGACACTTTAAATTGAAAATCAAAACATCATATCAATAATGAAGATGGGATTTATTACGTTATTTGTTTCTAGAGAGTCGTCTGTTTTGTCGATGCCATTCTAAAGCATGTTCGAGTGCATTGAACATGTTTTTGATTAATCTCGATGAATGGTTTTCCCATTTACGTAACAGCGGAGTGTTTTGGAATTGCTTTTCGAAGTGGTCGAGGTTCAGCTGAATGTAAAAGACGCATAAACGCTGTAAAAGATCGACTATTTAGCGTCATTGATGACGATGCCTCTTCCGGGTGATTGAAAATATTTCCTGTAACTTCGGGTTTTGTGCTCCCACTAATTCTTTCCTCACAAGACTGTTTTATTTACATTTTCTGCCGTAAAAAAAATGGTCTAGTTTATGAACCAGTTTTTGTGTCTGTCGCTCCAAGTTTTCCTGAACTTTAAGTAAAAATTGTTATATAAACTACTAAATATATTATTGGCGTTTACTATGTAATATTTCCGTTAAAATAAGAAAAGCAAGCTATGTGTAGTTCTTTAACGTAGCTGAGGCTGAAGAATTTAGATTCATTACCACATCAACAGATCGCACTTATTTGAAAGCATTTACATTTTTTATTTCCTTAATTTATTTGGCGTACAGTAGAATATATACAAATAAGATGTATAAAACGGAAAAATTTTTCATTTTCAATCGGACTTGATTTACTTTTCTTCTTTTTCCTTTGTTTGTTTGTTTATGGGATTACGGCCGATTGCCTACACTAGAGATCTAGGCCTAGGGAGGGAGTGCCCTCCGTGGGGCGTCTTTCTAAGGAGTTCTAACCCATATTTACGCTAAGTATCGGAGAAAACCACGGAGAACTCCGAACGGCTAAGTCGTCTGACGCAACCTGGGCCTTTTTCCTTTCACATGGTTTCTATTTTGGTCGCGATAAAATAAGAACCGTGTACTGATTTTTAATCTAATCGATGGATTTCGTCATTTTAGTGTTGATAACAGAATTTTGATAGGAAACCAGTGGACTTCTGGGAAAGAAAAACCACAGAACATCATTTCTTACTGCTACTACCAAAAGTAAAAAAATAGAAGAAAAAGTTCCCTTTAATTTTGTATTTTCACAAGGCAAAAGCAATCATAACATACATTGACATTTTAAACGCTTTCTGTGGCGTATATTTACGACACTTTCAGAAAATGAAAACTTTTTGTGGGCTTTTAATCTGTGTATATATGTCTTACACGCCATCGAATCCGTATTCTATTCAATATGGCCGGCAATTTGTGGTAAGATTACCGATGTATCTAATAATGTAGCACACGTGTCCTTAATTCGATTGGTGAGAATGAAATGAATTTGCTTTCTGCGAAATTCCCCAACCCTGTCGAGTTCTTACATTGAACTGGATTACAACATACACAAACGAAACACACTGCTGCTACTACAACTTCAATTCATCACCTAATTTAAATTGCCGTGAAATTTCATTAAGGAAAAGGGAAGAGGGGGGGTTAAAATCATCAGCAATGGAATGCAGCAACAATTAGGCGTTTGAAAGACGCAATTTGCATTTCCGGCAATCGGTCGTTTTCCAGAAGTGGGTTTGTAAAACGCGTTCGGGAAACCTTTTATACCCGTGTCACGTAATTAACGAATATGGCGGAAAGATGATTTGGCAAAAGCGTTCGGAAAATTTCGGGATCCATTGCCTTAATTCTTACCGAATTCGATTTCTATTCTTTCGTCCGCAGTATTGTTCGGTTGGGATACGTCGTTCTCCTCTGATGAGAAATTCCAGAATGGAATTTCTAACTTCATAAATCCGGTGAATTAATTCTCGATGTCTGGTAAGCGAGCCGATCGGAAATCGCAAACACGTGTCTTTGATAGGCTGAATTCAACTCGACGCGTTCTTGGAATAATACTTTCAAAATGTGCTAAAACTCAACAGCAACTCTAATTAACGGTTGCACTTTGCGCAGAATAATTTAAGCAGCGGCGGAGAAAACACATTTCTGCATAACTTTCTTGGGCAGTAACAGTTTGCGTGGTAAGGCTTGCTGTAGTAAGCATGTTGAGGTGAATTTTCAAGTTAATTTAAATTTAGTACAGCTTGAATCGAGCTAATCTGTTATAATCCAGCACCTATACAAGGAAGCTCCTTTGAACTTGTGACATTTTTCGAACCTCATGAAAATATTTATTACTCTCGTTTCTAAAATATGTTGCAAAACCTATCAAACGGACCCTCACTTAAACGGAATTCCTTCTTCAAGAAATAGTTTTTGGAGCTTGGTTCAAAGTACATCTATATTCAAAAACACGTACTAAGAAAATTTCTGTACGTTGCTGTACGGTTTTTATATGAAAATGTCTGGCTATTTACCTCTAATCCTTGAAACAGTTATGTTAAATCGTTTGAATGACTGGCTGTTGTCCAGCGTTTGCACTTCTGCAATCGCTACCTCTCATAGGGGCATTCACAGACCAGTGCAGATAGCGCAGAAAGTTTGTCTCTACCGAAGCATTTTTGAAGCTGATAAGTTCAAGAAAATAAGACTTTTTAAAATCACTTTTCAAACATTGAGGGTGAAAGAGGGATATGTGTTGACGCCCGTGATCATGAAAATAATTTTACAAAGGTTTTTATTACCAGCTTGCATTTTGGTGTTTAGAATCAGCGATATGTGGTTTATTCTACATTTTTATAATCACACTCCAGTTATTAATGCTTTAATGCATGCTTCAAATAGTTTCAATGCGTAAAATAGTTTTGCTGGGGCAATTTTTAAAGATATCGTTCTTTTATTCGCTGAAGTATGTGATTCTCTGAGTTAAGGACTCTCAATCTCCTCATCTTATTGTAACATTAATAATTTAACTGCTTTCTCCATTATTCTATAGAGTCGGAGGGGAAAAGCTTTTCGAAAACTCTCCTCTCGAAGCATTATCGTCTCGAAAGTTTCTGGGGGATTGAAAAGCAAGTCATCATTAATTATGTCACTATACACAACGGAGAAGTCGCAAAAAGATTCCACAACCAAAATTTGTTGTCGTGTGTATCTGTGTTTTATTATGAAGATTATTACGTCCTTTTGTTTGTGGCATCTCTAAGCGAAAAGTATGTTTCGAAATCCATTAAGGGCTGTTGCAGTTTCTGAGAAACAAATAGCTGGCAAAGTGACATTTGGTAATGGATATTTACTAAGATTTCTTATTTTTTGTTTTACTCCACGTGATGTCTTAAGATTGTGGTTATGACCTAGTGTTCTGGGATGATGCCCGCAATTTTTCTCTCCCAGAAAAGTGATTGCTGGGAAATTATGTTAGTTATAAAAGTTCTACGGAAAGAACAATCATTATGGGACATTTTTTGTCGACACGGTTATTTCTATTTTAATACTTTTTTTTCTAATTTCGAAGCTGTTATTTAAAAATGATTTATGGCCGAATAGCATGTTAAAAATTGAATATTTTAAGAGTACGCTGCGACTTTTATACTTTAAAATGTGTGATTATTTTCTTTTTCCTTCTGCTTCACGTCAGAACTTTTTTTTGTTGCTCTCTATTTTGTTTTTTAAGGTTTGTCTTTTTGTAAGAGTATTCTTATTTTTAAAAATTTTAAAAGCGATTTCATTTGAAAATGTAGGTATGTTTGTGAAAACTGTGAAATTAGTTGACTTGATCGATACAACGCTGCATATTGTCTGAGCATTACCGGAAGAACCAAGTTTCTTGAAGAATAAAATTTAGGAAAATGCAATTGAATACTTTGTTTACTTTCTGAATAAATCTGTTATTTTCATTATTTAAAAAAGAATGCAGTGTTTCATTCTATAGCAAATGAAAGATAAAGAATACTGTGTTGCAGAGGCGTAGCCACGGGGGGGTTAGGGGGGTCATAACCCCCCCCCCCATGAGGAATTTTTTGCCATACAAAATGTATATTCTTCACTCCCTTATCACACATATGTATGCATATACGTGAGTTGCAATAGTCGTAACCTCCCCCCCCCCATGAAACATTTCTGGTTACGCCCCTGCTGTGTTGCCATTCTAAAAATTGAAAAATAAGTTACCAAATAAAAGGTAAGGAACACAGTGTTGCATTTTTTAAGTTTGAAAAATTAATTAGCAAATAAAAGCTGAAGTGCAATAAGGAATGATATGAAAAGAAGAAGCACACTGTAAAAAAATGAAATGTTTTTAAAAGCTACTGCTAAGAATAAATAAAAATGAAGAAAAAAAATGCATGATTATGTAAAAATAAAAAACAAACAGCAAACTTTAGTCAGTATGAATTTATTTTCGTATTTAAAATTACTTTATTATTGCTATTCTTTTAACAATGGTCATAGCTTTTTAAAAGAACTGTGAAATACTTATTTGCCTAGTTCTTCTAAAGTTAGACAAATCTTTTAAGTACTCATCGCTCTATAATTAATCATTTCACTTATTTACATATCCTCCACATGAAGCGTAAAATCCTCTAATCCTGTCCCAGTTTCTTCCTGGAAGCATTTACATTCTTCATCCTTTTTTTTTTTTTTACTTCGCAAATGTAATGAAACTGCGATTTCCAATATCAGTTAATCTTGTAAGGATCACTGTCCTTTCCCCCCCCCCCTCCCCTCTCACCCCACATCGAAAGATAATGTTTTTATGGCATTATAAGGCTGGACGTCTGTCTTCTTTTTTTTTCTCTCTCTTCTCCTAACCACATCTTAAAGTGATTTCGTATTCATGGAATGTCGCCATTTTTCTCAAATAAACTTCCCACTGTCTCTCCCTTCATTCTTTTCGCATCCATCGCTGCTTTTTGAAATTCTGGAACATATTTGGGAAAGAAAAGGAGGGGGCGGGGCGGTGCTAGAATATCGGTGTTTGAATATCAACCCGGTAATATTTTTATTTTTCGGGGTTTTTTTTAATCATATGATTTTTTGTGTATTTAGGTGAAACATTAATGAATGAATTATTAAAGAACAGTAGTACAGGGTGATGATAAGGTTTTAGGTTTTTCCATGACACGTAAATATACTTATTGAATGTTATGTATTGTTATTTCTTATTGAATGTTCGAATAATTTGAGGTAAATGTACTAAGAATATTGAATAATGACTATTATTAAATGCTACATTATTCTGTATATCAATTATTATTATTGATTTGGCTCAAAAAAGACAGTTGTTTTAGGAAAGTGTTTTTGAATGGATGAATTTGGCATTAACCTTCTTTATTATTTATTTATTTATCTCATTTTCATTTATTAACTTTTAAAATTAATAAATGACGTTCGATCGCTTGCTTAGCAACGTGAATAATCTACCTGCTGGACGGAGGAAAATAATGTTAGACAAAACAGGAAGGAAGAAAAAAACAACTTAACAAACGAGAGAGTTCAGTTTAACGCGCATCTCCTTGCCGCTACAAAGTAATTTAGGATCTCATTTGAATATCGAAGACAACTTCGTCTCCGCCTTCCTCCCCCAACCCCTCTCATTATCCGCCCCATTAAGTAAGCACAACTCAGAGATCTCTCTCCATCCCCTTCCCTGTCAAGTAAAGAAGAGAAATTTTTTTTTTCCTAAAGAGGAAACTCTCATCTAACGCACCATTTATATTCATGAAATTTCATCGGTGATGCGGACAATTTCGCGCTGAGTGACACTTTTAGTGCATGCCTCCTGTACCAGCGTTGAAAGGATCGTGCCCAAAGTGCAGGATGACACGCGTCCACACGGATCCTAGCTCCCTTTTTGTGCAGTGTGGGATCTGGAGGCGTATTGCGCGTTGTCTCTCTGCTCACTGGGATATATCCTGTGTTGTTTCGGTGGACAAGGGATAGGAACATAATCTGAGAAATTTGAGAATTCGAAAATCCGTGCTGTGTGGGAAGAGGCGATATCTTCACCGTTCAAACACGGGATCGCACGGATCAAACCTAAGTTCAAACCTGGTTGGGCCAAATTAACATCACCTACGGCTTAACTTCCCGTGAAGAGCTTACTCTTTAACCCTTTGAGGCGCAACCCTTTCCCAATGCTGAAAAAAAGGGCAGCCGTTGCCATCGCTCAACTTAACTACCAGCAAGATGGCGGACGATCGAAACGTTCATCGCGTGCCACAGATCTAGAGACGCTTTTTTGATGACAGCTGGCTGTGCCGCACAGCCAGCTGTCGTCGTTTTGGAAAGTGTTTCATAAACGATGCGTTTGGCATTATTTATAGTTCTTGTTTATGAATTTCCTGGTGAATTTATTCAAGTATATAAGATTTTTTTTTATTAATTGGTGATTAGAAATAGCCACTTCTGAAAATCAATAATTTCATAATAACGAAAAAGAAATATGCATAACAAAGAATTATTTTTAAGCGAAAAGGTTTTTTATTTTTATCTTGAATTTTAGAGAAATTTTAATGTCGAAAATGCTGACCAAAAATTGTATGATTTCACTACTTATGTAGATATCGTCAAACTTTCCGAGGTTTAACCTATTAAGACAAATTCCATGACAACCCAGCACCTCCTGTGTATGCTACCACTTTAGCTTGTTACGCAGTGAAAGGCAAACCTATTTAGATGGAAACTATTCCTTCTTGGTGTAATTCCAAGACACCTTGAAAACACAACCGTCATTCTAGATTTGTGTTAAAAGAAAATCGTGCATTGTTAACCCTCCTTACTTACCCAATGCTTAGTTAAAAACGGATGCTTAATTTTCATTATAGCCTCTTACTCTTGAGGCAATTGCGTAAAATTCCGTAAGCTATGAATTAAAAGCAAAGCGAACAATTGCTGTAATTTTGCATCTTGTACTTTTTTTTTTCTTTTTCCGGACGAGGCAAGTCGTGACTGTGTTTTATCTCCGCCTTTACGAAAATATTTAAATGGGATACGTAAGTCAAGGTTTATGATGATGCGTTTTTCCAAATTAGCAGCCGTCAAAGGGCGGTACTGTTTGGCGAAGTGATTGGCTCACTTTATGTGTGCGTTTTCTGTAGATTGTGTGGCAGTTGTTACACAGAAGGGGCTCGGTTTTTTTGGAATGCCAGACATGTTAGTTTGTTACTTTATTTGGATATTTGCTTGCGTTAGATTTCTGCATCGTTTCGATGTTTAAAGTAGCTCTTTGGGAATGTTTAAATTAAATTCTTTGGGAATTAATTCTTCGTTTATATAATTTTTTGGCGGACTGAAAAATCGGCTAACATTTTTTTAAAAATTGTTATATCTGTCCTGTATTTGTCGAAGTCTGAAAAATTAGTGGCACTTGAGAAAGTGACCACCTGCCTATAATGACACATTTTGTACATTTTCACATTTTTCTTTTCAACTACCACTTTTTTATCACCTTTGTAAAACAACTACCTTTATAATGTGACGTCTTGCTATTTTGTGCTCACATTAGTCGGATTCTACGTTCTACGGTAAGCATATTGCTATGAATTTGCAAAAAGTATAATCTGGTAGACTGAGAATTTAATTATGATTTTTTTTGAGAAATTTTTTAAAAAAATTAAACGCTTTTAAAGCTGATACAAACTTTGACTAACTTTTTAAAAACTCGTCAAAATTTCTAAAAATCTCCGAAATATCATGCAAAATTGATGATTTATGAAATCTTTAGTCAAAAAACACTTAGTTGAAAAACAAATATTTCAGAAGTTATAACTTTTGAACATTTTATATCATAAGCTGTATTTTATATTCTTCTGTATTTTAAATAAAAAATATTTACTTTGCTTATTTAATTCTTATTTATTTATTTTTTTTATTATTAATTTTAAGAATATTGAAATATGTAAGTAGTGTTATTAAACTTTATAATTCATTCATTAATATTTTCATTCTCTTTCATATCATACCTCGTCACACATTCACATAAATCAAATACATACTTGTAAATTACTGAAACAGCTGTTGGATAGTTGAACTGTATGAAAATTTCAAGAAATTGCTTCCAAAATAGCATTTTTGATTACATCACGGAAAGGTACATGAGATAAAAGATGGCATGCAAATGATATAGTTAAGCGTAGGCTAACTAAAAGTACTTTATTCGCAAATTTATTTAAAAAGTAGTATGAAATACCATATCATATAAAATAGCACTCTTTTAAAAATTCCTTCAGCTGATCATGCTTTCCCTGGAAAGTCTTTACTTTGTCCGGCATTTGATATATATATATATATAAAGGAGAATTAATTATATTTATATATGCTCTTATATATATAAAGTAAAATTTACGATGGAATAAATTAATCATAATGAGTATAACGCTCTTTGCGATTGCGAAATTACTGTTTTTAACTAAAAGATATGTTGTACATATGATATTTTTTTCAACCGCCATTAGCTTAATTAGACTTAAACAATGACTTTTGTCACGATCTTGCAATAGCTCCCGTCGGTGTTTTTTTTTTCTGCCCAATGGCGCATCTGTTGCTGAAGTCGTGATAGTCTATTTTTTAATGAAATATCTTTAGTGTATCCGCACCTGCTCAATTGGAATAAGGAATAGAGCTCAGTACCCTGAACTCTCAAGAACAGAAGTTGAACAGAATCTAAAATAGTGTCTAAAAAAATACTGTATACAGGGTGCTCCATAAATGTCTGGCACAGTTGTGAATGGTAATAGAATGAGCCAAGACGACTCAGAATGATCCAGTAATTCAGGTGTGGAGAGTATGCTGTATTTGTCTTTCTTGCTTCTTTTGTTGAAAAGTCGAAGACAACTGTCTTTCTTGTTCTGTTAAGTTGGAAAATGCATCATAATCTGTGAGTTGGCTGCACTTGTCTGTCTGGCTTCTTTTTGTTATTATGGTTGTGTGCTTAAGGCAAAGCTACACGAGGACTTTGTGTCAGGGGAGGGATTGGGCGGAGAACTTTTTAAGGGGTTCTAACACGTATTAACGCTACATCTGGAGAAAACCGCCCAAAACAACCAAGTGAGAGGCCAGAATCATGGATCTGCATACTTCAGCCATCTTCCAAGTTCCAGTGTCTTACCCGATCGGCCATTGGCAAACCTATTTTTGTTGGGACATGTATCATGATTCAGACCTCGACACCGTTGTCTCTTGCTTCAGTTCATTAGAAGAAAGCGTATCATAATCCATGCATCGGTACTATGTTTTTAGTAGAGAACCAGTTACAGAATTTATATAAAAAATTAATTAATTAATTAAAATTTTAGTTGAATACAAACGTCACACACCCTCGACACTTGAAACAGTACTCTAGTCCTAAAAAACTGTCTTGCGAAAGTACGTTGAAGTAGTCAATAAAATATCTTGTAAATTGTGCATGTGCATGCTCTTATTAAAAATGGTCTTTTATCTCTAAATATGTCATTATGTACGTCTCCAAAGAATCTTCCCCACCTTTGCCTCGGTGCACCTTCCTCACGTGCCGCATTTTCTCGAATGACAAATAAAAAGACCACGGACGACTTTGCGCAATCTTCACTGTCCGACATTTCCCCCCCCCCTTTTTTTTTTTTTTTGCAACCGTAGGAAGAAAGCTGGATTAAGTACGGACGGAACACAATGGAACAAAAAAATTGCAAGATCTCTCTGCTCTATACGGCTTATAAAGATTCAGATGGGTCGACCTTTCCCCCCCCCCCTCCCCCGTCCAATTTCGTTCTTTTTTTTTTTTTTTTTTTTTTCGCTCTGCCGAGATTTTGAGGTCAAGGAGCATCGTAAGAAAGAATAAAAATTCTTCCATGTTACTATTTTTTTTTTTTATTTATTCAAGCCAGGTGCTTTGCCAGATTTGCCAGACAATGAAAATGCATCTCTGATTTTATTTTTTATTTGCCTCGTCTTCCAGCTTCTGCATCAGTTAGGGTAATCTCCCTTCAGGATTCTATCCGGGGACATTTAGGACCTAGAAGAAGACCCCGGATGAACTTTATCAGATTGACATATCTTTCGTTTTTAGCGTATCTGGTCGGATTTGACATTTAACCTGCGTTGCCGAGGGGATATCTTCTTTTTTTTTTTTTTTTTTCCTTTTCTTTTTTTCGCATTTATTACTAGTATTATTTTTGTTTCACCCCCCTCCCCCCGAATTTCGTGTTTTGACCCTGTGGGTCGCTAATGACGTTAAGCATTGCGCTTGATTTATCTTTTGCCAGAGTTTATAATGATTTAAAATGTAATAAAATTCATCAAACGGATTTTCTACGGTGTATTATCTTAAAACCATTTTCGGAGTGTTCTTACGGTGTAAGGTACATTCCTTCAGGAAGACTAGTAATAGAACAAGAATTTTAATCCATGGTGAAGATTCCATTCTTACCTTTAGTGCCGCAACATACCAGACACATCGCTTCGTGTTTTCGTGAATATTCTAGAAATACCTTTAAGATCTGTTATAAGATTGCTTGTAAAGTGAAAATGTAAGTTTCGTTTATTCATTCTTTAAATTTCTATCTGGATGAAGCTAAGGATTTCTCAACTAATCCGTATAATCTTTTAATTTCAGCGATTTATTTATTAAGTAAATTAAAATACTTTTAAACAGATTTTAAACAAACATTCGTAGATTCATTTTAACTGTGCTGAGTTGCTTCCAAGACGATGCCTTTAATGTTTCTAGTAAAGTAAAACAAACGAGTAATTAAACATTAATCTTTATCGTTGTGTATATTGTCTTTTCCTTTTAAATTTAAGTTTATCGTGTACTGTTAATGATAGAATTGTTAGTGTATTACCAATATTGCTTGTTCTCTGTAATCGTAAGGATTTTAAAATAACATTAATCAAGATTGTTTACATTGTTAGTCAAATTATTGGACACCTTTCAACTGAAATCGTATTTCTTTGTTTTACAATTCTTTTAATTAAATTTATGTCGAGAAACATATCAATTCGATGCCACGAAAAATTTTAACAGTCGTAAAAGCCAAAGGTGGCCATACAAAATACTAATATCGAAAAATGTATGCAAAAGCATAATCATGTATCATTTATATTCATAAAATGAATTTATTGCTGAAATAACATTAGCATTTCATTTATTTATTTATTTATTTTGCACAATAATTCCAATAATTTGCTCAATAGTCTAATCACTTCATTTAGTTTATAAAACAAAATTTTCAGTATTATATACGTTCGTTGTACTCGCACTTCCTGGCTTCAGTTAATTTTTAATGTTTTGATAAAAAAAATTGAATTGAGTGATAGCTGTTTAAGCTATTATTTAATACAACGAAATTGCTGTTTTGAATATGCAAAAATAACGGGGGGGGGAAATGATGCTCTAATTAAAACATTAATCTTTCTGAGATTGTATCGGATGAATCACATCAAATTAATCCTATTAAAACGCGCTTAATAACAAGAAGAATTTCTGTATTATTCAATAAACATTTGAGAAACGATCGATATTAATTGCATTTCCCCATGAGTGCAATTTTATCAAATTTTTGTTTTTCTTTTTAGAAAACTTGATGATAAAGATATCCTCTTTTAAGTTTGTTACTGCAGATAAATGACGTTTAACCATTGTTTAAAAATAAAAGATTAAATAACGCTCCAGTATTATTTATGTATTGTATTCAGAAGTCATTTTTCTTCAAAGCAGTCTTTTTTTTCTGATTTTTGAAATGCTAGATGTTTGTTCCTGCACTGAAAAAAAATGTTTTGTTGATTCAACAGAATTTTGGCTGGCTCTATGACAAAGAAATGCTTTTGTTGAATCGACAAACATTTTGTTAAAAACCAATAAAATTATTCTTTTGAAATAGCGCCAACCAAATTTTGTTGAATTCAACAAAAAAAAAAAAAAAAAAAAAAAAAAAAAAAAGAAAGAAAGAAAGAAATCCGCTCACTGAAAAAAAAAAAAAATTGTTTTGTTGATTCAACAAACATTTGTTTGGTGCTATTTCAGACGAATAATTTTGTTGATTCAACAACATTTTGTTAATTCAACTAAATATTTTGAATTTCTTTTGAAATAGCACCAACTAAATTTTGTTGAATTCAACAACAACAACAAAAAAAATCCGCTCACTGAAAAAAAAATTTGTTTTGTTGATTCAACAAACATTTGTTTGGCGCTATTTCAGCCGAAAATTTTTGTTGATTCAACAACATTTTTGTTAATTCAACTTAATATTTTGTTAATTTAACAAAAATTTTGTTAAAACAAACTAAATTATTCTGTTGAAATAACACAAATTAAATTTTTCTTGGATCAACAGAATTTTGTTCAATTCAACAAAACATTTTTTCCCGTATGTTACACATATTTTCAACTTAACTTCGTATTTTTATTTTAATTTAATAATTGAAAATGTTTCATACATCCCATACGTATGTGTAGTACTTTATCGCAAATTGAAAATGAATTATGAAAATTTGACGAACATGTAAAAACATCTTTTTTTTTCTGACATTCACTTCTCTCGATGCTGAGAAACAAGAGAAAGTTCTGGAACACATTCTGGAGGAGCCTCAAAAGACTCGCGGAAGCCCCCCATCATCTCTTTCACTCTATTTGCTTCCCATCTACAAAATACACTCGAATTAGATTATGTGGGAATGTCAGAGCCATTTTAATCTTAAATGCAACTACTGAACTTACGTGCGGCTCGAGATCGATACAGATCAAAAATCGATGCAAGTTACACTGCACAACTCTTCTAGAAAATTTATTTGGAACCTTCCCAAGTGGAATTTTTCTCTGACTAATGATATATATATCTACACACGTTTTGACAACTGAATAGAAGTTTCGAAGAAAAGCTCCATTAATTTTCTTAAATGTTACTAGTGTTTATATAAAGAGCAGCGCGTCGGGGTGTGTTACGTTGTTGGTGGCATAATGTAACTTGTTTGTTATAAAAGTTTGCATTTGAATTTTAGATTGTTATTATGAGTAAAAAGCTTGTCTGCTAATAGGGATTTTTCTACTTGTTTCTTAGTTGTCTTGTTGTTTACCTCCTTGCTTGAAAACTCTAGGAATTACTTAGTTTTTATGTAATTGTAATTTAATAACTTAGGCAACAATAATTTTGAGTTACTGCGGCAAAATATAATAAAAATGGAAGTAGCTATCATGGATTAACCCTTTAACGCGCAGTGTTCCCGCTCTGGGAACACCCAACTCTGACGTTTTGACTGTTGCCAGTCACGAAGAATAGATTGGATTTCTATAAAAATAGTTGCGGGTGACATAGCTCCTTTGCCTTTTAGCACGTCATTTCCCGTAAAAAAAAAATGGTCACGATTATTTTTAACAGGACTGACATCTGCTGAAAAAATGGAAGAATGGGAGAACAGCTGGATAGATTGCCCAATGCTGAAAAAAGGGCAGCCATTGACATCGCTCGACTTAACTACCAGCAAGATGGCGGACGATCAAAACGTTCATCGCGTGCCACAGATCTAGAGACCCTTTTTTGACGACAGCCAGCTGTCGTCAAAAAAGGGTCTCTAGATCTGTGGCACGCGTTGTATCTTCCATATGAAAGAAAATTATGAAAACTCAGACTAGTTCCGCTCATACTTTGAGAAAAGAAAACACCATAGAAAAAGTTTGCGTTTTAGTTATACAGATTATTTGTAATACATGTCTGATTATTTCATAAAAATTTAAAACTAAAATTTATATAATTAATTTTATGCATGACTTTTAGATAATTTGGTACAATTTTCGTAATATTTTCCACAAAAATTTATTTTTTTTAAAATGCGTTTAACACAAATATTCAGTTTCATTTACTAATTTTCGATTATTCTCATGTGCAACGCATAAATCAATTGAATTTAAAACTACGACGTTGTCAAACCAATATTTGCTATGTGCAAAAAGTTAATTTATTATTACCATTTTTTATTAGCAGTTATTATTTGACAATATTCTGGCTGATTCACATGGCATGTTTTTTTATTGATCACAGTTCACCTTATAATGCTTAGAGTCACCTTATAATGCTTAGAGTCACACACACTTAGAGTCTTTTTATAGAAAAATTTGGTTAATAAACTAGTCATAATAGTCAGAACGTCGGAATCTCCCAAACGTGCACATGGCAGATATATTCATTTTACATCGACGAAATACTAAATATTTATTTTATTCTTAAAGATGACTTGTTCAGTTTAAAAAAATATATTTAATGAATCATCGTTGAAAGGGTGAATTGTGCTTCAATTTAAAACACCATCTTCGTGTCCTAAAATTATTCTGACATTTCCCCCACCGCATCGAAAAGTTTTTCAGTCATTTTCATCGATATAACCGATGAGAACTTTTAACTATTCCATTGAATATTCTATCGATAAGAAGAAAAGAATTTTCTACTTAATCGGAATTGCATTTATGGAATTCTCAGATAATGAGACAATGATTAACTGGCTTTACTAAAAAAAAAATCGAAAATGAGGTACATCGAGTGAAATAAGAGCATGTAATAAGTTAAAAATTTGTTATATGTGGGAAATTTCTATAACTAGTATAGCAAAAAAAAAGTTAAAAAAAAGAACTCTTAGTATAAAATAAAATAAAATGAAAATGCGATGGCTTCTAAAATTAAAAGCACTTCCACCGTTTAACAGCCACTTCGGGTCCATTTAATTTTGTTAAAGTGCTTTTCTAATGGATAGGGAAACATATATATATATATATATATATATATATATATATATAAGGCGTATCGTTTGATAAATATGGTTTTCTCTCATGTGGCTGCTTTTAGTGATTGTTATCGTATAGCTTGCCGTCTATTTGAAAAAAAAAAAAAAAAGTATCATCCCAGTTTAAGAAATGGCGATAAAATTGTCTTGTCAAAGCAAAGTAAATGCTCTTCTGATGTTATAATTATAGTACTTGGCGCTTGACATAGAATTATTTTTAAGCAATTGTAGTTAAATAGTAGCTTTTCGAATTAATACCATGTATAAATATACAGATTAAACATTTTAAATGCACATTTATTGGTTTAAGAGCTGTATAATAATGATAAATTCCAATCTACGTGTATTCTTTAGAACTGAATTGAATAAGAGAGGCAGTAATCAATACATCTACATGACATCTTGCGACGCAAATGCTTTTAATTAAAAATGTCAGCCAGTTTTTATTAAAGCTATCAGCATTTGTCGTGGCTTAAATTTTAATAGTAATGCTTGGTCTGTTGAAATTTGACACCATCAAACATATTTTATAAAACTATTATATATTTATCAGTCAATTTTTTTCCTCATTCTACTAAAAAAGTAAACACTAACATAAACAAAAAATTGTTAGCAACGCTGGTCTCTTTAATATATTACATGCCACACAATGTGCTTAATTATTTCTCTGCTTTACTTCTTTTTGCAATAAAACAAAGATTTAAGCGAAATTATTAATATGTATTTTTTTTTCCCTCTCAGCTTCAATTTACATAATTATGCTTTGTTGTTACTTGTATACTTACCCTTTCAGCTTCTCTTTTAATGATCTGCAATTACTTTAATGAGTCAGATGCTTGTCTAAAAAACATTCCTTCAGCTCCAAACATTCATCTTACTTCTGTTGCTTCACATATAAATGCCTGTAAGGTTTTTTTTTTTTTTTTTTTTTTTTCCCCTCCCTCCTGTTTCATCGTGTACGAGAAGGAAGCTGGTTTTACAGTAGAGCAAATCTAAATGTCTTCTACTTTTTCCACTTTGAGCCTCGGAAGTATTGCTGTAAAACTAGTTTTACAGGCAACCTTGGGTTTTCTTCTAATTTATGTAATGGATATCGTTGTTATGTAGTTTAATGCTTCATTTTTCGTAATGAAAATGATTCATGTATATTTTTTCCAGCTCCGGGTTTTCTGTTTGTGCTTTTTTGAAAAAACAATTTTACAGGCACTTTTTTTTTTTTTTTTTTTAATTTACGTAATAGACCTTCATTGTTCATCTTTCGATGTTCCGTATACATGCATTGTTGTGCATGTGCCTAAATGGATAAATGTAAATCGATAGACATTTTAGAAAATTGTGAGTTTTCATTTTAACTGACATTAGACTTAATTAATAAACTATTTGAATTATGCAAGAATTTAATTATGATATTTTGATTGTACCTCAAAATTATGTCCTAAACATTCTGTAGTGTACCATTTAGTTAGCATTAACATCATTATTATTAAAAAGTAATAATGATGGGCATAAAAATAATCTAAGAATTTATTTTATTTTACAGCTCAGTGGTAGATTTGAAGTAAATTAATTTCTAGTTATTCATTCTGTGTTTACTTTTAGTCATTTTAGCACAGGCAATACTTATCATAACCATGAAATGTGGGAAGTAATTACAAATTTGTAAAATCAAACGTATAAAAATGTACTCATCGTCAGTACACGGGTTTCGGGAGGAAAAAAAAATGTTTACCCTTTTTCAGCTGGGAAAAAAAAAAAAAAAAAAAAAAAAAAAAAAAATGGGGGTGGGGGGAGTTCACCACAGCTGTGAGCTCTTTTCGCAACTGAAGAAAGGCGAACATTTACTTCTCCCGAAACACTACTTATATTTTAATAGTAAGACTCATGGTTATGAAATTTGACACGATCAAACACATTTTAAAACTTTTAAATATTCATCAGTCAATTTTAAGTTTTTTCTGTAAACATATGTCAATAAGTGCATATTTTTACATATGTTCTTTTCTAAAATTTTAATTACTTCATCTTTTAAACAGTAATTTTCTGTTGACTGATTTTTGTTATTAAAAATGTATTAAATTGTTCGTTTTTCTCTCTCCTTTGTTTTTAGTACCACCTGGTGAGCCCAGAATAACACCACCCAATCCCATAGCTCGTGAGAACGAGCCCACGGCTCTGACGTGTTCCAGCGAAGGGGGAAGTCCAGATCCCACAATACGGTGGTACAGGGACGGCGTCCTGCTTCAAGGACAGCTGCAGAAAGGAGGATCGAGGGAAAGGCCCACTTCAAGCGTCCTCACTGTCACACCGAGGCTCGAGGACGACGATTCCATTTACCGCTGCGTTGTCTGGAACAGAGCGCTGAAAGAGGACATCAAACTGGAAACGAGCGTCAGCCTGAGGGTCCATTGTAAGTATATATATATATATATATTTTTTTTTTTTTTTTTTTTTTTTTGCACACTCTATTAGTTCACCCTCTCCCTATATTTATATATCTTGTTCAAATTGTCAATCGTTTATAAAATACTTTTGATTCATCCACTCAAGTTCAAATACTTTTTTTTAAAACTTGTAGTGGATGACACTTGATGTTAATACAGTTTTTTCAAATATTAATTCATTAATTAAATTACATTAATTAATTTTAGATCCTGTTACGTGGGATTAAAAGTGAATGAAAACAATAAACTAAACAAACAAACTGGATTAACGATATCGACCCTTGCTTTAAGAACGGCCCTGCATTAATTAATAATTAATTAATTAATTAACTTTAATAAAAAGTAACTAAAATCATAAAATTTTTCTTTGTTAACCAAAGTAGGAATTGACTTTTTAAAAAAATTTTATATTACTTGTTATCACTGTTTTAGCGGAAACTTCCATGCTGTTCCTTTTATATAAAAAAAAAAAAAAAAAAATACGATATTTGTAGACACAAAAACGGCCATAACTATCGGCAGGAAAGGGCCTTGCCTGCCCCCCCCTCTAACTCCCAGAAAAAAAAAATTATATATTACCATAATGATATACAATCTTAAAAATTTGATTCAACATTTCACCAAACCATGGTACTAGAAAAGTTGTCTCCATAAGATGGTGAAACCTTGTTCCAACATTTGGTACTTCAAAGTATGGTAAAACCTGAGAACCAAATGTTGGAGCAAGATTTACCATCTTATGGAGCCAACTTTTCTACTACCATGGTTTGGTGAAATGTTGCTTCAAATTTTTAAGTGTACGTTCTGGTCCAACGTACAAGTAATTCAACGATAAAGAATTGTATCTTTCTGGGCAGGATCCCCGACTTGCTCCCGCCTACAAACAGTCATATAGGCGACCATATTTAGACAGCTTTAAGAACAAGCCAATTATGTTAAACACTCGAAACAATTACTAATGTGTTCCCGCCGAATGCCCTTATATTAGCATAAACATATAAGTCTTATACAGTTGTCGGAAGGAAAATAAATACTTAAACCTTAAATTTACCTTCAAAGAGTGATATCCGTTTTGAGAAATATTCCAAAATATTGTATGTAAGATATAAAAGTTATAAGGTATAAGGATAAGGTATTGTAAGATTTTTCCTAGAGTATTTCACAGTTCTTTTAGATTCGCTGTTTGTGATCGTGAATCGTACAACCTGCATAACGACATTTTGATTATTATTATTATTATTATTATTATAAATGCACCAGTAACATTTTCCTTAAAATCAAATTTATTTATTTATTATTAAATTCATTGATTGCGCGAAACCCATTATTTGAATAGCATTATGAACTCTTCATAACATTGTATGAAAAACAAAAATTTTAAATAATAAACAACATACTGAACATCATTAAAATTAGCTATCTTCTCAATCTTCATATGCATAAAATACCAAGATCGTATTACATTATAATCATTTTGCAAAATTACCGATTTATTCTGAAAGGCGACGCGACCAATTTACTCTTGAAAGGCATAAAATTTTAAAAGGAATTTATTCGGAGATAGTTTAATGTCGAATAGAGCAGAAAGGATAGAACTCTGAAATATTCGAGAGGAAAATTTTCGACATATCAGCAAAATATTTGCTGTCGACGCTTTTTAAAATTTCTTCACGCTTTATATCTCGGTAGTTCTCTTTGACACTTCGAATAATTTTCGCCCCAAAACGGATAAAGGAGAAGTTTATTTTCATAATATAAAACACATATCGCCGCATTATAATCATTTGCTTCTTGCATTTTTATACAGTTCGCTGCGGCGTTTCAAAATATCTTCTGTCGAACCTTCATTCTCACTTCGTGATGTTTATGACAGCGGTTTTATTCTGATTACGCTTGCATGATTGTAACGAGTGTCAAATTTATCATTGGAAATCCTACAGAATCTGTTCTTGCTAATTTATGATCGAAATTTTAATCACGAATTTTAATCACATTAATCGCAAGCATTTCTACACTAATATAGAAGACCCACTGGATAGACTGCTCTACTCTGAAAAAGGGCAGCCGCTGTCAGCACAGCCAGCTGTGTCGTAAAACTTCTTTACCTCTGTGGCGGCAGATGGGCGATTCGATCGTCCGCCATGTTGTTGGTAGTCATATAGATGGATAGCAACGGCTGCATTTTTTCAGCGTTGGGACCGCTTAACCATATTTTTTTGCGACTATTAGTGATAGCACTGAAATAAAGTTGTTTCATGGCACAGACACTGCTCGTCAAAGATTTAAAAGCCAAAAAGAAAAGAAATCCGCATGGATTTACAAGTATCGGAGATCAGTGGATTTCTGAAGAGTAACGAGAAATTTTCTCGAATAAAATTTTCCCGTCTTAATTTAATCTAGCCTTATTACAATATAAGTTAACCCTTTGAGTTGCGGAGGCGTTAAATGCCGTTCTCTGGTTGACCATAAAGCCATTAGATAAACGAGCTGGCGCAGACCACCATTCTTTTGCTCAAGAATTGCTGTTTGTACCCAGATTCGGTTAGCTTAGGTGGCGGTCTATTTATAGTGTAAATTCCTTTGTAAGGCTTCAAAATAGGCGTTAATTTAGCCAAGGTAGGAAATTAGTAAAGTTTCTCTGTACTAAAAATGGTAACTGTCGCGGCATGTATTTCTAGGGCCTCGAGTTACCAGTTTTCACCATATTTTTAACAGTTAAGATACATTTATCATAAATTATATATCAACTTTAAATTTTGAAAAAAAAAAAGGATTTAATGCTAATTTTCACTTAAATAGAGTTGCTCCTCCCTCAAACTTACTCATTTTGCACGATTAAAATTGCATAAACTCATCAGGGTATGCAGCCGTTTTTCCAGAGGACGAGTTGTTCTTTATCATCTTCAACACTGAAACCAGCTCTAATTTACAATATGTGATTTAGTTAATCATTTCAAGAGTTTTATACGGTATCAATGTATCATTATTTCAGATTCGCCTCGTGTGACGATAACTTCTGGCAACCCCTTGAACGTTCTGGAAAACGCCGATGCCCACCTGAGTTGCTCGGTCATCGCCTCGCCGCCTGTGCGATCCATCAGGTGGATGAGGAACAACCACTTGCTATCCACCACGCCCAACCACACCATCAGGGCAGTGACAGCGGAGGACAGTGGCAACTACACTTGCGTGGCTGACAACGGCATTGGAGAACCTTCCAGAGCCAATCTCGAGCTAATAGTTTTGTGTAAGTATCTTTGTGGTTCCTCGTCTCGAGTAACAATAGCAGGTTCTCTTGAATGTCTATTAAGGTCTAGAAGACTTTCAGAGAATTACACTAAAAAGTAACTAGCCAGTCAAAGTAAAACTTAAGTGTTTATTTTTTGTTTTCTCACTTCCCTTCCTCTGTATTTTGTGTTTATGGTTTGTTCTCTCAATTTTCCGCTCTTGTGGAAGTAAGAATCCTTTTTTTTTTTTTTTTTTGCAAATGAGGAAGTGTGGACTTGCGTCGAACAGTGTACGTCTTCTGTACACCCTAAAGCGTTCCCACTGTTCCATTTTATGTATGTGTGTTCAGGGCTCGAAATAAGTCTAGGCCTAAATAGCCGCGATGATAAAAAGTTCTCTCGAAAAGTTTAGTTGCAAGTATTTAAAAACTGTTACTTGTGATTCCCTGTGAAATTGTAGAATGCCTAGAAAAGTAAATCTTTTATTATTGTTATTATTATTATTCTCATTGCATGATTGATTCATTTTTATTAAATTAAACGAAAAACATGTAACTGCAATTGACCGGTATTTTTAAAATTTTAAGGCGATTTGAATAGATTTTGCTGCCTGCTTTTAAAAGCTCTCAGCATTTTTTGCTGCCAACTGCAAAATCTCATTGTGAGCCCTGGTATTTTCTTTACAAAGCTCTTTATTGATTCCAATCTCCAAACGCTTGATTTCTTTTTTTTTTTTTTTGAGTGTACTTATTATGACAGCTGTTTTTTTAATCATCAACGATGTCTTCCTTTCTCAACCCACAGACGGACCCCAAGTGAAAGTCCCCACCTATCAGGAAGTGGCTGCCGGGGACCCGCTCATCGTGAAATGCGACGTTTCGTCCAAGCCCCCTCCCCACATGATCCAGTGGATGAAGGAAGGGGACCCCTACTTCAGGCAGATGGGGGACACGCTCAGGATCGACAGGATATCGGTGGACGACGGTGGACGCTACATTTGTCAGGCCGCGACGTCCTTCAGGCCCTCCGGTTCCAACATTCAGACCGAAGCGACCGGAAACGGAACAGTCACCGTTAGAATCAAGCGTAAGTGCTAGATTTTATTTTGCTTTCTTTTTGAGAAATTAGAAAAAATATCTAGTTCATCATATGCATCATCGAATAATTTTGCTTTCGAGTGCAAAAAATTCGAAGTAATCCTCTTCCCCCCAGACTTCTTTCTTTTTTCCTACAGATCCAATATCCATAACTGATGAGACTGAAGATATACTTGTTGGGTATAGCTAGGTACTCATTGGTTAGAGTGGCCATCGAGCTTGCTTTCGCGACATTAGGATTACACCAAGTAGCAGCTCGTCTATCTGAGACTACAAACGTCTTCAGATAGCATGGGCTAAAACGCTTTAAAATTGCAGACTTCTATAAGAATGCAAACGTTTTCTTGAGATTTCACCACCGCCATCTCGGCAATTTAATTTCGATGTCTGCTATCACCCACAAGTGAGAATAGATTTGGTGGTACTATTATAATTATACAGTTTTAGATAATTTCGTAAATTGCCATTATGTAAAATCTGAGTGTGCCACCAACCTCTTCGTAATCTTTTTAATCATCCACCCTATTAAAATTAGTTTTTAGCTCTATTTGTATTATTTTTCAATTGCTGCGGACAAATATAAAGCTTCTTTTTCCATAATTAAGTTTTTCGTGGACGGCTAGAACCTTCTTTACCTTTTGCAATGAGCCTCCATTGAAATAACATGCACGATCATCAAAAAATGGCAATCAATAATGGGTTGTATTTATAAGTTCTATATTTTGCATTTCAGACAAGCCTGGACAAGCCGAGATTCTTCCAGTCCAACCCGTCGCTATTGCCGGGCGCCCTTTCACGCTGTCCTGCACTGCCCATCCTCTCGGGTGGCCTCTGCCGGAGTACAGCTGGTGGAAAGAAGGGCAGCAGAAAGAAGACAAGACGACGCAGAAGTCAAATTACACCCTGATATCTGCCCACATGAGCCACGAAGGCAGGTACTTCTGCCAACCCTCCAACAGTCTCGGAAGAGGAGGGACTGCCTCTGTTTATTTGACAGTGCACGGTACGTTTTGTCTTTAAAAAAGTATTTTGAATATATATATATCCGGAAAATCATAAGTGTTCTGTGAATTTTATGTATATTAAGCGCTTCCTTTACTTAAACACGCGTTAAAAATTTAATTATATATGCTGTTCCAAGGAGTAATGCTTGTGTAGTCATAAAAATCCCAAGGCTCCAACGCCGTCGTAAGTAAGATAGAGCCTTAGCTGGAATTACAAGTATAAGCTGAGGTCTCTCATCTCCAGCTTATGCTTAAATTTTATCACTAGCCATTTTAACAAAAACTTTAATGCAATATCTAATAAAAAAAAGAATGTTAAAATCATTAATGAAACACGTATACTTTCCGAAAAGAAACCAAAGCCACACAAACGATAAGTAAATCTTTAACCCCTACAACTGAAACCACCAAATCAGTATACCAGCCCAGAAGCAGAAAGTGGTTAAAAGTGCGACGTACGTTGCAGAACAATCACAATCTTTGCCAAGGCCGGATTAAAGGGGAGGGCGGAGGGGGCGGCCGCCCCCCCCCGAGAAATAAGAAATCAATGTAAAAGATCCTATTTTACTTCCATAAAATTGATGTATATGTCAATCTTCTAACTAACCGCCCCCACCGACAAACCAACCCCCCCCCCGACAAACTTCCAATAATCCGCCTCTGATCTTTGCAGAACATTTCATCTTTTAAAAGAAAGAATATATGAAATGATATGTTCTGCAGAGTAATTAAAGCGACTTGCCCTTTATGCTATGAATTATCTCTTCACATTTTGCACAATTTTTATACCTAATTTGCATTTTACCGTGGTCTGTCAGACTTGGACAAAATGCCTGCAGAACATTTGCAACTTTTTGAAGTTATGTTGCAGAACACTGAATATAATTCTGCTCCTGGGTATATCAGATTACTGACTCCGGCTCCAAGAAAAGAAGTTCGCAAAATTTCTCTACTATGATTTCATTTGCAGATTTGAAACTGATTATAACTGTTGGTTTTAAGCAACTAGTAACTTTATACCTTTTCATGATTGTTCTCAGAAATGCTTAAGTCTTCTTTTTTATTTTTTCATTTTTCACTGATTCACACTATCTCCATTTCTCATCCATTTAGAACCTGCGTCGATACTGATACCCCTCAGGCCACAAACCATCAAGAAGGACAAGGAGAGGGACTTCAAGATCGCCTGTCGGGCTCGGGGTAAGCCCAAGCCCAAGGTGAGGTGGCTGCAGAACGGGCAAGAGATCTCCGAAGACAGCGGCCTCTTCCACGTGTCCACGTCGGAAGTTGTCGAAGACAACAACGCCTTCACTATCCTAAGCACCCTACTGTTTGCTGGGCCAAGTCGGAGGGAGAACGGTCTCGCCCCCGGAGACAGGGGTCGCTACACCTGCGAGTTCGAGAACGGATTTGGCGAAACAGCGAGATCAGAAATGATGCTCAGGATAGAACGTAAGTTACGGGACAGCTCTTCCTTGGTCGTCAGATGCGCATTCATTTAGTTTTCTAAATAGCTTAATTTATAAAAATGGTCTTAAATCTCAACCTTTGAAAGGCCCCGGTGCGGTCAGTTGGCTCGGGGCCATCGCGATTCTACCGGGCCTGCTTGTGCACTCCGAAAGAGGCCTACGGACGTTTTCTCATTGGATAGATTCGGCCGTTAGATGACGTATCTAACTGCTGGAACCAATAAGCGAGCATCCGTAGGCCTCTTTGGATGACTCATCGGAGTGCACAAGCAGGCCCGGTAGAATCACGATGGCTCCGGTTGGCTACGGAAAACAATAATCACTAGTTAATTTTCTGATTTTTGTTCGGTAATAATGGATAAATAATTATGCAATGTACATAGCAACAAATCATATTTGTCTTATGAACTTTCCTTTGATTTGTATTTTTAAAAGAGATATTCGAAATGAGTCTTAAGAAATTTCATTTTAAATTATACAGGTTGTACAAAAAGTCCCTGACACATTTCAAAATTAAATATAAAATCAACTAATTGGGTTACGAGATTGCGGTTTGTACCAAAATGCTTCCTATGATGAAAAGTTTTATTTAAGCAAATAAAAAAAATAGTTCCAAATTTCACTCATAGATGGTGCTCCTTGACCTTGCATTAAGTTGAAATGCGTATTCATTTGAGTCTTAACCCCTATTGGTTTCTTCCTGTGGGGATATGTGAAGGATAAAGTTTACTCCTCTCCTGTGGCTGATATCGGAGAAATGAAGAGGCGAATCACACAGGTAATTCAATTTAACCCATTTATGCCTAGCGTCCCTTTTTTGGGACGGCATTTTCGCTATCAGTCGAAAACGTTATTTATTTTTCCTAGCCTTTATTCGCGAGTATTGAACCTCAATTCCACAAAATATTTTAATATCGCCAAGTAGGATGTTGACATTTCAATTTTTATACATAATGATTTTAAATTAAATCATCCCTTGTTCAAAAAGTTGACATCAGAAATTTATCAATTACTGCTGGTGTTAGCAAAAATGGAAGAAATTCGCAAAAATATCCACGCACGAATGGGTTAAACCACAAGCAATGCTACCAAATGTGTGGAGTGAAATTGAGTACTGTTTGGATGTGGTTAGAGCTACATCAGGTGCACATATCGAAGTATGATATCTAGTTATGCTTGTACCTGCTTCGCAAAATAAAAATGCTGAATATTTAATGGCGAGTTTTGTTTTTACTGTTTCTACAGCGCCATCTATCAGTGAAATTTGGAACTATTTTTTTCATTTGCATGAACAAAACTTTTCATCATAAGAAGCATTTTGGTACAAACCGCAATCTCGTAACCCAATTAGTTGATTTTATATGTAATTTTAAAATGTGTCAGGGACTTTTTGTATACCCTGATATTTCTTTGCGTTTGATTCCTCGCATGAGAAGCAACTATTTTTCCAACTTTTATTTCGTGAACAATGAATTTATGTTTCTGCAAAATTTAAATGTTTGAGTAATACTTCTTACCTTAATTTTCTTGTTGGTTATAAAAGCAGAGGGAAAAATACGAATTAATCCTTAAAAATTGGCCAGAAAATTCCCACTTACTTTCAACTCTCTGCATATACCCGCGTCCCTGAGAGGGTTAAAACCTATAATCTACAGAGATTTAAATTTCGATTGCATTCGTATACATAGAATCTAAAGAAAACAACGCTTGCAAATTAAAAGAACCTAAATTGCTATGTAACCTTTTGGATGTCTTTGAGATATCCAATTATAAAGATAATTATTTTTTTAATGAATTTATCTCTAAATATACAATTCCAGCAAATTTTCATCTTCAACAGCAACAATGGTCTATTATCGAAATATAACGTGCTGACTGTCATTATTGCTAGCGAAGCAGTTTAAAATAATTGTTCTCTGAAAAGACATATGCCGGCATTTAATTTAAAAGTGCTTAGTGAAATAGCTCTCTTTAATATTAAAATGCATTTATTTGTCATAAAAAAAGTTGTTGTTGTTTTTTATTCTATAGATGTAAAATAGAGGATGATTTACATTTTGTATTGATGTTTTACAAAGTAATTCTTTATTGCAAACTTATTTTAAAAGCTATTACATTATTTTAAGTAAAGTTATTAGCTGTTTATAAATGCACTTAAACACACTTATATTGAATCTCAGTTTAAAAATATCTATTTTGATTCTGGATCAAGTAGCGCAACTGCTCTTATATAAGAAGTAGACAAAGGATGTACCTCAGGCAAGAAAAAGAATATTAGTGCTTAACTTATATTTTATTCTAGTAGCATAGTATTGTTTACAGCATGGCATATCCAAGGGGTAGGGGGCGATCACCCCACTCTTGAGCGCACTTGAACTCAAGCAAGTTGCTGAGTTGTTTAGAAATTAAAACCCATCGTTGAAACCAGGTTTAATTTGCTCGTTTTAATCATTGCAAAGATGCAGCCGGGGGTGCTGAGATATCCTCTTCTGCAATGAGTGGTAAACTGGGACTATTGTTAATCTTCTACTGGGACTGCTTGCGTACTTCGATGAGTCATCCAAAGAGGCCTAATGGACGTTTCTCATTGGTTAGATTCGACCGTTAGATGACGTGTCCAAGTGATGGAGCCAATAAGTGAGCATCCATGGGCCTCTTTGGATGACTCGTCGAAGTACGCAAGCAGTCCCATTAGAAGATTCACGATGGCCCCGAGTGAATCCTGTGATTGTGAAATACTGGAGTGTGCAAAGATCCGATCTGGCTGGCAATATTGGTAGCTGAAGGGGAGTCTTCTCTGCTGCATTTTTCCAGTGATGAGAACGAAAAGGCAAACCTAGATGCAAGATTAGGGAGGGGGGGGGGAAGGATGGCCCATCTCTGTTCCTCAAAACTTAACGCCCTTCCCTTGAATTGCAGCAGCACAACTCGCATTTAACCCTTTGAGCACAACCCTTTCCCGATTCTGAAAAAAGGGCAGCCGTTGCGTCATCGCTCGACTTAACTACCAGCAAGATGGCGTACGATCGAAACGTTCATCGCGTGCCACAGATCTAGAGACCCTTTTTTTACGACAGCTGGCTGTGTGGCACAGCCAGCTGTCGTCAAAAAAGGGTCTCTAGATCTGTGGCACGCGATGAACGTTTCGATCGTCCGCCATCTTGCTGTATAGTTAAGTCGAGCGATGGCAACGGCTGCCCTTTTTTCAGCAGCGGGAAAGGGTTGCGCCTCAAAGGGTTAACGCCCTACCCCAGTAGCACAATTAGTCCAAAAAACCGTTTAAAACACGTATTTAACGTCAAAAAACGTGTTTCCAACGTAATTTAAACGTTTTTTGAACTAGTTGTGCTACTAGGGTACCCTTGAATTGCAGTAGCACAACTCACATTTAATTGTCGTACGTCAAGCATTAATTACAGCTCCGGAACTCTTTTTCAGATTCTCCTGTCGTGAGACACACTTACAACCGCGTGGCATTCGACGTCGGAGAGACCGCGGTGCTGCAGTGCAAGATGCAGGCCTACCCCAGCCCGCAGTTCGAGTGGTTTTCGAGGGGCCGCATCCTCGACGAGTACGGAAACTACGGAACCAACATCACCGACCTCGGCGAAGACATCTACGCCGGCGTCCTGTCCATAAGGGACATGAAGGAGGAGGATTACGGCGAGTACACTTGCCGGGCTTCCAATCAAGTCGGAGACGATAAGAAGACCATCATCAGACTCGTGCGGAAAGGTAGGCTGAATCCACGGACTTGGATATAGGACGATCGCGGAATAGCGTCAGCTTCTCGAAGGAAAATACTCGATCCCCTTTTAATGATTAGCTACATAAGCGCCCTCTAGCGACATACCATGATGCAATCTACTACTAACGCACTCATGTGCAGAACATCAACTTAATAAATACAGCGTACAGCATCATCTTATAAGCAAATTTCGTTTAGTTTTTTTTTAGAGTACGTCAGTGATCGTCCTATATCCAAGTCCATGGCTGAATCATTAGCTACAACATTTGTTTCTCATTCTGTAAGTAACTGCATGCGTCGTTATACTTATGCTTGTTTACTATCGCGTACGATAAATCGGAATTTTAATGCTATGAAAATGGGTGAAGGCATCAAATTGTCAATCATTCGAGAAAAACGTTTCAGAATGTTTCGGTTTCCATTGTCGAAACAAATACAAAAATTGGATTAAAAACAGCAGAACTACTTACCGCTTCGCAGTTTCTTCTGCGCGGTCCCACCAATTTCGTTTCGCTGGGAAACTAATCCGGTGGCAATAAGCCAACTCGATTTATAGCTTCTTAATTCAGATGTAACATCTGCAGAATTTTAGGACTTTTTTTTTTTATTCACTGCGACCAAAATTGCGGAGAATCGAAATTTTCTGTTTTCAATTTTTGGTTTTGCCCCTATTCTTGCCTCCTCAATCGAAGTAAAGGAAGTCCGCTGGCTATTTTGCCGGAATCTGAATCACAAAAACTGTTCGATTTTCAGATTTTTGACAGAAAAATACATTTTCAGACTAGTTTCAACGACGTGCCGTATCTACGTACGTATCGCGCATAATTCAAAAACGATTCAACGCAGAGTGGTAAAATTTTGTTTTTAGACTACTAATAAATTATTTTCTCCTGAAATAGGTCCCCCCGAAAGACCAACTCATCTGGAACTGATCGAAGTTAGTTCGGACAAAGTCACTTTGCGATGGCAAGAAGGTTTCAACGGCGGCTTCTCCAACACAGAATTTTTAGTGACCTACATCAATACGGAAAACGGTCGCCAAATGAACGAGTCTTGCAGGTCGCAAAACCTCTGTCAAATCACAGGTAACAATCGCTTATTACTAAATCTTTTTTTTAAAAAAGTACTTGCGGGTTATTGGAGGCCATCGAGCTTTCTTGGCGATATTAGGGCTATGCCAAGATACCAGTTATGCTCATGGGTGCACATACCTATTGGCAGAGAGGGTCCGTGTCTCCCGCTAGCTCCCGTATTACTGTTATAATTTACGTACTGGTTTAACGTAGAAGTTGTTCAACACTAAAATATAGTGTCTACAAGCAGTTATATGGGCACCCATGGCTATGCTTTAGAACTGCAAACCTCTTTATCTACTGGAATGTAAACGTTTTCGATTGCTTGGTAATTGAATTCCTATGGATACAATAACCCACAAGTATCAAAAAGAGAAAATATTAAGCATTGTCCAGATGTTTCAATTGACATTGTATTTTGAACAGGTCTGTCGGCAAATACGGAATACCATTTCAAGGTTTTAGCTGTCAACCCACGTGGTTATAGTCAGTACTCTGAAGAAATGTCTGTCACTACAAAAGGTGAGTCGTGTATATATACATATAAATATACGTATATTAATCGCATGATTTGTTGAAGCTTTTAAAGTGCATGATTTTGCATGTAGCCACTTTTTCATGCCGAAATAGCAAATGCATGTACATTCATGCATGCTTTTGACGATTAGCTACATGTAAATCGAACATACAAATTAAATTTAACTCGTGGAGTGTCACATTACTGCAATTTTGAGATGTTTGAAATATTTTATTCGCCCTCACCCATGAACATCAACTAGGACAATCAGCGACTAGCAGTCAACAAGGGAAATAGCGTCAGTATTCTTAAAAGAAAATATTCCATGATCATCTCACTCTAAATGACGGCAACGGCGCCACCTAGCGACTAAGAGATGTTCATAAGCTATATCAACAAGAATATTCTGATTGCTTGGTGTCCAATCATCTGGCGATGATTGTTCTATGATTAAAGCGAGGGCGTGAACAAGTGGACATAGTCTAGGTCTATGTTCATGCCCTCACCCCATACAACACTACCTCTTAATATGGAATTTTTTGCTTGATGCACCTTCCACAGTGATGTTTCTATATTTGCAGTTGTACAACCTGCATGGTAAACTTTTATAACCTTGCGTAGGAAAAAGTCGAAATTATAGTTGGTTTTTCTTAAATTTGTGCCAGACAGATTCCATTAATAAGACGACTGATTATAAAGGCAATTATGCTTGTTTCAGATATTCGAAATAAACGGTAGATGGCAGCACTTGATTCAATATTTTTATAATGGTTGCCATGTTTGGCAACAGCGTGAGGATTAACCAAAAAATGTCTTCCTTTGATTTAATTAAAATATCGTTTGCATGTGAACGATGAGCGGAAACTTACTGTTTTAAATAAATTAAATTGGATTATGATACAGTTTCCAACAAAACGAAACAATTCTGGATGTGACTAATAAACTTTTCCTTTAATTTTTAAAAGTAGGTGGTCCATTTTTCTAGTACTTTTACCTTAGTGCGATTAAAAGTCTAAAAGAATTTAAGATTTTGTTAATGAGAAACTAAAGTGAGTGGTGCCACCTATTATACACAATCGAAATTAATTACTTGTTTCCCACGCCCATCTAAGTAAAATGGTTATAACGCACATAAGTTTTAGCAGTGTCACAGGTGCGAGGTGTCAGACTTTCGGTCTAGAGCCATACCATCGGAATCCAAAAGCCTATATATATATATATAATTATTATTATTATTGTTGTCGCACTGAGTAAAATATTTTTATCGTAGTATGTATGAAATGTTGATAGGATTTAAAAAGACACTCTGCATGTCACTAGTTGAAACTCGATGCAAGTGCGCATACAAGAGAATAGGATATTGTCAACCCGTTCCTGATATAGGATTCAAACTGCAGTAACCTTTTCATAAAACAATCTAATCAACAGTGCCCATCGAACCTTAATTATTAATTGGGAGCGCTTTCCAATGAAATATTTATAATACATACAAAGAAGCGCCGCCGTCCAGCTTTTGTAGCCAAGAGGTAAAATCGCAGGCCTGAAAGTCAGACGTCATGAGTTCGATACCCGACAGAGAATCTAAAACATGAAGCCCACAACAGTCTGCGATAGCAATTAGAATCACAACATTTACGTCTTTTTTTCTTTCACTCAAAATATATTTTAATTTGTTTGAAAATTTATTACAATTAAGGTTACTCCCTACATATTTACTAGAAATGCAAAATAGATCTATTTTAAAAATTTGAGTATTCAAAAATGAAAAACAATTCCGATTAAAAAAAGGAAGTACTTTTATACTTGTCGAGTATGTTTTCAATTATGGACGTTCACCGACCTCTCGATAGCGGCCTAACCCATTTGGATAATTTAAATTGTACTCCTTTCACGTAGATAATGAAATGATTCCGTGTAGTTTTCAAAGAGCATACCACTAAAAAAAAAAAAAATTTATAAGATTGTAATCGATTTGTGCTTTTCACGGATTTTGTGATTTTTCCCGTTGTTTCTACAAGTCGGTTGATTTTTATTTTTTTTTTTTTTTTTTAATTCGTTTATTACCCGTTTGAATTTTACAAGCAGTCGCGCAGTGAAGCATAATTCTAGGTTATTACTTTTAGTATACCGTAATGAAATGTTTATAGGACTTATATACAGAGGAACGTTATGCCAGATAGCTAAGGTTAACTTTTTAATAGAGGAATGTTTATAACACCATTCAGAAGCTTCTCCAGTGGGCAGTCGTAGCCGGGTGGTAGGATCGCTGACGCCATGAGTTCGATCCCGAAGGGTGGAATCGGGATCCAATCTTGTTCACGTCACTGAATTTTTAGGAAAATATAAAATAACTGGCACCCTGTTAAAAACATTTAATAAAAGAATCACGAATTGTAAAGTTTATAACACTATTAAGAAGGTTCTCCTGCGGACAGTCGTAGCCGAGTGGTAAGAGTGCTGGCCTGAAAAGTTGACGTCGTGAGTTCGGGATCGAATCCACCGCCCGCCACGGAATTTTTAGGTAAAAATAGAATGACTGGCGCGTCACGTTAAAAATATTTAACAAAAGAATCACGAATTGCAAAGTTTATAACACTATTAAGAAGGTTCTCCTGTGGACAGTCGTAGCCGAGTGGTAAGAGCGCTGGCCCGAAAAGTTGACGTCGTGAGTTCGGGATCGAATCCACCGCCCGCCACGGAATTTTTAGGTAAAAATAGAATGACTGGCGCGTCACGTTAAAAATATTTAACAAAAGAATCACGAATTGCAAAGTTTATAACACTATTAAGAAGGTTCTCCTGTGGACAGTCGTAGCCGAGTGGTAAGAGCGCTGGCCCGAAAAGTTGACGCCGTGAGTTCGGGATCGAATCCACCGCCCGCCACGGAATTTTTAGGTAAAAATAGAATGACTGGCGCGCCACGATAAAAATATTTAACAAAAGAATCACGAATTGCAAAGTTTATAACACTATTAAGAAGGTACTCCTGTGGACAGTCGTAGCCGAGTGGTAAGAGCGCTGTCCCGAAAAGTTGACGTCGTGAGTTCGGGATCGAATCCACCGCCCGCCAAGGAAATTTTTAAGTAAAAATAGAATGACTGGCGCGCCACGATAAAAATATTTAACAAAAGAATCACGAATTGCAATGTTTATAACACTATTAAGAAGGTACTCCTGTGGACAGTCGTAGCCGAGTGGTAAGAGCGCTGGCCCGAAAAGGTGAGTTCGGGATCGAATCCACCGCCCGCCACGGAATTTTTAGGTAAAAATAGAATGACTGGCGCGCCACGATAAAAATATTTAACAAAAGAATCACGAATTGCAAAGTTTATAACACTATTAAGAAGGTACTCCTGTGGACAGTCGTAGTCGAGTGGCAAGAGCGCTGGCCCGAAAAGTTGACGCCGTGAGTTCGGGATCGAATCCTCCGCCCGCCACGGAATTTTTAGGTAAAAATAGAATGACTGGCGCGCCACGTTAAAAATATTTAACACAAGAATCACGAATTGCAATGTTTATAGCAATTATAAAATGGGATCTGCAGCGGCCCACTTTGGCCTAGTGGTGTGAGTGAGAGAGTCGGCGTTCTCGCTCTCCTGAGGTGGCGGGTTCTGTCCCCGTCGAGGTTCGAATGTGTGTGCGAGTGTGGTGGTTCGGAATCCACGTTAAACTGTAGGTCCCTCAGCCGGCGCCCTGACCGGCGGCAGTCTCTGGTCTCTTCCTTCCACTGTGCGACGGATTGGGGCGGATCCTGCGTGGGAATGGTCCGGGGTGGAGACCCCTTCCTTGTATCGGGCTCGAAACTCCGGTCATTCCGCCCCAACTCCTCCACAGGACATTTTGCTGTTGTTCACGGTCGATGCGGCTAACGAAGTCCGGAATTCTGCCGAAAAAATCACTTCCTTAGGCGCAAGGCACAGCCTTCCCTTTGTATATGGTTAGAAGGGAAGTGGAAGTCCTTGGGCAGACATGAAGGAAGTGAATTTTCGGCAAAATTTCGGACATCGACCGTGAGAAACAGCAAAATGTCCTGTGGAGGCGGAATCGCTGGGGAAGTGACCGGAGGTTCGACCCCGATACAAGGTAGGGGTCTCCGCCCCGGACCCTTCCCACGCAGGATCCGCCGCACAGTGGAAGGAAGAGAGACCAGAAAGAGAAAGCAGAGACTGCCACCGGTGCACCGGCGGAGAGGCCTACAGTTTAACGTGGATTCCGAACCACCACACTCATCCATCACACACTCGAACCTCGACGGGGACAGAACCCGCCACCTCAGGAGAGCGAGAACACCGACATCCTCACTCACACCACTAGGCCAAAGTGGGCCGCTGCAGATCGCATTTTATAATTGTTATAAACATTGCAATTCAAGATTCTTTTGTTAAATATTTTTTAACGTGGCGCCAGTCATTTTACTTTTTCCTAAAAATACCGTGGCGGGCGGTGGATTCGATCCCGGTTCCATACGTGGGATCGAACTCTCGACGACAGCTTTTCGGACGAATGCTCTTACCACTCGGCTACGACTGTCCACATGAGAACTTTCTTAATAGTGTTATAAACTTTGCAATTCGTGAGTCTTTTGTTAAATATTATTAGCCAGTCATTTTATTTTTTCCTAAAAATTCAGTGCCGGGTGATGGATCCGAGCGCAGTTCCACATGCGGGATCGAACTCACGGCGTCGACTTTTAGGACCAGCGCTCTTACCTCTCGGCTGCGACTGCCCGCTGCCGGAGCTCCTTAATAGTCATATAAACATTCTATTGGAACACTTTCAAGTGAATTATTCAGGAGCGAGTGCGTTTCATTGCACGGTCAAATTTTAAAAATGAATACTGAACTTCCAGCCATATATCGGTATCAATCTCACGTCGTCAGAGCTCAGACTGCCGCTCTTACAATTATGCAGTAAATTTTTAAAAATTGTTAACGCACTCCTAACCATGTTTCGGTATCGAACTCAGGTCGTTAGAGCTTCTGTGCTACCACTCTTACGTCTCGGTTACTATTTGCCGTCATCTGATATTTCTATAAAGGCATACAAATATTTCATTGGAACACATCCATATAAATTATTTAAAATATGGAATGCCCAATCATATTTTTTTTTTAATTCTATTAAGGGTTTTAGCCGGAAGTCTCTGTATCGAACTCGGGTCGACCGACTTCCAAGCTTGTGCTATTACCTCTCGGATGCGACGGTTGAAGCTCTGTGCTTCTTTGGAGTCTAAACACTTTACTCAGATCGCATTCTAATGAAATAATTTTGAATGCAGCGCGATCCTGCAAACAGTTCAATTTTAATATGTACCACAGAGTTTTCTACCGTATGTCGGTTTCGAACTCACAGCGTCTTTGTAGCCTGCACTGTATGCATTGTATTGTGTATTAAAAACAGCTATTCGATGAAAATAAACACTCAAAAAAGTGGTGTTATAAGATAAAATAAATAAAAGCTTTGTGGGAAAAAAAAAAAAAAAAAAACCACATAAAAGGTTACTTCAAGGCGTAACGATCGTTTCGGCCGAAAATTCGTTCGGTCTTCTTCAGACAAACCCTTCCGTTCACGAAGTTTTTATTTATTTTACAGCTATTCGATAGCTATCTGCCTGACGGCGAGAAAACTTGGATGGGGGGATTTTTTAACGGGTTCAAAGGCTTGCCCACGTTATATCTGGAAAAAACCGCCCAAATCTCCAGACCGTTAGATCGATGGACCTTCACACTATCTTCAGCCATCTACCATGTTCGATGTCTTTATCCATTCGGCCATGGGGTGGGGAGGCACCTGTGATCTGAACTCTCGGCTACGATTGAGGCACGCCTGGCTTCTTTACTGTCTTACAAACATTCCATTGGAACACAATAAGGAAAGCGAGGTGGCATAGGATACTGCAAGACGTGGAAATGGGGACGGAGGCTGGAACTTTCTTCCGTCCCGCCTTTCCAGCAATAAGAACGAACAGATTAAACCTGTGTTTAATAAGCGAGGGAAGTTCAAATCTATAACAACATACTCCTGCAATGGCCGAAACTAAGCATACACACTTTCATGTAGGTAAGACACTCAAAATGGTAGACGGCTGAAGTGTGAAGGTCCCGCGTTCGGGTGCCCCCCATCGCGCGACTGTCGATCAAACGGTCTGGAGTTTTGTTTTATTTTCTCCAGATGTAACGTGAATACGCGTTAGAACACATTAGAAAGTCTGCCAACCGAAGCACCCGCCCCGCAAAGGCAGATCACCCATGGGCCGCGGTAGCCCAGTTGGAAGAGGCGTCGAAGCCGAAAGGTTGCGAGTTCGATCCTGGGACCAAACGATCGGTAGTGCTGCCATCTATCGGCTCCTGAATGAGGTAGATATGAACTGTTCGGGAGCCTGCGGTAGAAATGAACACATTTGGTAGGTACTGCCGCTATCGATCTAATCTAGATTTACGGTTGATACAACTCAGCATGCTATAAAGCAGAGGTGCCGAAGCTCCCAATAATCATTGAAACAAGACTGAAGACAGATCACCCATGCGTAGTGTTGCCATCTTATTTTGTTTTTTAGATGCCGAGAGGATTAAAATGGTTTCTGACTTTGCCTGTCTAGAAGTGTCTGTGAATGCTCATTCCCTGATGCATGAATATCTCTAAAATACATGATATGGGAGAGTACATTAAGTGCTTCATTAAGTGAAATGTTCTTTTTATTCCCTCCCCCTTTCACAATCAGCAAGTGTTGGGACTTACTTATATTGTACCTGGTGCCCATGGCAGGATTGTACCCAGAGGAAGAATTAAAAAAAAAAAAAAAAATTGGAGGAGGCCCAAACGATGAGAAAGGCAGAATTTTTCACAAAAATACTTTATGATTTTTATCATTAGGAATTTGTTAACAAAAATCGAAATTTTTTAAGAAAAGAGGGTGCGTGGGTTAAACATGTCCTACCAAGCTATTTTAATAGCAAACAGCACACTCTTTGTTTGTCCCAAGCGACCCGACGTCCTTGCGTCTTTACTGACTGAGTCTTTAGGATCCTTACCTTAGTATGAAGGGGGGGGGGGAAATAAAGAATTGCCATAGGTGTGCTTTGTCGAGTTTCGGATAATATTTAATTTTAAATATCAAAGTGGCACTCTACTTGTTAAGTGCAATCGTTCACACACATTTACTCTGCTATCCGATTGTCGAAAATAAAATAAATAAAACGAAAAATGGATTAGAACAATAACGTACTTGGAAATGGATAGAATAGAATGTGAAAAACAAAAGAAAATATGAATAACTTAAAAAAAAAAAACAGCTGGTACATACAAGACAAAACTAACTTTCCTGCTTTTTACTAACAAAAGAATGTCTTCAACGTAAATGCTGTCACCCAAGCACAATTAAAGTAGAAATAGATACAAAACTTTAATACTTAAGGCACTTTTTTCTCCTTCTGAATATATTATTTTAAAAATTTAAATTTCCATGCCTATGAAGATTTACTAATTTTTGTTTCTTTCTCTCTCTTTTACAGTGAATTTGAAAGGTAAGCATTAGAATTCACTAAGATTTTACAGTATTTTTGAAAAAAAAAATGTATTATTTGTACCAGCTGTTTTATAGATATTAAAAGTTATATTTCGAAGTTTCTCTAAGTACCTAGCTTTTTTTTTTCAGTTTTCTTTGGCTGTAGTTTTATTTTGCTGTTTATTGTGTAGCATTACTTTTTTTCGTTCCAAGTTATACAGAGTTTATTTTAGTTATGAATAGCCGAAGTGTTATAAATTTTATATATTTTAATGCAAAATATGTTCTTCTTTTTTTCATATTTCAAAAAAATGTTTGCACTCTCGTGATAAATCCCACTTTTATATGTTTGGTATAGCACGGAGTAATTGATATGTTCACAACAGATTTTTTTTAATTGACTAGATTACAAAACTTTTGAAACATGTCTTAATGAAATGCTCATTTAAAATTTCAGTTCATCTCGGTAAACCATTGATCTGAATGATTAGCTATGTCCTAGTTGAAGGCAGCGCGTGTTTAAATATACATGGTTAGTCAAAGAACGACGTAGAATTCTTTATTAACTTGATAATCATGTATATCTAAGGTAATAGAAGAAAGATAAAGCGTTCTAAGTGCATGGAGTAAGAAATACTTTTCAATAAAATTCATGTTTGTGCACTGTGTCAGAAAAATAAATGAACAAAAATCGCAGAAAAATCTGTTTACATCTATAGTTAAGCTCCGGTGTGTTATCTACTTTTATTTTTCATGAGACATCTGCAGATTTTACTTTCTTAACTTTAAAATTCTTAATCACTATTTTTTTAAAGGAAAGGATTAATTTGATTTCTTGAGCAATATCTGCTCCAAATATAAAATGCCATCGTTCTACGATGGCATTTATATTTGAAGAACATAAAAATTAAAGAGAAATATAAAAATTTAGAGAATTTAAGAAGTAATTTGTAAAACTTGTGATAATCTGGAGAATGATGTGTCGATATTATATAATTTCCTATGGCTTTACTTCGGATTCATTAGTTCCTATTTTTAAACCTTATGATCAGAATACAGTGATGGGGATTCCTTCTCTGTGACAAGTGTTGCTTCCGAGCTTGGGACTGAATATTCAAGTAAAGATTTTTTTGGGGGGGAAGGGGACACCAGCGTTGCGCTAATGCAATTAATAGCGACATGTGGAACATTAACCCTTTCCCGATGCTGAAAAAGGGGCAGCCGTTCCCATCGCTCGACTTAACGACCAGCAAGATGGCGGACGATCGAAACGTCCATCGCGTGCCACAGATCGAGAGACCCCTTTTTTGACGACAGCTGGCTGTGCCGCACAGCCAGCTGTCGTCAAAAAAGGGTCTCTCGATCTGTGGGCAAGCAATGAACGTTTCGATCGTCCGCCATCTTGCTGGTCGTTAAGTCGAGCGATGGCAACGGCTGCCCTTTTTTTCAGCATTGGGAAAGGGTTGCGCCTCAAAGGGTTAAAAGACCCCAAATTGGAAGCAGGCGCGTAGCCAGGAAAATTTTTCGGGGGGGGGATATGAACTTATATGTGTATAAATAGACGGAATTTCATCACTAATCCAAAAAATTCGGGTGGGGGTATTTATCCCGATATCCCCCCCCCTGGCTACGCCCCTGATTGGAAGTAAAAATGGGTACACCAGAGGGGTGCGGGGTTTCATCTCTGTGTCTTCAACGATGTGAGCGAATAGATCATGGTGAGCTTTTTAAAAGAACTCAACAGACAAGCATGTTTTTCCTTTGGATTCGTCACTGACGCTTGTCATAAATGTGCATCCATGACCTTATCACAGAAGAATGTACAACTTCTGAATTTGCTTTCAGATATGCCAAGGCCGACTGAGGCTCAGTACGACTGGGCGACTGGATATCTGACTTTCCACGTTGAGCCATCCTCACTGAAGCTATTAGCCAAGGTACGTACTGAATTCTGAAGATTACTGTTGACGAAATGAGTCGCTGTTACTCAGTTGTTTTGTATAGGTTGCATCAATAACCAGATAGATAACCAAATAATGTGTTATACGCTTTATTCTTTTTTTTTTTAAATGTAAATTAAGTAAAAAGAAAATTTTATGTAGGTATCAATCCATTTTGCTTACAACTAAAAAAAAAATCTGGAGTGACTCCACTCGACTTTCCGAACACTTACGATTAAGATCATTACCAAGCATTTAAATAAATTTTAATCGATGAATCATTCAAATATATATACCAAAATGAAGCTCAATCGAATGTATCGTTTAAACGCTAGCGCACTTTCAAGAATTTCTCCCCATAGGCTATAATGTAAAAGGAATTTTTGGCGTAGCCCTGTAGAAAAACTATAAGTCCTATACACATCAAAATCGATACCGGTCTTACGATGGTTGTTTATAACATGTACACTCAATTTGAGCTCAATCGAATGTACCGTTTAAACGCTAGCGCACTTTCCAGAATTTTCCCCCATAGGCCATAATGTAAAAGAAATCTTTGTCGTAGCCCTGTAGAAAAACTATAAGTCCTATACACACCCAAATCAATACCGGTCTTGCGACGGTGGTTTATAACATATATACCCAATTTGAGCTCAATCGCATGCCCCGTTCAGGAGCTATCGTGTTCACTCACATACACACAAACACATACATACATACATCTCGTAAAAATAGCATAAATGAATTCAGAAGCCCTCTAAACGTGTCAATACACCAAAATCTCGAATTCGAATTTTTTCATGATTACAATACTTTCCTTACATGGTACATGTTCGGAAAGTAATAAAGGAGACAAAAGATCATGTAGGAATGAACTTTTATTTTTACGATCTTGGTTACATTCATTAACATTATTTTACAGTGTAATAAAGCTGAAATTTTGAAAAAAATAATGCTTCATTTACTGTATGCTTTACAATTCAAATATATGTTCAAGTACATGACAGTTTAAAGGGTGTTCCACCCGAAAATCGATCATTGTCTCACTTTTGAACAACAGCTTTAAAAACAAACCTGTGATGTTAGACACTCGAAAAAAAGTAATAATGCTTCTGCAACCAACGCACTGTCGACTCAAACTAACAGTAAAGCTGTATGTATCTTGCACATTTCAGAAAAAATACATAAGCACAAAAAATAGCCCAAAGAGCTACTTGTTTAGCAAAATAGTGCAAAATTCCGTATGTGTAGCATTCTTTCCCCAGTGTCTCATAACTCCTATAGGTTCACTGCTTGTAGCAGTTCACAGTACAACTTGTAAAGACATTCTTTATTTTTCTCTAACACAATTGAATTCTTTGAACAGGGTTTTTACAGACCTGGAAAGTCAGGGAAATGAGTTTTGGTCAGGGATTTGGGGAAAAAAGCAGAAATTGAAGAAAGGTCAGGGAAATGCAAGAAAAATTGAATTTCGCGGTAAAATCAAGGAAATATTTGCTGTTTGAACCTAAGTATAGAGATTGTTTTTATTTTCATTTTCTCAGTCAACCTTATAAATAATTTTAAAATGTGTTCTTTATGAGCCTATCTTGTGCTGTTGAAATAGGCTTAATTTTATCCTAAATTATTATCAAACGTGATTTTTGTTAGAATCCAGTGATGTCATATAAGATTCTTGTATATATTAATTTATTATTATTATTATTTGTAAAAAAGGGGGCAAAATATATAAAAAAAACTATTAATTAAAGGGTGTAATGTTAAAAATAGAAATGCAAAATTCGGGAAAGCACGCTAGATAAAGTCAGGGAAAAGCGTGATAGATGTCAGGGAAAGTCGGGTAAGCAAAAGCTGTGAAATCTGTAGAAACCTTGTTGAAAAGCTATAAAAAAGTTGCATGATTTAAAAAAAAAAAAGCCTTATATAGTTTTCTCATAATACATTGCTAAAATATACGATGAAAACTAAATTTTCTCAAGATGTGTGTTCAAAGATATTAAATTCTGACCTAAACAAAGTCCAAATCTTATAAGCATCATGTCAGTGCAAATTACGTTCGTGTTCGTTTATTCGTGGCATTGATAAAAACTTGAGTTCGAGAAACCACTCTTGTTGTTCTGATTATTAAGGTCACATACAATTGTGAATATTTCTAGATTGAAGCGAGACCTATGGGAACTGAAATGTGGGTGCTGCAAACTGTCATCCAAGTCATTCGGCCCATCGAGAAAGTCCAGCTGAGTCCGCCAGACGAAGGTTTCTCAGACGTCCGAGTGAAGTTGTGTTTAGAGAGCAATGATTCCTGGTGTGGAGATGCGAAACTTGCTAATCCTCAAGAAGGAGGTAATTAGAAAATTAATGGTATTAATAATAAAGAAAATGGAAGCAAATATAGTGATCTAATAAGTTGCAGTAAAAAAAAAAAAATACTAAAATAGTTTGAAATACTAGTATGTTTATCTGACTCAGTCCCTCTTAAATCATAAATGGGCTTAGCTAGTGTCTTTTTCTGAGTAAATGTGTAATAGCTTAAATATTTTGTTAATTTGATAGCAAAAATGAAAATATTAAATGCAATATAAAGTTATGCAGTGTCATACAAAATATCAGATGTTAAAAATTTTGTCCTTTGACAGTTTTTTAAAAATCCATTTGAATTTTAAAACATTTTTTATATTAAAAAAGTGAATACAGTTATCTATTTATTTATCGCGTACACTCATTTTAACCCTTTGAAGCGCAACCCTTCCCCAATGCTGAAAAAAGAGCAGTCGTTGCCATCGCTCGACTTAACGACCAGCAAGATGGCGGACGATCGAAACGTTCATCGCGTGCCACAGATCTAGAGACCCTTTTTTGACGACAACTGGCTGTGCCGCACAGCCAGCTGTCGTGTTTATTTGCAAAAAAAGGGTCTCTAGATCTGTGGCACGCGGTGAACGTTTCGATCGTCCGCCATCTTGCTGGTAGTTAAGTCGAGCGATGGCAATGGCTGCCCTTTTTTCAGCATTGGACAATCAATCCGGCTGTTCTCACGTTCTTCCATTTTTCAGCAGATGCCAGTGCTGTTAAAAAGAATCATGACCATTTTTCGACGGGAAAGGACTTGCTAAAAAGTAAAGAATTCTCGTGGAGTTAGGTCACCCGCCACTATTTTGATAGAAATCCAATTTATTCTTCGTGACTGGCAACAGTCACAACGCCAGAGTTGGGTGTTCCCAGAGTGGGATCATTGCGCGTTAAAGGGTTAACAAAAGAGTCTGGGTCTAGGGTAAAATAAGAGTAATTTTCAGAATTGAACATACGTTTCTGTGGGTTGACAAACGTGTTTATTCGGTGTTTTTTAAAAGGTATATTTTTATTTCAGAAAATCTGCCCAAACCTAAAGACTCGAGAGCTGGTTTCTCGACTGATTACTTGACGGTGATCGGGGTGGTAGCAGTTATTGCATTCCTACTGCTGATCGTGCTGATCATTTGCTGCTGCTGGAAGAAAAAAACAAATCATAAAGGTAAGAAATGGATTTTAGTTGCCATCACAAGTTTTATGCAGAACACTCCTCAATCCAGCCAGTGATTTTTGTAAAAGAAAGTACTGAATTTTTGCTATAAAATAACTTTATTCGTCATTATTATTAGTTTACTGCATTTATCTTTGAAGTGTGGGAAAATCATGTATTACTTTTGTAGTTGAGGATAACGTAGGCGAATTCTGCTTTAAACATTTTAGAACTTTGCTGAAGTAGCTTTATTCTACTACTAAATTAAAATAAAATTCTTTTGAAGTTCAATACGAACAAGCATATATGAGTAACACATTGGATCCATTTAAAAATGCATAGTGTCAGAATGTATTTTGAAATAAAATTTAGTTTACTGCAATGACGTTACCATTTATGTTCATCAATTATTTATTAATTTTACAAGCAAGACCAGATAATTTCTTTCAATTTTGGATTTCATAATTGTGCTTTGACTATGTTGGTAACTGGTAGCAGATGAAAGTTTTCAAATGTCATATTTACTTTTTACACCAAAATTATAATTTATTTTTTAAATCTTATTTCATTTTAGGTAGTTAAAAATTAATAGTATCACTGACATTGCTTTTGTGTGTTTGTTTTTAAAAAGCTTTCCAGAGTACATAACTTTATTTTTCTAATTTCTTCTTTTTTTATTATTTGTTTTTATTTACTTTTTGAAAGCAATATCATACTGCTTTTGAATAAATACATACAGTTACAAGACTATTATGAAAAGCTATGCTTAGGGATTATAATAATTAAACTTTTTAATATACTGGCCAAAAGTATTTTTTTTACTGTCATTATATTAGCAAAAACAGTAAGAATTGTGAATTATAAAACTAAAATTTTGACTGATATATAGTTCTATTTTAAAATTTTGTATCAAAAATGATACAGTAAATTTTAGCTTTAAATGATCTTTTTCAATTAAAAAAATATTTTGAAAAGTATTGAATATAAATTAATTTTATTTACTTGTTTGTTTTACAGAAAAGAAAGATTTTGAAATGGAAACAACAAAGTAAGTTTACTGATGACTTTAAATGTACAGTTCTTTTAGTTTAATATGTACCCCCTAATATAAATTTCAAAACAAACTTTTTTGTACATTCCAAATTTTAAACTATACTTGTGCTATATGCAGCAAAGCAGCTCTTAAAAGAAAGTAAACGTGCAAATTTAAAATTCGTATATACTCTGCTTTAGAAATGGTTAATCATAAAATACTACAACAATATATAAAATAAAAATTTTGCATGCAATTTATGAATAAAAAATTAGAAGTAGAAATAATTTAATTCCAGAAGATAGTGCGATGATTTAACATCACATGCTTAATCAACTCATTAGGGTTTCCACTTTTGTCACAGGCTGTTTTATTTTCAATTTATTAAAATTTGAAGTTATATACAATTTTAATGAGAGTCTTTTAATGCAATCTGCAAACAGTGAGAGTGGCACTGTTAGCAATAAGGTTGATCAAATAAAAAGTTTAAAACTTTCTGAAGGGAGCAAAAATAATGCTCTGCAATCTAAAAGACCAAAGCTGAGAAGCGATTCTGGTCATAAAAGGGGAGTCTTCTCCACTGCACCTTTTCAATGATGGTAATTAGCCCTTTCCCAATGCTGAAAAAAGGGCAGCCGTTGCCATCGCTCGACTTAGCTACCAGCAAGATGGCGGACGATCGAAATGTTCATCGCGCACAGCCAGCTGTCGTCAAAAAAAGGGTCTCTAGATCTGTGGCACGCGATGAACGTTTCGATTGTCCGCCATCTTGCTGGTCGTTAAGTCGAGCGATGGCAACAGCTGCCCTTTTTTCATCATTGGGCAATCTATCCAGCTGTTCTCGCATTCTTCCATTTTTCAGCAGATGTCAGTGCTGTTAAAAATAATCATGACCATTTTTTTTATGGGAAATGACGTGATATAAAAAGTAAAGGATTCTCGTGGAGCTCTGTCACCCGCAACTATTTTTATAGAAATCCAATCTATTCTTCGTGACAGTCAAAACGTCAGAGTTGGGTGTTCCCAGAGCGGGAACACTGCGCATTAAAGGTTTAACTCATTAAACCTGGGTTCAAGATTACAAAGAATGATTCATCTCTGATAAAATGCTTTGCCAAACTTACCAATTTTCCCTTAAAGCGTTTCTGATCCTGTCACTGTTACACACAGTTGTGGAAAATTAAAATGTGTATCAAAACTATTTCCTAATTGTACTTATGTAGTATTTCCAACTGTTCTTTCAGCCCCCGACCTAAGGCGGTCACCCCACCCTACTTCTCGGACGGCGTCGTCAACAAGGGCCTAGAAGGTGTCAGTGACGACATGACCAAAGCAGGTATCTACACCACCAATACTTCCGGCATCAATGGAGGGATGAATGGCCATATACCTTCCGGCAGCCACCCTAATCCTGGTGAGAATTATGCATCTAGTTTTGCACAACCATCACTAACAAGCGGGCAAAGCAAAAAACATGGAACCGTATAGCCTCTATCTGCTTGGCCATTTATCCTGCCATTTCTTCTTCTATTATATAACAAGTGGTCTTTTTTCTTTTCCTCTTACTTTTGCATGCTTGTGTGTTTTTTGGCTGTTCTTGCTCTGAAGTCATATGCTTGGTTCTTACTGAATGCCTGTGCTCTGCTCTGGACATGGATTGTGCAATGTGTGAGTTAAGAATAAAAGGACTGGTTCTAATGGATCTTTCTACAGGGTTGCCACTCAATTCCTGAAAAAGAATTCCCTGACTTTTCCAGCCCATCATGTGATAAAAATCTAGACTATGTTTTATGTTTATGACGTCAACCTTGCATATGTTCTTTAATATTTTTAGCTTCCCAAAGTAAGGTTAAATCTTGTTTGCTTACAAACACTGATTTTCCAGTCCAAACTATAGATTTTCCAGGTTTCGGGCCAAAATTTGCAATTTTCTCCGACTTCTCTAGCCAAAATGAAATTCCCTGACTTTTCCAGGTTTTCCCTGACCAGTGGCAACCCTGTTCTACAGTTTCGATCAGCAGTGTTTGTATGAATAAAAATATTTAAAATAGCCATGCATAACATTTTAATTTGAAAGTACGTCAATAGGTAGGTTAGAGTTTCGGGTTCTAATCATTCACTGTAATCTCTCTATTTCACTCTAGTCACTGTACTTTATGCATTATCCTCAAAAAAAGTTAATGTAGTACTTATTCGCTTTACTTTTATGTACTACGGCTGAACTTAAATACAGTTTTGTTTTTAACATTTTTTAAATCATTTATCTGAACAGCATACTTTATTTAATGCTAAAAATAACACAGAAATGTAATCCACAAATACAGTATCATTTAAGTGCCATGTTTAATAAAAGAGGTGAAGACTCTAACTGGTTAAACCACACTGGTTCTCAGAATAGTGGAAAACTTGACCATAATCTGAACCCACAAATGTAACTGCCGTATTGAGCAAGTCAAATGACTGTAGTAGATAATTCATTATGCATTAACTGCAGATCCCAAAACCCAACATGAATCAATGTTATACCATCGGGAGACGATTGCACAGTGAATTCTAGATCAAAACAACCAACACACAATTTACTCTATAACATACATAATCTTTGTAGTAAATATGCTATAATTTATACTTTAATAGTACTGCTTCATTTACTAACTACCATTTTATAATCAACCAATATCCTGTACGAACTTGAATGCAGTTTCGTTTTTAAACATTTTTGAAATCATTTACCTGAAGTGAAAGAGGGATTACTGTTCTTTTCCTGTATAAAGTATAGCAAAATCTGGTTTAGTCAGTTTGCACCCGCTTTGTACCAAATTAGATACATAATAATAGCAGTAACAATGCATTTTGAGGGCAGCAAAAATGGGATGCTAAGTGCTGCTTTTTTGGTTGAATTAAAAGTTAAGAAGCCAGCTTTTTTATAGATAGCAAATAACTGCTTGCTGACTGCAATTACTTTCAACAATGACAGTAAAATGTAATACACACCAGTGGATAATTCTGAGAGGAACACACTCCAATGCAGTGCTTTTTATTATGTATGGGTGTGAAACAAAGTAATGATAAATTTATGTCAGATGTCATGTGACCAGATTTAACTTAAATTAATAACTTAGTCTTAATCTGTCATCTATGATATTTTTGGGAACTTTCCGTCTACAAAATGAGTTTAAAGTTTTTGAAGACATACATCCGAGTTCAATTTAGAAAAGAAAATGTGTTATCTAATTTTCTATTGCTATATAACAATCGCACAATAAGTTACTTTGATGATAAGTTTTATATAATTATCTCAGTTAAATTATGTTAATCCTTTTTCAGCATCATTAATATTATCATTTAAAAATTAATATGAAATTACATTTTAATTAATAGCAAATTATGTAAAATAACATAGTTATGTATATTTGCATTGATGTTACTGATGGATACACGAAAAGTATTTGTAAGTCATTTTTATAGAACTTCATACCTGGAAATAGACAGAAAATTCTTTTAACTTTCTCTACCTACAATATGTATAATAAAAATATAAAAGTTTTAAATTCAGTGAGTGTTTAATTTCTATAGAAGTAAATGAAATCATTGTTTGAAAATAGAAAATTATGCTTTTTCTAATTACTCTGAAAGGAGTTAAAGTACTACGAGATGGTTTCACTCTTCCAGGGGAGAGATATGTCTCTTTCCTTAACTTCCATTCTCATTGTATTATTTCCTTCTCTTGCAGGAATGATGTTCAATCCAGAACAAGATACTAGTCCATGCAGTGCTTTAGATCACAGTGAGCCATGGTTAAAGCCCAGCGATGACTTGGCTACCGAAGGATCCTACCAGCCATATGACTCCAGGCTTCCCAATGGCTATTTCTATCCAGAAGACTATCAACCACTAACGGAAGAAATGATGAACATGAAGAACAGAGAGCACTTACGTAAGTATTCTCTCTTCATTAACCCTTTGAGGTGCAACCTTTTCCCAATGCTGAAAAAGGGGCAATCGTTGCCATCGCTCGACTTAACTACCAGCAAGATGGCGGAACAGCTGGCTGTGAACGGGCACAGCCAGCTGTCGTCAAAAAAGAGTCTCTCGATCTGTGGCATGCGATGAACGTTTCGAGCGTCCGCCATCTTGCTGGTAGTTAAGTCGAGCGATGGCAACGACTGCCCTTTTTTCAGAATTGGGCAATGTATCCAGCTGTTCTCGCATTCTTCCATTTTTCAGCAGATGTCAGTGCTGTTAAAAATAATTGTGACCATTTTTTTACGGGAAATGACGTGCTAAAAAGTAAAGGATTCTCGTGGACTATTTATCGTGTTCTATGTCACCCGCAACTATTTTTATAGAAATCAAATCTGTTTTTCGTGACTGGCAACAGTCAAAACATCACAGTTTGGTGTTCCCAGAGTGGGAACACTGTGCGTTAAAGCGGGGTTGATTCAAAGAAGCAAAACCTGACGACTTTCTTTATTCTGTTTACATCCAATTGAAAATGAAGGTGTCTACCACATTTCAATTTCATTTCTGGACGTTTATTTGAATTATTTTTTTATCTTTAGAAAACATTCCTTAATACTTTGACAGAATGAAAATTTTCAACAAATTGTCTAGTTTAATTTGAAAAAGATGAAAAACATGCCTGTGCAAAACTTTCAAAATAAGCCATCAAAAGTTAGTTTCATCCCATTGTAATTGATAATACTTAATCCGAAGCATAACAAGTTAATATATGCAGAAAATAAAGTCAAATTGCCTATAAATTTTAATTTGACTGGAAGAAAATTTAAACAAATTATGTCAGTACCATAGAGAATGTTCTCACAGACATGCAATATATTTCTGTATCACTCTTACCGAAACTTTAAGATTCGCAAGAGTTTATTAGTAACAAGCCAATCATAATGATAAATAAATCTCTATTACTTATTTTAGATGATCCTGAAAATTAATAAAATTGTTAGCACTGCAATTTTTATTAAAGTGCAGAACTAGTGCTGAATCAGATCCTTAAATTGAAATAGAAAAAAAAAAAAAATACATGAGGTATTTTTTCCCGATACATACACCCTTTAACTATCATTAACTTCAGCAGCATTCTCTAAGGATCACATCTGGCACAGTGGTTATATCACTGGAAATGGTAGACGGGCGAAGTGTGAAGGTCCCGGGTTCGGGTCCCATCGCACGTCCGTCGACCTAACCGTTCAAAGTTTTCTGTGGTTTTCTCCGAAACTTAGCATAAATATGGGTTAGGACCCCTAAGAAAGACCCCCACGGAGGGCACCCCACCCTTCGACCTAGAGCCCACTCGGAGCTAATCGGTCGTAATCCCACAAACAAACAAACAAACTAAGGATCACGTCAAATTACTTTTATAAAGACAAAATGCTTAATGCTTTTATTTAATAGTTAATTATACTAGGAGGAAAAAAAACTGAAACACTTAAATGCATAAAAATGTTACAGTTTTATCTCTAAAGTTGCAAATTTTAGAGCTGAATTATCAAAAAATATACTGGAGGCATTCTGCAGATGCAATTTTGAAATATAAATTTTTATTTGAGTAAAAGTCATAGAAAGGATTTGCTTTAAAACATTAAAAAGTTAAAACTATACACTAAAATCCTTCAGTAGCAGCTTTCGGTGGCAAGCCACCACCTTCAACAGCTCTCTCTAAAATAGCCCAAGAACAACTGATTGAAATTAATTTTAATGCATGCCACCGAAAGCTACTACTGAAGGATTTCAGTATAATATAGTTTTATTTTTTTAATGTTATAAATTTTTATTTATTGAGTTATCTTAATACAATCCTTGTATAAATCACTCTTTTTACAAATGATTTTTATCCATTACAGATTCACCTTATTACGATGTCAGTGGCCTACCTGACCCATACGCTATGGGTGAAGAAGACAAAACGCAGCATATATCACTTTCATTCGACGAGAGCCACGAAAGTGGGTATTCTACACCCAACTCCAGGTCTCGACGGGTCATCAGGGAAATAATAGTCTGATGTGCCACCGAACTCTTTTCCATGCTGCTAAGACCAGTTTACATTAAAACTGTGATATATATATATATAAATAAATAAATGAAGGATGATGGGGAGATTCTTGTCACATCCACACAAAAGGAAAAACAGGTGCCGACTGCAAAGTGAAAAATTGCGGTCTATTTGCCATTCTACGGAATCTGTCTTCGTAGAACAGCCTTTCATCAAATCTAGCACAAAATGGCTAGTGACAGAGACCAAGTTGTTTCAAATGTGAAAACAAAAAACTCAGTTCATGCCAATGGAATGGCAATAATTTAAACAAATAGCATTTAGGAAGAACTCATTTTGCACTTGTGAGGAAAAAGAAAAAAATTAAAAAATCTCCAGATGCTATGCATGCAGTTATAGCACAAAGCGATGAGATTTTTTTTTTCCACGGATGATCTCCCAAACTGCAAAAGAGAATAACTGTAAATATTCCATAAGCAATGTAAATAAACAAAAACCATGGACAATGAAAACCAAATGCTACTACTCCTTTGCCTTAGAGAGAGAAATGGGGCTGTAAAGTGTTAAAAAGTGCATTGTTCGGAGTACAGTCGAATTTGTTTATAAAAAAAATCTTTGATATTTAAATCACTGTTAAGCCTAGCAGAAAAATCATGAATTATAACAGACATTATTTAAAAAAATGTGTGAATTCCATTTGATTTATCAAAAAAGTCACACAATAGAGCTTTAGTTTTTAAAAAGAAATCGAGAAAGAATGTATTGTGTGTATATATATCTGAATGTACAAATATTTTTAATAATGGTATAAAACATATTTTAAGCAATTTCGACTGTATTAAAAATAAAAAAGCATAAAGAATGGCATTTAACTGGTAATGCTAGAGTCATATTCACATTTAAAAGCTGTTAAATGTTTTACAATTTCCTGATTTGATGATAAATATCAATATTCACCCAATGCAATAATGATCTATACAGATTTACGTAATGTTATGTAGATCAGCTGTTTATTATCTGTTGAAATGGTATCAAACTTCAAAACTGTGATAGTGTTCAATAACAAGAGGAAGATTATATCAAGGCCTTTCTTTGCAGATGAAAATGGAAGTAGAAAAAAAAAATAATAATTCTATACATAGTTTGAAGACTTATTCATTATTTATTGACATAAATACATATATATATATATACTATTTTGTACAAAAGTTTGAAAAGAAGGATATTTGCATTCGCAACATACTTCAGATCTCATTTTTATTAGTGTGAGAAGATTACAAGTTATGGACATGCATATTTTGATTGTACATATTAATCAATTTATTCCATTTGCAGCAATGTTCTTTTTCTTTCCAAGCAGGAAAAATGTTTAGTGCTGTATAGATATTTTTCCTGAAAATTTAAGGAATGCCTTGCATAAAAATTCTGTTACGGGAGTTTTCATACTATGTGGATCACATGCCTCGCGTTCGAAATCAATAAACAATATGCTTATTGATTTCGACTCATTTAAATTACATGCATTGACTTAAGAATAAAATGCAGTATTAACTGTGGTTAGGGAAAAGACTCATCTACGTACATAAAAGTTTCCTTAGAGCTACTATAAACAATTTTTTTAACACAAAATCAGGTTTTTTAATATGTTTGATTAAATTTCCTTGAAACTAAAATTTATTTGTAGATTTTGTATAGAAAGCACACACCAAGAAAAGATTTAGTCTCCTTCCTCACATGAATATTTAAAAGAAAATTCTGACTACCCGCCCCTCCCCCCAAAAAAAGTATACTTTGTACACATTTTCTTTTTATTCCCTTTGTAAAAATTCATATACTAATAAGAGAAACTTCAGGTCATTTTGAATATCCCTTTGTAGCCGCTTTTATATACATCTTTGCGGGTTTATTTTTATTTTTTTTTTTTTAGTATTTACCAAATGAATAAATTATATAGATACTTTGTAGAATATAAAATGAAATCCAATGAGGAAATATCCCCTTTTCTTCCAGAAACATAGCATTTTACTTGTTTTTCTCGACAATAATGTATGGATGTGTTGTACATAAATATTGTTAAAATTATGTCAATGAAAAAGGTCTACACTTTTGAGGCTGAGTACTGCACACCATGCAACCTCCCAAGCCAAAACACTAGCGTGTGCCAACTTAGGTAGGTCAGACAGCAAAACTTTCATGACAAAGCTGTGCGTGTGATCCACATAGAATGAAAAAAATATGTTCAAAATCAGCTAAAATCAACCTGACTCACAATGCATGTGTTCCAGCTGCATTTATAAATTATAAAAACAAAGAAATGAGCTAAACATAACAGGATTATCTTCACATTCGTAAAATTAGAACACTCATGTCCTATTTTCCAGAGCTTCAGAAGCAAACAGCTTTTATTTGTGTTTACTTTTAGTTCCTATGCCAAAACAGTTGGACAATTCGGGGTGGAATGATGTAAGATGGTTGGTAAAATATTGTGCAGCTCAGAGTCATTCGAAAATAAAGAAAGAAAGAAAAAAAAAATCACTACCGTCCATGAAGAAGTGATTCTATTTTGAGAAGTCGGCGACCTGACAGAAGAACATAAACATGGTTCGACTCGTATTCATTCAATAGGTGCTGTTGGAAACTTTTTCTGTCAGTGAGTATATCTCTTCCGAGTGTGGTGAAGAATAAAGTCAAGCAATACATATATATATACTGATCATGTCAGCTTCTGTTTCACTTCATTCAAATAAGGCAGACTGAAAAACCGTCCCAAGATATCAGTATTTTATACAAAATAACAATAATATTAAAAAAAAAACAAAAAACAGTCAAATCCTAAACTTGCTGTTATAACATGAAATTGTCTGTCCACATATCTTGTTGATTTGAGAAATTTTGTTTTGTACGTCAATCTCTCGTGCGCTTGTCTCAATCCATCAGGGCTTCTCACTCAATGGACAGGACAAACAAACAAACAAAATAAAAGCCTTCACACAGTTTAACTTTCAATGTGCTAGGAGTATGGACATATAATATATTTTAGATTTTTTCTTGCTCAAGAGTTATTTGTCAGACACCTGAGACAAGCTGTTATTTTTATTTTGCATATCATGTAGTATTTTTTATCATTTCGATGTCATATGTGAACTTCTGTTCTGAAGAGATGAATGTTGTCATTAAGTCATACAAATTTGTTTCAGTTTTTGAAATGTAACCAATTTCATTGAAGACAGGACTGTGTGTGTATATATATATATATATACATGAATCTAATATACTTGTGTTTGTACAGTAAAGTTTCCTCACCTTGTGTTTTTTAAATAAAAACAAATCAATTTTCCTTGTAGTTTTGTATTTGTTCTTAATCAAAGCACAGCACACTGCAACAGAGATAAAATTGGGGAAAGTGAAAAGTAATGTTGTTTTTGGTATATGCCAATATTTCGCATAGCCAAAGCTACTGAAGCCTGTTTATATGAAATTTGGCATGCATGTGGAGTTAATTTAAATGCTCAATAAGACAGGATTTTCCAGATTAACCTATTGAAAGAACACAATATTTTTTCTTGCTTTTTTCATATTTGTTTTTTTATTGTTTGAGATATCCATAAAATTCTTGCAGTAAAATGTTACATACATGAACACCTAACAATCCATTTCAGGCATTTTGAAATTCGTCCTCCCAGTTGAATGGGTGGTAACAGGAGTTGACAAAAGTTGTAAAATCTTAGTCAGCAAATATTTTTAGGTACTATATGTAGAATTATATTAATGAAAAAAAAAAACAGGTAGCTAAGAGATACTTTTTAGTGGACTGGGTTTTACCCTGGTGCTCCCCATTTGGGGGGGGGGGGGGGGATGGTTAATTATCAAATTCTTGTTTGAAAAAGATGCACATATGAATTTACAATTTAGATACAATTTGGTTATAATTAAAAACTTCCAAAAAATTTATTTCTTTGGATTTAAAGTAAAAAAAGAATAATAATAAATTAATTTCGGGAACAACTAATATTTTAAAAATGCAGAAAGTCAAGGACTCTATATTAAATACTCTCATCTAAAATTTACACTGGTTTACAACCTTAGGCAAACACCATTAATCGTAGATTCTTAAAAATTTCATTAGATAGACTCCTGAGGCATCTAACTGTAGAATGCTATTGCATTTGACAGAATCTTTAAAAATTTACTTGCATTTCAGTAAACTAAGAATGTTAAAGTCAGTGAAATTAAAGATCTGTAAAAACCTTTAAAAAGTAAAAGATCCTTTATTAATAAATATGTACACATACTTCTCAATGAATGTAGAAAGTTATATACAGATTATCCATCATCTCTATATACAGATTGTACATATTTTACTCTTTGTAGCTCCTTCAAAATGGGCCTTATACTGTCACATACCGTCGCAGAAACGTATAAGCCAAATCCATAGCTCCTGTAGACTGATAAATCAAAGAGATATTGTATGCAATCTCTCTTCTTAAATCAAACACTTCCTAAATGCAAAATTCACAATATGTTAGCAAGAGATAATAAAAATGATTAGCACAGATTTTTTAAATTGCTAATTTGTTCAGTTAAAGACAACATGACAGCATACAGTGAAAAAGCAATGTGCATTCTCAGTGTATGAGACATAAAATCTCCAAAAACAGTACAGAGGTGATTTAGACATGAATTTAATCAATCTCTGCCCTAGAATAAACATGTAAAATGATTAAAAGAGTTTTAAGGGGTGGAACAGACAGCAGATTATAAAGAACAAAAAGATTTTAGAACTTTTTGAATCAAATACAATAACAGGGGTAAAATTAATTCCATAAGGCCAGACAGAAGTAAACAGTATTAATCAACCCTAAATACACAAAAAGGGCTTTAATGTAAATATTATCAAAAACTTTTTTCTTTTATAATATGTGATACATTTACATTTCTATTTTAATATATGCTCCTTATGTACAGCATACCACTTTTAATTAAGCATTACTCCTCAATTTTAATGATACAGTTATGCCATTTTTTTCGACACTGCTTGACAATTGCTAAGGAACAGTTACATTTTTTGGAATAATTAACAATAGACAACGATTGAAGAAATGAAACTAAATACATATTTAGCTGGGACGATGTGCATTTATTATAGTCAAAATGTTACAGATATTGCCACACTGAAGAATTAAAAATTTAAAAAAGATGCTCCTTGGATGATTTCCAAACAGCCCCAAAAATTTGATCTCCAGGTCAGAATGATGCACACATGAGTACCTTAGTAAGATGTGTGTTGACCACAGACACTAATGCACATTTTGCAGCTGTTCTCCATGCTTTTCACTAAACTATGGAGGAGTCCTTGGGGATATTGTCCCACTCCTCTCTCAAGGCGGTTATAACAGGGTGGCGACTCTTTCTCAGAGAAAAAATTCAAGGACATTTAAGGACTTTCAAGGATATCCTGAAACTCACAATGAGCATACATATTTTTGAGATTTTTTTGTCATTATTTCCATTTTCTTATAACCTAATTTAATCTCTTTCATGAACACACATATATTGAAAATTCCTCAAAAACACTTAATACTATATTAGGCAAGTTGGAGTGTTTAGGCAGAGCCTTATTATCGCATGGGCAAATCGGGACTTTGCCCAGGGCCCCCAGTATCAAATGTTGTTCTGAAATATTCTTTTTTATATCAAAATTTTATGAAAAATAAAAAAAAATTCATAGATGGGGGGCCCCAAATTCATCAATGCCTGGGGCCCCCTGTTGGTCATAATCAGGCTCTGTGTTTAGGTTGATTAATTTTATTTTTTACCAACTATGCAAAAAATTCCAGAGCTGGGGATTGAACCCAAGACTGCTGCTTAACGTGCGGGTGCTCTACCACTGAGCTACTCTGGGACGATTTCCAGATGAAATTTCTCGCATTAGAACCGTTGGCATGTATCATCTTCTTCTGCAAACCACAGAAGGAACAGATGAAACAATTAATTCGCAACAACTCCGTTACGCCGTGGAAGTTATACATATTTTTAGAAAGTCTTTCTAAAAATATGTACACTTAATACTATTTCATAATTGTTGAGAGACAATGTAAATTGGACCAAGTACAGTTTTAAGCAAATATTTTGATTTTGGCAAACACCATATTTTGATACCAGATATTACTTAACACATTTTTGTATGTATTTGATTTAATATACATTTTAAATGAGGGGGAAAGTATAAGTAAAAGGGAATTTGCATGTTTATGTAAAAATGATATTTCTTCTTCAATTCCAAAATAGCAGCTTTCATAAGTAGGAACAAAACCAGGGTTGGGCGGTATTTACCGTCTGATGGTATTTACCGGTTTTTACTGTCTTTGGAAAAACATGTTTTTACCAGGGTTTTTACAACCTTTGAGAAAAGCTTATTAGTTTGACTATTTTTTGTCACTTTTTTGAAGATTTATCTCTCCACCAATGGCTGAGAGGTTCTGCTCTCGAAATGGGGGTGGGAGGTGCCAGGTTCCTACCTGTCGATCTAGCTGTTTTTTTTTTTTTTTTTTTTTTTTTTTTTTTTTTTTCAGAAACCACGCATAAATACTAGCTAGGATCCCTTAGAAATAGGAAGGTATTCCCCTATATGACTGGGACTCTAGTGCAGTCAATCAGCCTTAATCCACAAGCAAACAATGAAGACTGCTATTTTTTCATTTTCTCAGGGATAAAAGTTCAGAACATTTAATATCACTATTTCCATTTCCATATAACAATATTCACCTAATTCAGTGTCTGATTTGGCAAGTAAAAGAATGCTATATGAAAATAGTTCATTTTGAGGAATATAATAAACACAGGAAACTTTCATCCACGTTTTCATCTTACAAGAATTCAAATTTATAGATAATGTACATTTATCATTATGAAACTTATTAAAACTATTATTATGAGAAGGCACATTACAGTATTTATTACAATTATGTAATGCTGGCTAGTTTAATAATTTTTACTTAAAGGAAAATTGTAAATATACTTTTATTACACTGAACTTATCTTAACCATTTTAATGGAATATCTTAACCAAAACCAAATGCTTACAAATATTACTTATTACATAATGTAGTTTGCACAATCACATAATGTAGTTCGCATCATCAAGATGTCCTGATGATGATATATCTACATCAATTACATGAAAATACAGTTTTATAAATAGCATTAATATACAGTTTATGACTCAGGGAGTTTTTTGTATCATTATGTTTTTACCCCTTTTTCCCAGGTTTTTACCATGCCCTGGTAAAAACCAGTTTTTACTGGTAAAAAGCCAACCCTGGACAAAACTTATGCATTTTAGATGGACATGACTTTAATTCTCTTTTCTTGACGAAAAAAGAATTCCTGTAAAATTTAAATTGAAGGAGCGGAGGAGAAGGAAACGCATGCCTTTAATACTCACATGGAAATATGTATTCCATTAATTTTAATGTAATAAAATATAATCAGCAAATTCAAAACAAGAAAACTATTTACAAACAAATTTCAGGATAATAAAAATTTCAACTGCAATTATTCAACAATTGTGATTTTTCTTTTCCTCCAGGGTATGTGGTTTCATTATCGCAGGGGCTAGGAATAACCGATAACACAACAAAAATTCAGCAATTGGATGGTAAAATTTAAGGATATTCCAGATTTCCTTTCATAATTCAAGGACATTCCAGACATCCACTCAAAATTTAAGCACATTCCAGGCCTTGAACTTTTTTTTTTGTAAATTCAAGGACATTCCAGGTTTTCAAGGACACGTAAGATTTTTGCCACGCGCGTGATTTTTTTTTTTTTTTTTTTTTTAAAGCAAATAAGGAGAAATGTACATGCCTGTAACCAGTCTATAGGGGAAAAATAATAACAACCAAATAAGTATAAAATAAGGGTCAATTTTTACTATTTATGGTACTATAGGTTTTTAAAAAATATGCTCAAGTTAAACTATTAATGATCAAATATGGATGGAAAAAGATTTAAATTCACATGTCGTATTAGCTATCATAATAAATTTTATATAAGGGATATTTTGTATTCTTAATAACAAATTAAAATAATAAATAAACGTAAAATAGGGGTCATTTTTTAATTTTATGGCACTGGAGGTTTAAACAATGGAAGGCTACAAGAGAAATATTGATTCTCAATATGGATGAAAAAAGTTTGAAACGGACAGGGGAGCAAAAGAGATTTTTAGCGATTTATAAAATAAACAAAACCGCGGCTTTATACGGATCTCCAGAAAAGTAATGAGCAATTTTTATTCTCGTTGCACCAGAAGTTTAAACAATGGAAGGCTGTAGAAAAAATATTCATTCTCAAGATGGATGGAGAGAGATTGAAACTGACTGGAGGAACATAAAACCTGCGATTTTCACAATTAACAATAAAAAAAATCTCGAGTAGGCAGAAAACTCACATGCTGTAAGCAGTCCATAGAAAAAAAAATAAGAAAAAAGGAATTAAATAAAAATAAAGGTCAATTTTTACTCTTATGAAGTAGAGGTTAAAAAATTAAGGATTAAAACGGATGGGAAAAAACTATTATATTAGCTATTGTAATAAATTTTATATAAGGGTTAATAATTTGCATTCTTAAAGGCACCCAGTTTTAAACAAAGAAATATCAAGAGAAAAATATTCTATTTCAAGAGGAGTATTTCAATTCGGTAGCATAAAGCTTTCAAAAGTAGCAAAATTTGCGAAAAGTCTCAAGATTTTTCAACACTGAATCCATCACGTGCAGTTAATCCATTCATGACAAAGGAATAATGCGTTCAGGTAGATGATTCACCTAATTTCGTATTCCCGTAAATTCCGGCGTATAACGTGCACTTTTCATACAAAAAATAATGTCAAAATTTCAGGGTGCGCGTTATACACCAGTTATAAAATTAATGATAAATTTGAAAATGAGGAAAAGATGAGCATAAAAAATGAGATTTCTACATGTACCTGAATGTTGTTTAGTTAAAAGAAATGACATACCTTATGAACTTCAATTTTCACTATTGGACAGCTTAAAAAGTTTATCATATTCATCTTTCGTTATATTTTCAGGCACATGATCAAATTTAGTTTCATCTTCACTATCACTGTTACTCTGATCCATAAATGAATAGTTATCTTGCGTTCCATCTAGATTGTTCAATATACTACATTTTTTTAAATGACTTCTAATTATGCCAGGTTTAATTTCATCCCATGCTTGTATTATACTCTCACACACTATTTCTAGACTGGCATGACGCATTTCACCTCCTTTCGTAAATGTTTTATCTCCTCCCAACATCCACGTATAACAAAATCGTTTTAAAATTCCTTTCAATGGTTTATTAATACACACATCTAAAGGTTGAACTAATGGCGTTAATCAGCCTGGAATAACTACCATGTCTGTGTTACACTCTTTCATTAATTTCTTTGTATTGTACGTTAAATGGGATCTGAGCATATCCCAAACTAAAAGACTTTCTGGATTCCATAGGGCAAGTCTGAGATTTCAAAGTAAAGGTTGCGCGTTATACGAAGGATATACATAAAAATTAAAAAATGAAGTTAAAAATTATAGGTGTGCGTTATACGCCGGCATTTACGGTACATATTTTGATGGATATCGGCTAGTTGGGGGGGTGGGGGTGGTAAGAGGCAGTAAGAGGAAAAGACTTTCTTTGCTCCCCACGTGGTAGATACGAAATGAGCGTGGTTGCTGCAGTAGGTGTAAAGTAGACCGGAAACTCAACTGTCAACCCACCCACCCCCCTTACACCGGGAGCTTTTCTTTCTCCAATACTGGCCGGAGGTTTATTTTGAGGACCGGAATGTTCGGTACAACTCTCAACACGTGGTTGCGCGGTGCGAGCTCCCGTGAGTCAGATTCAAAATTACTCATGTTCGCTGTTTTGGCACAGATACGGCCAAAATCGTACCGAATGTCGCAAAATGGCACAGGCCGGCGGTTTTGTCTCAGTTCGTCACAAATGTCGCAGGTGTAGCATCCCTGTTATTTTCCTCTATATGATATTTTGAGATAATTAACAGATTTCCTTGCATTCACATTTTTTCTATCATGATTTTATTAATGATTACATTTTCTTTAATAATAATATTAATTTACGTTAATACTGGGCTGTCGATTGATAATTAACATATTTCCTTGCATTCACATTTTTTCTATCATGATTTTATTCATGATTACATTTTCTTTAATAATAATAATATTAATTTACGTTAATAATGGGCTGTCAATTGCTCTGCATTTTTCAAAGTTATGTGGAAAATAATTGTTTTGTTCTGCATTTCCTGCCTCAGTTCTCTAAACAAAATTCTCTAAATTTTAATACTGCAAAAAACATTAGTATAAAAATTTGAAATGTGTAAATTATATTAGGATAATTTTATTTTATGTTAAGAGAAAAATTAAATATGTTATAAAGTGTGCTATACTTATACTAATGTTGGAAAAACATTCGACTAGAATTGAACATAATTTTTTAAAAAATGTATATTCAATGCATTAATGATTGCAGGTATAGGAAATATTTATAGCCAAGTCACTTGCTAGCTGTAATAGGTGCATGAAAAATTAGAGGTAGATGTGAAGGTAAATGGCCCATTTAGAACTGTGCATATTTTTGTGGTGTGTTTAATCAAATGCATTTTAAAAAAAGTAGACTACATTTGTATTTCAAAGCATACCATTACAGGGTGGCCACTCTTTCTTAGAGAAAAAATTCAAGGACATTTAAGGACACAATGAGCATACATATTTTTGAGATTTTTTTGTCATTATTTCTATTTTCTTCCTAATTTAATCTCATGGTTTCATGAACACGCATATATTGAAAATTCCCCCAAAACACTTAATACTATTTCATAACTCCGTCATCAATTGATAGCTGAAAGACATTTTTTAACGGCAAATCTTTCAAAGACTGCTTAATGCTTTCAAGCAACACTTCAGCTTTTGCGTGCCCTAAAAACACTCGTTAAATAGTGTGACATTACTTTGCCTTCATTCCAAAAGCTAAGATTTGGCTGTCCAGAAACATGGATCGAAATAAGCCATCGATTCCAGCGCACGATCTGTAGGACAAGTGGCTTTGCATTACTTTCAATGCCCAAAATACTTCAGCCGGCGTTGATTCTGCTTTCTGAAAACATGCTACCGACGAGGGCTGTTCTTGTAATACTGATGCGGAATCATTAAATGATGGTTTATTCGTGGATGATGACGATTGTGATGACTGTACTTTGGATAGCAGTCCAGCCAGGGTTAAGGTGTTCCTTTCATTTTCGGTACGTGACATGTGCTTCTTACCTTGCATATGGCTCCTTAAGGCAGACTTTCCCATTGATGAAATGTTGAGCATATCAAACATCTTGCCACGTAACTATCACCGGTAACTTTTCCGATCCACGTGGCAATATTTGGATCTTGTAACCAAAGATCGTTAAAATGGCACTTACGGCTCATAATTATGAAATTTCACATAATAATCAATACAGTGAACTCCCGCTAATCCACGACTCTATAATCCGCGAACGCCTGTAATCCGCGATATATTTCAAATGTAAACAAACAAGTTTGTTTACATTTTAAGCGGCATTTGACTGGTAGTATTACTGTTATAGAAGGTATTTGATTGGCTGAATGTTATAAAGACATTTATTAATGATTTTCCACAGGTATTTGAAGTAAATAATTTCATATATTTGAGCATATTATCATGTAATTAAACACACAGAAACTTATATCCTAAGTTGCATGTGTTCAGTGAATGGATGTAAATAACGAACTCCAAAGCAATGCACCGTCCAATCACATCGCTTTACTCTTTTGTTGAATGAAACAAACAAACAAAAAAAAAAAAAATCAAATCAACGAAAACGTTTGCTCTAGAGAGAGAGAAAAACTGGCGAGACAATCGTAAAATTGACCGTTGCAATTAAAATTGGGGGAAAATATGTAACATGTTTAACTTTAAACGCAAACCGCGATTTGGCAGACGACACAACAGTTGCGCAATTTTCCGATTCTCCCCTTACCTCACCCTTTTGATCTTCTGTCTAGAGATTTATTATGCAACAAAAACTTTCTCAACATAACTGTAGTTCTGCAGGAAGAAAGAAAGAAAAGCATAACGAGACCACATGGCCTTTCTGTTTGTTTACATTTAACTGCCGGAGGAGCACAATAACACAATGCAGAAATAATGAATCATCAGCACTTGAAATGTAATGCACGTGTGTGGGATAACATTCTTTTCCCCTTTAGAGCTTATATAATGGCATAGAATATTTTTACATAACGAGAAACCGAAAATTACCTCACAAGATCTGAAATTAATGTAATACTGAGATATCAAATATACAAATGATGCACCTCATGCCCCCCTCCCCCCCACTTCGCGAGCGACCAGTGAAATTCCTCCCTTTCAGATTGAGCTTGTTTATTTTATAATCGATATTTAGTTAAAAACAGTCTTTTAAAGAAATTAAAAACAACAACTGCCCTTAAAAAAAAAAAAAAAGAATGTTTGTTTGTTGAAAATCTTCCGGATTTGGGGTCCCTTTAAACGTTTTGCAAAAGCAATCATTTGTCAGTGTCAGCGACCAAGAGTTACTGACAATTAGAAGGTTACAGGACAAAATTTCTGAAGAAAAATTAAAATCTCAAACAAATTACAATCACTGCAATGTTTGAAAAAATGAAAAATAAATAAAAATTTAGAGAGAATTTATTCTTTTAATTTTGTATTAGTAATTGTATTTAATATTAAAAATAGTGTTTTAGTTCAGCAACATAAATATTTTCTTTCCTGTGTCCTTTAGTAAATTCTCTCTAAATTTAATTGTATTATTTATTGTATTTATATTGACATTTAATTGTGTTTTTATTCAACAGCATATGCATTTTCTTTCATCATTTCCTATTTGTTTACAGTAAATTGACTATAATTTAAAGGGAAATTCTAAATGTAAAAATGTAAACAAAAAAAATGACCTATAATCCGCAAAATCCTGTAATCCGCACAACCCTTGGTCCCAGTGAGTGCGGATTAGAGGGAGTTGACTGTATTTTTAATAACTAAAAATGAGTTAGATCAATAAAAATGCATATTACAGCAAGGAAAGAAAAATGCACACACAACTGTGATTGCAGTGCATTTGTACATAACAGCTCCATGGTACGTGGTTTCATTATCGTAGGGGCTGGGAATAACCGATAAAACAACAAAAATTCAGCATTTGGATAGTAAAATTTAAGGATATTCCAGACTTCCTTTCAAAATTTAAGGACATGCCAGGCCTTGAACTTTTTTTTTTGTAAATTCAAGGACATTCCAGGTTTTCAAGGACGCGTGGCCACCCTGCCATTAGCATGCATAATATCCACTGGCCAAAAAATTGTTGAAAAGTCCAGGCCAGTGGCCTTGGAAAGAAATTCTCATTAGCCTTCAAAGCCTAGACAGTTTTTGTAAAGGAGCCTCAAAAATTTCCTAGTCCCTAGGGGACCCCATAGAGCTTAATCGCCTAAATGACAGAGAATGTCAGAAAAATATCAGAGACTTTGAGAATGATAGTTTGGTTCCCACCCAGGATAAGTATAAAGTTTTAATGGGCAAGTCAAACAAAAATGAAAATAGGTCTAACATAATAAAAGACTCTAAAATATTGCGAGTTAAAAACCTATCAAATTAACCCTTGTTAAAAGGAAGTTCCAAGCAGAAAGTGACTTTTTGGGTCACCTGTCGTGACCATAGTAATTGGCAGATTTTATCTTTTCCTTTCCATGCCATCACCACCAATGTCCCATTCTTTGCAGAGAATCATGTGGTGCCATTTTACGTTGATCGGTGCATGAGCTACGTCATTAGCAGCTTCAGGGGTGGAGAATATTTCCACTGACTTAAGTAAACACTTAAAAACTTAAGGCGTGACTTAATTAAAAACTTTAAAGTCTGCAGTCCAAAAAAACTGCAATATAATGGTAAACTTTGACACAATTAACCTTTACTCTTCAGTAAATGTTATCAAAATGAAAAGAAATAATTACCAATAGCATTGGTAATTAACCAATGCTATTAGTAAACAATAAAATAAATAATTACCAATGTTCATAAAGGAATGGCAAATACTCTTATTGGTGGTAATAATCTATTATCAAACTCATACTTCCAATTTAATGAACAATTTTATCACCAGAAACAAGGAGTACCTATGGACTCCCTGGTATCAGACATAGTAGCCAATTGGAAGATCAGATTAATAAAAAATGCAATTAAAGCAAATTTCAACACTACAGTAAAAACCTGGTGGTGATATGTTGATAATTTTTTTGCAATAGTCAAAATAGATGACATAAATAAAATATTAATGAACTTGAATACTACTGACAGTAATATAAATTCATCTGCGAAATGGAAAACAATATCCTGCATTACCTTGACATTAAAATAATCCATGATAAACCTGAACATTTCCTAACTATCATATACAGAAAACCAACAAACAATTAATGAAATTGTCAGCTATAACTTGAAAATTCTATACACAGTGATTTCGTGTTAAGTCCTATAAGTTGAATTTCCAGCTGTGTCGACGCTTTTATGCAGCTCCAGTCCAATCTAATACAGATTTAAGATAATTTGATAGGTTGAACTTATGATAAGTTGAAGTTTTTTGTCTGTTACCAGGAATTTGATTTATCACATAACGACTGTAACTATAAAATTGTCGCAATCAGATAATATATGAACTGCACCATCAAAATATACTCCAATACTTTGAAATTGTGTGTACTAATGAAATTGTGTTCATTAAAAAAGAATGTAAACATTCTGGTTATCCAAATAATCTGGTGCCAAAACTTTTTAAAAATAGACTTAAAAAACTTAAGAAAGTTGATAATAGACAACCAGAAAAAAGTAAATACACCACTGCCATCATATACAGCAGAGGAGCAGACATAAAAAATTGCTCTGCCAATAAAAATGAAATTAAAATACTAATCAAACCAAATATGACTATTTAAAAGAATTTGAAACAAAAGATTTAATTGATAAAGAAGAAACTAAAAGCAAATACAAAATAAACATAAAATTTAATAAAACAAATAAAAAAGGAAGTTCATGTCTCAATCGACAAAGATGGCAAAACATGATCCTGGCAAAAAACAGGACATCGGCAGCGATGATAAAGAAAGCAGAGAACTATCTCGCAATGACTACGGTCATGATAGGTAAGTGAAAAGATGCTTTCCACCCAGAAAATTCTTTTAACTAGGTTTTATGTATGGTATATGCTTTTAACTTGGAATAAAAATAGGTCTGTAATTGTTTAACTTAAAAGAAACAAAGATAATATAAAGTCCTATTTTAATAAACAACTTAATGTCTTAATTTAAAATCTGATAGTAAAGGTGCTAAGATCTGATTTCAAATTAATTTCGAACCAAAACTGCTGTTCTCATTGGTTGTTTAAAATTCCAAAAGATATCACATTAGAATATTTTAAACAATTTTTAACTGTGTATAGTAATAATATTAAGAAGAAACCATTAATGAAGAATTTTTATTTAAAAATACAGACTCTGAGGACTATTGATAGAGCTTGTATAGTACCAGATAGTATTACCGGCAGAGAGTCTGATGTCCAGTGATTGTGATTTCACATATCCGATGAGGTTTCAGATATTGAAAAATCAGCCGGATATGCCGCATATTGGATATTTATACCGGATATCCGGTGCATCCCATCACCATTATGTAACTGTTTCTATTTTTCCCTTCCAAATAAAGCAATTGTAAATACACTTACCTGATCTTTGCCAATAACCCGTAATGGTGCATCTAATGCTTTTTTATAATAATGAAGAGCAAAATCTTTTATTCCTAGAAGAAAAAATGAATTGCTAAACATATGTATATCAAGAATTTTCAACTATGCATCTATCATACGTAAAAAAAAAAAGCATTTTCCTACTTTGACAGCTAAAAAGAGTTGTTAAAGCTTTAAAAAAGAAGGTTAAGAAGTACGAGAATATAAAGTATTTCTTTAGAGAGTACCTTCAACACTTTATCTCATTAAGTCTCAAAAATTAAATTCTCTTTTTCATTTATCAGAATATTAAATAAAATATCCTCGAGGTTGTAATGATACTGATGCAGTCCTTTTTTCAGCAATTAAATATTTGGATAAACCAAAACAACCAATATTTTTTAATTAAAATTTTTTATTTGGGAATACCTTATTCCCCCGTACATGATATATATTTCGGTTACACACATAACCATCTTCAGTCGTTTCTGGATCTCTCACTAATGGCGGCTTCTTTTTATATCTCTTCGTTCTTCTTCTTGAAAGTTCGATGAATGACGTCATCCCATGATTGGTCGATTGTATGAAGCGCATCGTTGATGCTGCCATCTGTCGTCATTATTTCTAAGCTCTCACGAATGTAGGCATATATACTATTTTTAAAGTTGGCTATTTTTTTAATATTTTTAAAATCAATGGTAATGGGCTCTTTCAAAGCAAGACGGGCCAGAGCGGTACTTTGTTTCTGGAGGTTAATGTCTTTAAAATGTTCGTTTTTTCGCTCTTTAATTTTCCTTTTTGTAACGCCGATGTAGCAATTTTCTTTATTAGTATCGTTTGACATAAAATTAATTTTATGTCAAACGATACCCATTACCATTGATTTTAAAAATATTTAAAAAATAGCCAACTTTAAAAATAGTATATATGCCTACATTCGTGAGAGCTTAGAAATAATAACGACAGATGGCAGCATCAACGATGCGCTTCATACAATCGACCAATCATGGGATGACGTCATTCATCGAACTTTCAAGAAGAAGAACGAAGAGATATAAAAAGAAGCCGCCATTAGTGAGAGATCCAGAAACGACTGAAGATGGTTATGTGTGTAACCGAAATATATATCATGTACGGGGGAATAAGGTATTCCCAAATAAAAAATTTTAACTAATTAATCCGCCGTATTAAATAATGTTTTATATGCTTTTATTACAACCAATATTTATTCAAAATACAAATTATTAATAACCTCTCATAAAATCCTTTCAGCCTAATCAAATATTTGAACTTCTGGTATTTGGCAAATATTGTATTCTAAATCTCTTTGAAAAGTCATGCACTTTTAATAGTTTCCAATACTTAATGTGTATTTTTACTGCACAGGCAGGTAGATAGAAACATAAAAGAAAATATATAAAAAAATCAGTAAAATGTATTAACGTCCTTACCTAACTGGTGTAAAGCTCTTCCAATGTTATAATAAGCTTCTTGACATTCTCCTTTCAGCTTTAAGTATTTGATTAAGAATGCAAAACCCTGAAAGTCATAAAACTTTCATATTTTATGCTGATATTTTCATTTAAAACAACAATTTTTAAGTTATTGCATTTAATGCCCCATAATGTAAAAATATAAAAATTTAAAACAGAAAAATTACAGCATATATATCAGTCAACTAGAATTATGAATCTAGTATACCAATTTTAACGAAGTTCATTAAACAGATATGGTACAGTATCAAAGAAAAAAAAAAAAAAAGACAACTTTTCACACACAAAAAACTTCAATAAGACAGACTGTTAAATAAAAATTATAAAAAAATTTAAATAAATAGTCTACGAGAGCCATTATTTCACTGCTATGATTTGATCTAAAGATCATTTCTGTCACCTTTCACACGTTTAAATAATTTCTGAACATCCTTACTTGTATAGTTAGATAGTGGCGTTTTGTAGCAAACTTCTGACAAGCCATGTGAATAAAAACTATACCCACACAACATGTAATGAAGGGATCATTGGGCCGTTCTTTCAATATGCACATATATTCACCTAGGAAAAAATAAATATTTATGATTGTTTTAATTTAGCAATGCCATTCAATTATTACACATATTTTGTTTGCTTGTTTTACTCAGTTATACAAGCTACCACTATTTGCAAACAAGCAAATTTGGACATCAACTTATTCATTTCTTAAATGTTTTGAATCAAATTAAAAAAACAATTTTCTTCATCACTTTAAAAGGAAAAAAAAAAATACCGAAACTCCTTAAAAAATTATAATAAGAAAACAATAAATTAAATTAATATAATTAAAAAAATTAAATAATATAACTAAAAAATATAATAATAAAACTGAATCATGAGAAATTCTGCTTCACCTTTGTCTTTTCTTAGTAATTGTTCTTTTACGCACTACTTTTCTCAATATTATATCAGATATTTTTAATAATTTTCCAATTTTAAGACTGCTATCCTTTCTTATGAACATTCATGGAGAACTTACTTCCATGATTTAATTAATAAAAATGTTAAATAGTAACTTTTTAAACAATCTGGAGGTACACAGAAATCTTACACATTTTTATCAGTCAGATGATACACAAGAGTATCCCTAAATACTCACACCAAAAGAAATGATGCAATACCTCAAAAAATAATTTTAGTGCAATGTGTAAAGTTAAAAACAATTAGGCAGGGCAACACCAGTTAGAAAGAGCTACTTATATAAAAAGATGCATTCAGTAAATCAGTTTTTCAGAGTGTTTTGGCCTGTATTTACACTGCACCTGAAGATAAGCACTCGAAACTTCAACTTGGCTACCTATTAGTTATGACTAAAATTTTTTTTTTCAAAATTTTGTATCTCCAGTGGTTGCAAATAATAAACTTTTGTAATCAGCTTATTAAGCAACTATTATTGAAGAAGACTAAAAAAATTTCCCGCACCAAAACATTTTTGTTTCAGATTGTGTCACGAGAACCATACGGTGCTCATGATGAAGTGTGGCTGATGCTCGACTGATTTATTTTCTGTACTTTCAGAGTTTGTAGTTCAAGATTAATATTATAATGGCATAATATAAAATAAAGTAAAGCAAATAAGAAAAAATTCAGAACCGTGCATATAGCTATGAATCCAACAAAAAGACAAGATATACCTAAAATTAAAACACTTAGCCCTTTTAATTATGCTACTTCTGGAAACAGCAAAAGATAAGAAAGAATGGGTGAACCTGATAACTGGTGATGTTACCATTCTATAGAGAAAATTTAACTTTCCAGTTTTAGTGAAACAAACAGCTATGTCAAAAGTAGTTAAATTGATTGCAGAGAATGAAAAAAAAAAAAAAAAAAAGAGAGGAAACATCATTATCCATTTCAATATGAAATAGAAAATATAGTTGGAATAATAAAAACACGGAAATTGGTTATGCCAAGAAGGCAAAGAATTATAAGAGGTGCAATTAGATAGGTAACAAGCACAGTTTCTCAACAATCGTCCATTCATTCCTCAAAGGCAGTATGAAAAAAAAAAATATGCTTCCCAATCAGAACCAATTGGTCTCTGCCACTGATGTACATGGCATATCATCAGAATGTTGTGATGAAATCTTTTCCAAAATAACATTTCTATCTGAATCAGATGAAAGTGAAAATGATAATAGGAAACAAGTCACCAGATTTTTAACATCGCAAGGAGCTAAGTTGTTGACTGAACTATGTGTTTAAATACTGCCTTAGCTGTAGTTTACATCAGTCTACCCAAATATGGAATCAGTATTCCAACACCATTAGTCAGGTGTTTGGTGAGTTTGTGATAAGAAAATGTGAAGCATAAAATAAAATATATTCTCCAAGAAGAGAAACATTTCTGCTTTCACTTCCATGGTGAACAAATTGCAAATCACGAGTATCAAGTGGTAATCTTGAACAATTCACTTAAAGAAATTTAATTAAGCGGAGTAAAATGTGAAAAACAGATCATCACAGAACATTTTCGACACACTGCGAAATTTGCAGAATGAATTTGATGTATGGAAGAACTTCAAAATGACTGATGTGTCACAACAGCAGTAAAAACTGGACAAGTCAATGGAATTGTTAAAAATTAAAAATTGCAATGGTTACAAGGGAATTTGATTAGCCACAGTACATCGGCTGCCGGTATCATATTCTTGATAGAATCGTAAAACATATATTAGAACTCTTCATTCCGAAGTCTTACACCAAGCCCACTCTTAATGAATTAGTTGATGAAGTGATAAAAACAATATGATGTCTTGCAGCAGTCCCACAAGCTAGAAGGCAAAATGATTACTGTTCCAAATACAGGTTGGGGAGGTGATTTTCGATTTCTGTATGAATTATGTGAAGAATTTCACTTCCTTAAAGAAATCGGTTGGAACCCTGTAATAAATGAACCGGATTTCTGTCTTATTTCATACTTCATTCATTCATCCTTCATACTTAATGCATTCATCTTAAATGGAGAATATCACAGGAAATAGTGTGAGCTTTCATCTCCAAAACATGGCTGAAATCTAGGTTTTCCTACCAAATTTAATGCAGATTTACCAGAAAGGGATGGATTGTATTTCCAAATTAAATTGCTCTGCATCGCTTTATAACTCGCCGGAATGCTAACAGATCTGTTGTAGATGTAACACATGCAAATATTTGTTTGAAATGTGGGGTGAAAGAGTCTGAAGAACTGTAACAAAAATGCAAAGCAATATGAAATTCATTTCAATAAATAAGTTTTGACGGTGCTAAAATTACTTGAGTTACAATTTTCACTGTCAATGGTGCGAAACATTTTTTTATGAATTGAACAAAACAATTGTCATTTTCTGAATCTGTATTAAAAAGTTCATTAGTATTTTCTTCGTGGGTGGGGGGGGGGGGGGTGGGGTATTGTCATAAGCCTACTACCTATGTCAATGTTTCAGCCAAAAATGTTTACTGCTATAACATTAGCCTACCTTTATTTCAGTCAAATTTCAGTACTACAACTTGAAATACATTACATTATATCCAAATACATTATTTCCAAATAAATTACATCCAATTACTTACCTAAAGCGTGTTTATATGTACCAGATATCATGGCATTATGACCATTCAGATATCCTAAAGCTAAATGATCTCTTTGCTGCAAATAATAATAATAATAATAATTAAAATAGTAATAATAATAGCATATTATTTAACAAATATACTGACATACATAAATCATAGATTCGTTTTATTTTTATAAAAGTGAACTTTCTTGTCTGTACATATGATAATATCCATGAGTAAGAAAAATAAATCATGCCAAACACACTGATTATAAAACACTTTCCAACACAATCTTATTTGCACATACACTAGTAGTTAATAAAGTAGTTCCCTTTTTTTTTTTTTTTTTTTGCCTTTCAGATACTCCTTGCTTAGACATTTTTTTTATTAGTACACCCTTTCTCATAAAGATATCACTGAGATTCATCATAAAAACATCAGTAAAGAATCCTACCAATCCCTTCACGTAATGAAAACATGCTTTTTTTATGAATAATTTTAACTTAAAAGGTCCACCATGGTCAAGTGGATGAGATACTGAGCATGACAGCCTGTTGAAGTGTGAAGGTCCAGAGTTCGAGCTTACAGTGTGGCAGTTGATCTAATGGTCTACAGTTTTGGCTGTTTTTTCTTTTCCAAATGTAACATGAATATGCAATGGGGGACTTAGGCAGCAGCAAACAACCCCCCCTCCCCACACGCACACACACAAAGACAGATGCCCTTCATGTAGGCTTGCCATAATGCAAAACACTCATTAACTTAAAAGGGAGGCAACAAGGCTATTTTCAAATTGCGATGGATTTTTGATAAACTCTTTAACGATTTAAATTGGTGTACTGTTCTCTATGGAAAAGATTAGAAGTTCAATAACATCCTTATTATTTCTCAAAATCGATGATAGTTATGAATGTAAATGTTATCTCATATTTTCTTGTTTAAAAATCATCTTCACTGAACAGCACAGTGATCAAACACTATTCTAGCACAGTATTATAATTTGTTTTGAATTTAAATTTCTTCTCCAATCCAGGACTCTATTCTTATCGCAGCAGAAACAGAAAAATTGCACAGTCTAGAGCACTGGTTGATTGCTGGTAATGTGATTAAGATGGATCTGCAGACACTTCAATCTTTCAAGAGTCCTTGCTTCTTCAATTTCCGAAATCAACTGAAAAACATTGTCCAAGTTCTGTGTACTTGAATTTTGCCAGTTTGGCTAAATGTTTTATTTTTTGGCTAACCAAGTATTTACTGGATATTTGTTGTTCAAGCCAAAGGCGTTAAAAAAATACATATATGTGACACTTCTTTGCCTGGCAAAATTTATATTTTTAGACTCCTAGATGAAGAGATTCACACAAATTATTTTTGCTCCGACAAAGCAAAATAATCCAGCTTGACTGTTGACCACTCTCTGTAGTGCTCTAGATGGAGAATTGTGTTTAGAAAATATTTTTCTCAAAAATAGCAAGTTTCTGTGAGGTCTTGTGTCAATGCTCTAGGAGATTTGAAAGTTTTGAGATATTGTTTAGTTCTTCTAAATTTTAATATTTCAGTGATCTTTGAACATTCAATATATCGTCATTCTCAAACCAATACCTGCTATGTGCACTTGTTGGAGATTTTGACTAGTTTACTAATCAAATTTTATATAAAAAGACTGCATGTAACTTTAAGCATTATACTAAATATAAACTTTTTCAGGAAAATGTTTTTATTCAATATCCTTGTGAGGCATCTAACTTTAGCCTTTTAAAAACTTGGATCTTAAACTACTTTTTATGCCTATAGACAATTTTTGTGTATAATTAATGTTAAAATTACACTTGAAACTATCTTTATAGCTTTAAAACTATTCGATTTTATGTTTAGCTGAACCACATTTTTATGATTTCTGCCACTACAAAAATATTTTTCACATACTCCTGCAAAGTCCCTCACATGGCCCCAAGGGTACACATACTCCAGGTCAGGAACTGCTGATTTAATACATAGTTAATCATTGCAAAGATTCAATGCAAGTGATTCCTCTTCTGTGCCTATTGTTGCCTCTAAGCTTGGCTCCTCAAATGCTCCTGCTGTCGGCCAATGCATGGCACAAATCTGAACCACAGCAGAAGCATTTAAACACCCATTGGGGAAGCAACAATGATTACAGAAGGGGTAATTACTGTCTTTGAATTCCTGCAATGATGGAGTACACAAGTTAAAGCAACTAAGGCAGTAAAACACATGTCTCTTCAATCATTGCCCTTAAAGCTTGGGCTATGTGAGGTTTAGGGATGCACCAAATACCCTATTTTGCCGAATACCGAATATTCGGTTAAAATTCTAACCGAATATTCAGCCGAATACCGAATACTTGGTTAAAATTTATTAAACTTATTAAGCCGTTATTAAACTTTGATTGCAATGATTAATTTAATTAGTTTTTTCTTAAACAATATTTCAGATGGTGTAAAACTTCAAAAATTAAAATGCTTCAACGTTTAATATCCCAGTGTGTTTCCTTTATATATTATTAATAACTTTTTTAAATATTAGTGAAATGCTGGTATTTTATTTAAAAAATTAGCAGTTAACTGACTTTACATATTTATGAACACTTAATGTTATGAGGTTTTTTTTTCTTAGTTACTGTTTTAAATTTAAATCAGTAATAGCAAGGTTAATGTAATGTGTCATAAGATTTAAGAAAAATTGAAAAAAAAAAAAAATTGAAATTTGACGTCTGAGTGTTTTCACTTACATTAAAACTAATTTCATTGTGATATTAGTTTTTTGTCTGATTGTGGAACGTTACATTAGGGCTATCTGCCAAGGATGGGGATGCCTTGGTAGGAGGACTTTCTAAGGGTTTCTAACGTTTATTCACATGTGATATTAGTAAGTAACAACTTGAATCAATTTAGTACTATGGTACTATACTATATCTTTCATTCATGCTATAAAAAATATGTATTTGTTTACCGATTAGTGAATACTTAAATTTGTTTATTATTCGGTTGCCGAATATTTAAGTATTCGGCAGAACCGAATATTCTGTTTGTCTGCCGAATAGGCAGTATACCGAATACCAACCGAATATTCGGTGCATCTCTAGTGAGGTTTTTGTTTTTTGTTGTTAGAACCTGTGAAAAAGCCATAAATGGTACAATATTTTCAACAGAGAGCATTCTTTTATACACTTCAAAAATATATATTAATTTAGTTTGATTTGAAACACAAATGAACATCTAAAACACATTTCAAAAGATGCATGCCCGTAAAACATCTTGTATTGAAATTCTTTTGAGTGCCTTTGTAAAAAAAATAGTTACTATCTAAATACATAATGTTTGAGAAGAAACATGGTATAGTGCAAATCAATAACACAAATTTTAAAACCATTGAAAACCTATTTGTGGTCATTAAAACAAGAATAGATAAACAATATTCATACACATTTTTCAATATCATTGGAAGGTGTTTTAAGACTTGAAAGAAAGAGATAATAGCCAAAGAGATAATAGCCAAAAGAGATAAGTCAAAAGAGATAATAGCCAAAGTGACACACAAGTTATCTTCATACCTTCATCATTAATCTGATACAAAATCTACTGTGTCTGTTTTCTTGACTATGAGTTACTACAAGACAGAAGAGATTCCATGCAGCTGAATTATTGATATTCTGAAACAAATATTTTATATTAAAACAAAAAAATTGGGAACTTTTTAAAAGTGCACATGTGTGTGAGAGCATTATAAAAAGCTGATCCACTTTTGCAATAAAATTAAATGAATCAAATCCTTAGCATTAATATGATAAACAGTGTACAAAAAATATAATGAGGTTTTTAAAGCAATCCTCCATATTGAAGATAGAATGTTCTCAGTCTTTAAATCCAAAAATTTGAAAACTCATCAGAAGGAATCGGTGGTAGGTTTCCAGTATAAAATATATAAATAAATAAAACTAACTTTATAAATAAATGAAATTAAGTAATGTGTAAATCAAAACAATCATTTACCTTGCACACAAGATCTTTAACTAACAGATATGCATAATAGTAGTTCTTGTTGTAAAAGCAAGTTAAAAGGGCCTGAAAATCCACTTCCTGTACAAGAAAGAAAAAAAAAAAAAAAGGAAACGGTTAATATATTACATTAGTATAAAAGCAAATATATTTCAGTATTATGTAACTATTTCTTTTCAAATAAATTACATACTACTTTTGCATAAAGCAATTAACTAAATGACTTATGAAACAAATCACCAGGTCCAAAATCAAACAAAACTATTAGATGTAAAGAATTCACACAAAAACAAGATTTGAAATAGTCATTTCAGTTTAAAGCTTAATATATAGCATGTTTTCACAACTCACAGCTGCTTATCAAATGGTATTATAATTTAATCTAGCCACTCTTGTACATGCTAGAGCTACATATAGCGAAATCTAACTTCAATACTCCTAGATACTGCATAACAAAAGTGAAAAAATATTATACTTTGTGGGTAAACATTAACAGCAAGAACAGTAAATTGTTCTATTATTTCTGTTTTACTTAACACATTTGATTAGAAAAATGTAATAATATATTCATAAATTTCTGTATTTTTATAATCATAAATTGAAGAATATTGCTGTATAACTAATTTGTATAACATACACTCTAAACTAATCAAATTTTTATCATCTGAAATAACAAATGGATAAAAAAATGTTTAATCAAATATTTCAGTTTCCCATATTTTCCCACTAAATATTTTTGGTCTAAAGATGTGATTATTTAAGATATTAATCTTAAGGTAATTATAAACAATTTGTTTACTAATATTATAACCTCTGGACTGGTTGTGACAATTGCGAAGCCCCATAAATATCAGTTTTCATAAAATTACTAGAATAACATTCTAGATTTTACATGAGAAAAACAAGATCTCTGCTGAGAAAATAGTGAAAATTTTCCTTCCATTTTCATAAGTTTCATTTCCTTATTGGAGTGAGATAGCCCACCTTTGGAATTCAGCAAATGCCAATAATGTTTACAATGAGAGCATTACTACCTTTATTATCCCTTCGTCAGAAAATAATAAAAACTTTTCTATAATTTGGCTGGTATAAAAGTTACAGCCTTCATCATTCACAAGATTTTAAGTATCGCACTGAGATGCTTAACTTTTTTTTTTTTTTTTTTTTCCCCCAACTGAGGAAGGACAGATCTTTTGCACTGGCTGAAATGATCATTTTGTTGATGCCATTTGAAGTTTTTATTAAGTTTTATATTCTAACAACAATCTTTGTCGAGTGTTTTTTGTTATGTCAAGGATTTGTCACAGATTCACTATGATCCCTAGAATTGTTATGAATAAAAAAGCCTCCCACATTCACAGATGTACTTACTTAGATAATTCTTCTGACAAGAGATGATGCTAAATGTAGAAGGTATTGCCAAGCTGGATTCGGCTTTGAGAGCTTATTTTTTTTGGCACCATATTTGGCGATAAATTGCCAAATCAGAGTGGCTACAGAAAATGAGAAAAAAGTTTCATGATTTTTCCTTGATCGTCGCACACCCAACAATGATCAAAATTACTGTGACAATAGAAAATTCCAGAGTGGAATAAGGGTCACAATGACCACGAAATTCCACCCTCTTGGTAAAAAGGGCAATTGCCAATCGGCCACTAGGGGTAATGAATTGTTACTTTTCAGTATATGACTTGTTACTGGATCACCCACATGCAGAAGTTCTGACTCCAAAAAAGTGTTTTGAATTCACATTCATGTCTGATTTCTTGTGTGATCCATATCTTAGTATGACTTTGAATACTTTGGACTCATAGTGCCGATATCACTTGAGTCTTGGATTCGTGAAGTGTCTGCATCAGTTGAGTATTCTTGTAAGATTCAGAACGAACTTATGACCCGTGAGTCAGATGCTGATCCACAACTTAAAACGGTCTCGTTCACTAGGCAAAAATGAAAGCTCCCCGATATTTGGATATTTTTTTCGAAATTCCCGGATATTTCCATGTTCCATGATCTGTTGCCAACCTGCAAATGTGGCCAGCCATGGCAATTTTCGATTAACAACTGCTACCTTTTTACTGGCAACCCTTTAGAAAAGAGTTTAAAAACATGAATTTTTTCTCATTTTTGGAGTGAAAATCTCATGTTATCATCAGAACTTCACCAAATTAATATCAGATCACACATAAAGTACCCCCTTTCGAATAAGAAAAAAGAATTATCCAAATCAGTGCACATGGCTAAAAAGCTATTGCTGAACATACATAATTAAAAAAAAAATCCAACCAATTGATAAGTACCTCCTTTTTAAAGTTGGGTGAAAATACTAATACTTTTTAAGAACAGTTATATTTTGAAAGTTGTTCAATTTGTCATATATGTGAAGCACAGATGCAAAAACTATAAATCAAGAATGATAAAGCAAAAGTACAATTCAAAAAAATATGTTTAAAGGGAATTATAAATATATGCTTTATTAAAGTAGATAAATGTATACCTTAGCCATTTCTGGGGTTTTCAAGAACATTGTGGAAGTCAAAGCAGCCAGTGATAAGTTCATCAAATCCTCAAAACGCTTTAACTCCAATAATTTCATAGAAACCTAAAACAAGTGAAATACATGCATGTTATGGTTTTTAAAATCTAAAAACACATAAAAGCAACAGAAGTTTGTATATTCCTTAAAGAAAAGTAGAAATTTAAATCATATCAACCTACTACAATTTACATAAGGAGAAAGAACAAAACAGTTAATATTATGTGCTATTTCATTATATATATTGTAGAAAAGAGTTTAGTACACACCTAATTGAACATGACAAAATAATAATGAAATGAAAGAAACCCTATAAAACACAGTAGTATAGTTTATGGTTCATATATATAAAAAAAACAATTATTATTATCTAGCAAAACAAAATAAAAAAAATTGCTGAAGTAAATAAATATATCTGATTTTAATAATTTCAAGATCAGCAACAGGACCAATCCACAAAAGCTAGTGATAAGACTTTTGAAAGGTTTCCATTATCAAACGATGTAGTAAAATGCATAATAATTATCACTGCATCAACATTCTTTTAAACTTCAAGTAGATAAACTGTTTTCATGCATTTTGAATTTATATAAAGATTGCAGAAATAAAATTTTTAGATTTGCAATAAACCATAAATATGCACTTTGGGATTCAATAAGATCCCCAAAAAATTGTTATTTTATCTGTGAAGTATAAGAGAGAAGTCCTGGGTTGAAATCGGGTTAATAAAATGAGCAGAGGGTTTGCAAAAAAGTACAATTTAGCACACAAAAGAAATAATCAATCAACACTGAGGAAAAAAAAAGAAGCTAAAATCTGCAAGGTATGCATAAACCTAAGAAGGAGCAATGGAAATAATATGAAAAGCTTCGAAAAGTTTTGAAAATAATAATTCACAAAGTATAGCAAACTTGAACAAGAAAGTTTCATTCCATTGTATTAAAATGCTGCAATTAAATATTTGGTAATGAAAGAGATAAAAGCAAAAAATATGTATACAAGTCAAGATAAATCATTAAGATTAAATACATATTAACCAAGTACAGATGAAAAAAAAATACAATATTATCTGAACGGAGAGAATAAGAAAATATTAATAAAAATAATTTCAACCCAAATTCACAAAGAAAATGATTAAATGAAACAGGATGGTAATTAAATGACATTGCATTAAGGTTTTAGTAAAATTTTGACAGAAAAACCAAATTTATTAGCATCATAATAGCTTGAGCCCTTCTCAGAAGCTATAAAGGTTTTTTAATTCCCTTCAGTTTTATTCATTATAATACCTATTATAATAATATCAAAAGGAGTAAAAAATTAATTATTTTTCTCATTCTTCTATTACTTTTTAAAATTAATTTTTCAATCATTCAATAATTATATATATTTTTACCTTATGAAGCTTTACCACAAATATACTTAATCTGCTTTTTCGTTTGCTTTTGCTTATCATTAATACCACTATACAATACCTTTATTTATTTATTAAGGGTTGACTAATGCCAACACTACAATTTAATTTTTTATGTTTATAAATTTATTACATATTTATTTGATGATAAAGACTTAATAAGGATTTCTTACTAAGGATAGCAAAATAAAAATCTCAATTTTCAAATAAAACTACAAAATCCAGACTTTTTTAAAAGAATTAACTGAAACATGGGAAGCTTTACTACATCAGATTTCAGAAGATAACTCAAAAAGTTTTTTGAAATGTGATTCTCGCATTCTCAGTACATATATGGGCAGTTAAAACTAAGTATATCACTGATCATAAATAAATTCAAATCATTAAATACACAGAAAACAATATACATCTAATTTTCTAAACTTTAAATAAATCATCACTTTAGAAATCTTGATTTAAAACATTTTTTTCCTATGAAGGGGTTATTATTTACCTTTGAAAACTAAAACATATTAAAATAAAAATAAATAACATTGTTGAAAATGCTGTACACAAAAATTGAAAGTACTGCACGAAACCAATATGCACATCAATCAAGCAATGTGTGTGTGTGTATACACACATATATATACACACACATATATATATACACACATATATGTATGTATATATATATATATACATATATACATACATACAGGATGGTCCAAAAAGGTGATAACGGGCTTTAATTCTTTATTTATTAGTGATTGGTGGACAGTGTAAATTGAAAAAATGTTCAAAGTAACGTGGAAAAAAAGACTCCATTAAGAAAAAATTTCCTCTCGTTAATTTTCAAAAAGTTACATTTTTTCAATTTGTGTACGACCCCTGTACAAAAACATTCCTAATTAGTGAAATGTGCCCCTTAGACTGAGAAGTGACATACAAAATTTGAGCCTTTCATCATACAATGTCACAGAGATATCTTCAAAGAAAGATGATAGACTATACATGATTTTGAATATAAACCCTTACTGCTAGAGTGGAAAAAAGATTTTCTTTCATAATTTCTGTATGTCCTCTGAAATGTGATCATTCAACATGATTTTTTTCACTTCAAGAGCCATTAAAAGTGGTTTAAGTCAGCATTATATTTATCTTCATATCTCTAACACTTTTTTAAAAAGCTACTGGTTTTAAAAGTTTTTTGTTGTTAAAGGTGTAGTTGTCAAATTTTAGATAAACAACATCTTCCAAAATTTATAACTGATGAGAAAAGGCAGGAGGCCAAAACATTCTTTTTAAATATCTTGCATGATTTTAGAATTTTACTACCATAAAATTCTTGCTCTAAAATGCAATACTCATTGAATACCTAAATACCAAACTCAGGACATTTTGAATATCATCCTCCTAGGTGGGTAGATTTGTTATGTCGTAAAGAATAAATAACATTTAGACTAAGTGGAAAATTAACGGGTTTTTTGTATTTAAAAGTTCTTTTTTGAAAAATGAAAATAATTAAAGAAAGTTTTATTTAAGATAATTTTGCCCAGAGAAATTAAGTTTTTGGGTATGTGAGATCATTATGGGGGTTTTGTGTCAGTTGGATTTGTAATTTAGAGATCCATGTGCTTGTCATTAATTGCGCGCTAAATGACAGATACATATTTTTCTAAGTGAAATACCTGATATAGTTTCTTTCATAATGGGTTGCACATATGTTGAAAACTACCTTAATGAATTTTGTATTTAATAATTTTTTTGTGTTTTTGGTGGCTGACAAATTTTTTTTTAGTGGCTGACAAATATTTTTTTTATATAATGATCTTCTAGTTCCCTTAATTAATATATTAACATTAATAAATTTTAACATTTTTAATCTTTTACTAATTTTCTTTTGATTTACAACAATCGCTACTGGGTAGCCATTTTCTTTTGGAGTCAGTACGATCCCGGCAGATACATGCGTTCCCGCGTCTTTGACGTTGCCAGATTCAAGGAACAAGAAATTTTACGGCCGTTCACGATGTGTTTTACATCTTGCAAATAATTAATAAGGAGTTATTAAATTCAAGTGGAAGTGCAAAGAATATTCGTTTACTAAAATATACACATCGTTATTTACAAAGTAATTTTTTGAGACCGTAATTACGAAGTCAATAAAGGGTGCTGACTTAAACATCAACTCATGGCCAACATTTCGCTGCAGCAATCGAAGTCCGAGTACGAGTGTATGATGATGGCTATAAATATCAGCACGAGAAGCGGCGTCTCTCTCTCCTGTTTCGGCTGTTGTCTAGACGACTCCTGCTGCTGTAAATTCCCTGATAGATGACTGGAGCGATGGTACTAATGGACGGCGTCTTGGGAGGGATTTGGACAATGAGACTTGAGTGAAAAATTTCTAGGAGGGCCCTCCAATCATTAACCCATGGATAAGTCTTTTTATGCATGCTTCCTTTAACTAACTAATCCTTGTCAGCCACTTTATTTAATTTTTTTTTGTGTGACATGTGGGGTTAAGCTGAAATGTAAGCTAATTTTTAAAGTGTAATAAGAGGCATTAATATGTGATATTTTCTGATAATATTGTTTAATTTGATTAATATGGGGGTGCGTAAGATCAATTAAAATAAATTTTTGTAGTCTTTGGACTAAATGAAATAGATGTTTAAGGATTAGAAATTAGGTTCTAGAGTGCCTCATGTAAATTGTTTAAGTATGTTCAGTAATAAGTTTATGTTGGAAGATAATTGTAATTTAGTAAAATTTGTTAAGCTAAATGTTATGTTAGTACATTATAATCGAGAATTATCTAAAAGGTGGAAGAAATTGAGCAGATGGTAAAAGATTGTAAAATATTTAAGATCGCTTGTAAATACATTGTTAAGTTGTAGCTGATGCTTCAGGTGTTTAAATCTAATATAGTTGTTTAATGTTAATAAATGAATTGTTTCCACTATTTAAGTGTGTTTCTTGAAGTGCATTTTCTTTTTCACTCGAACTTCATAGGGTTTTTGCAGAAATTTAGATATAACATCAACGGTTATGTACAGCTTTTTTTTAAATCTATACGATCACTAAGCCTTAAGATGATTACTTTAGTTGCTCTATCTAAATCACTTGTATTTTAGAAATTTAAAGAAATGGTTTATTTTACGGCACCTCTTTTAGAAACGGTTAAAGAATTTTAAAAGCTAATTTACAAAAATAGAAGTTAAATATTAATATACTAAATTTGTCAACAACATTTTTTCATCCCAACATATTGTAAAAAGGCGGAGGATGTCTCGTGAAAGAAAAATATACAGAGGGTGTTCACACATTTTTGTAACGATTTTGCAAAAAAATACGTAGAAATAAATATAAGAATTTTATTTTCTAATGTGTTCAATCTGATAGCCCTTTCTTTGAACTATCATATTACATCTTGATTTCCAAGATAAAAGTCCTTTTCTTAAAGCATCAAGGCTGATATTGTTCCACTCCTCCTTCACAATCTTCCAGAGTCCACCCAATGTTTTGGGATGCCGCTTATAAAGAGCTTGTTTTAAAAGTCCAAATGCACAGTAATCCATAGGAGACACGTCAGGGGACTTGGGTGGGATGCATTTAAAGGGAATAGCTTCAATTCCAGTTTCATTTCTCATTTTATCAAAAAATAGAGCAGTAGATTTAGAGGTATGGCTTGGAGCTTTATCCTGATGGAACTTAACACAGTGAAGATTGTTTGGATAAAGGGATGGAATTTCTTCTTTAAAAATAGGTGTTAAAACATACTTCTGATAGTAATCCGAATTAATTTTGACATTTTTTTCTACTTTCCTTATTGTAGGTTTTCCGTTATAAGAAATAACCATAAAACCTTTAGAAAAACTTTCCTTGTTTTCTCTAAACCAACTTGTTAAGTCTTTTTCTCCTCTTTTGCGGTAGTAAATCGATCTTTTTCTATTGCAGTCGGATAAATGTATCCAAGCTTCATCAATTGTAACTACATATTTCCATTTTTCACCTGCCAAATAATTTTCATACAACAATCTACACATAGTCTTACGCTGAGAAACATGTTTCGGCATTAGGCGATGAACATTGTGTTTTTTTGCTTTGATTAACTTTAAATCGGATTTTATAATTTTGTTCACAGTTCCTACAGAGATATTTAAAGATTTTGCAATAGTTATTTGGGTAGTTGGATTTTCCTTTAAAACATGAGATGCGACTTTAGATTTAATAAGAGGTGTACGTACCTTTGTTGGGTGTGCATTTTTTGCCTTTTCCTCAGTGAAATATAAACTTTGACGTTTCTTTCCTTTCATATTAATTATGTCACTTATTTCACGTGTAGAAATATTAAAACCATGATTTTGACATCTTTTTTTAATAACTGAATAAGAGTATTTCTCTTCGGATACCGCAAAAATATAGCCTTTGATCCATTGTTTATTTTTCAGTGACATTTTAAAGCAAAGAATATTTTTAATGCTGCAGACGATAAATAAGCCTTATTACAATTTGATGCCAATCACATTTTTATTTTCAAATAAATATTTAACTTCATGGAGAAAATCAAAATCGTTACAAAAAAATGTGTGAACACCCTCTGTATATATGTGAAATTCTTGCTTTAAAATTTAACACAAATACACCTCATGTCTGGGCACAGACTTCATGCAATTAGAAAGCTGTTGAAAATTGTTCGAATTTTGTAAAGAATTGCATTACTTCAAAGTCCCTCTAATATTTTGCTTGACTTTAAACACATTAACAACTGGTTTGTTTTTAATTTTATAAATGTAATTTTATCAAAAAACTGGCTAAATGATTACTTATGTCTTTGAAAATTAAAGAGTACTTAAAAATCTGCAGATGTTTACAATATTTTAAATATTTCAAGCCCCTTTGTTATAAATAGAACAAAAAGCTTATTTTTGGCAAACAAAAACTGACTTACTCTTCTAAAGATATCCCACATTTCTGATACGGGTACACTCTTGCCAACAAATTCAGGACAACACTTGTGGTCTACAGAAGGAAAAAAAAAAAAAATACTCAATGGTTGATAACTTTTTATCCAAATACTAAGTACTAGTTAATACTGGTATTTGATTAAAAATATCTCCAATATGAACTTTAACCAAGAGCAAATTTGCTGTTTTAAAAGTACACGAAATGCTACATGACATGTGACACTTGTGGACTTCCGTTAGTTAAAAGTATGATGATCACAAGGAAAGGATAAAAGTTAAATTATGGTTTTTTTTTTCCATCAATACTTACGTTTATCTTTATATTCTCTCAAAGCTTCATTTCTTCTTTTTGAAGTTTGGTTTGCCAAAACAGCTGATAAAAAAAAGAAAGAAAAATCTCAATATACTGGTTAAATATTATTTGAAAGAATACAATAAAAATAAGCTTTTTAACAAGAAATATTAGGCTTACTAAATTTTTCAAGTCAGAATTATAAAACATTCAAGAAAAAGGTACACAAATAGTATTTCAAAGTTCATACAAGTTTTTAAATATAATTTTAAGACAATATAGTTTTAAAGGATTTCCTAAGAACAGACCTTCATATAACATATATATATGAACATCCAGGGAAGAAATACCAGTAGATCCATGCAGTATCACCATCTTTAAAACCTGCAATTGCTTATTTAACTCACCAAATATACATTTAAATTACTTTTTTAAGCATTGAATTTTAGTACCTATTCAATGTATTGTTGTTGTTTGCTTTTTTTTTTTAACAGTACATGCGATATTTTAAATGAATATTTTACATTTTGTAATGGTGACCTATGCTCGAAGTTTCAAACATACAAATCTACATTTCAAACATCTAGTCCATGAGTATTAAAAGAACTTTAATGCATTTAAAACCTCATAAATGTTTTAATTTTTTAAAAGGAAATACTGTGATAATTTTTGCATTTTTGGAGCTACAGTAATCTATGAATTCTTAATGATGAACAATGAACTGTAAAAACCTTAATTGGCTATAAATGTCTTGTGTAAATGCATAATATGTAAACATATTGCTTAAAGATACATTTTTTTGGCAATATGCAACAGTAAGAATAATAATTTTACCAACCATTATACTCTTCATTAGTCTCCAAAACATAACAATGACTATACTGAAGAAGAGTAGCACATTCAATGAACTCTTCCCATCTCTCTTCTGATTCTAGTAGTTTGCAACGCTCATACATTGCTTCGATACCCTAGAAAATGAAAATGTTCTATCACCGCAAGAGAATGCTACTGAGAAAATAATTAATGAATTTGGCTATATTTGGGAAGGGTAGTAAATATATATATATATACATAGAGAAAGGCAGAATAATATCAGGCAACCAACCAATACAAAAAATAAACTTCATGGTACAGTGAAACTTGGATAATTTGAACTTGTTTAATTCAAAATTTTTGCTCAGTCCCTAGAAATCTTTTTTATTTCAGATTCAAAATATTTTTTATTTAGAAATCTTTTTTCTCTTCTCTTTGAGAGAATACATGTAATTCGAATTTTTGGATATATCAAACTTTATCCGTTGTCCCTTCAACTTCGTATTATCCAAGTTTGACTGTACCACTAAATGCTTTCAAAAATTTAACATAATCTAAAGGAAAATCCCTTCATTCTAAGAGAGTCCTGGCAAATTAAATATACAGACATTGGCTTACAGTATGCAAATTCATCAAACTTAAGTAAACAAATAATTACAGGGAAAATACAGCATATTGTCTGACAACAAAAGTGGACATATAAAAAAGGCACTAAAATGTTTACAGACTTGACTAAAACAGAGTGATATATTAATGACTTAAAATATAAAGCAAAATATGACTCAGATGATGAGGTTTACAATGCATATGATCCCAGTGATGTTAGAGAGCAAAGGATTTTACTTTTTGCATTTGTTTGCACGTTGTTGTATTAGTAGTGCACATGTATTTATTTCTTAAGAAGCTGTTCTTATCTATTTTCTCCTGATTAATTCTATACAATACACAGACAAATTTCATGAACTGTATTACATCCGGATTACAGACACCATCAAGGTAACTTTTTAATAGACAAAGAAAAGAAAAAAAAGAACACTATAGGACATCTCTACAACTTTTGTTAACATGTATGATCCTAAACAATTCCAAGGTATCTCTTCTTAAAAATCTCATTCTCATAAAACGGAAAAGTTGTGTGAAGAATTTAAAAGTTATGTGTGGCATAACTAAACATTCAGAATTTATGAATACCTATCAGGTACACCAGGAAGCTTAAAGACTTGCTCAAATTGATAATGTTTTTGCAATTTTAGAAAGTGCAAATGAAGCACAAATCCTATGCTATTTTAGATTGGTGCATTACTCAGTAATTAATTATTAATGATGGTTTTATGAATAGTTTCACCAGGAACACAGTTTGTTAAGTAGCACTAATTAAGAAATAACATTAATGAATTTTTGCATTGCGTAAAGAATGCATTTTAAACAAAACTACTAAGTTCATTACTGCTGACTTTTTTTTTTAATTCAGGGTTAAACTTTTAAAACCACCAACTTATATCTAATAATTTATGAATGTGTATAGGTAAAGAAGCATGCATTTCTTATGTACTTTAATTGAGCCATTTCGACATTTTTTATGAGAATTTCGATTGGTATGGATAAATGAACAGATAAAAGAATAAAAACTGCAATATAGGGACACTATAGCTATCACACTGAGTCAGTGATAGCAGATCACTGACTCAGTTCCAACTCTGGTTTGTACAACTACAAAAAATAAAACTTTTACCACCATTAATCCAAAAAGATTTCAAAGTTAAGCACGAAAAACACAATAAAATCCACACTGTATATGTACGATCAGGTTGAAATTTTTCATAGCTATGCAAAAATTTATATATACATATATATATATATATATATATATATATATATATATATATATATATATATATAAACAAAATAATTTGCACTACTTTAAAAATCTGAAACTCTGCCCATTCCATAGTTTTTAAGCAATTTTTTTTTTTTTGTAATTCTCAGCCTTTTTCTATGTGTCTGAGAGTAAAAAAATTTTAGCATTTCAGTAATAAATAGGTATCATAAGTGATGCTGATGTCCCAATTAACAGGCTTTGAAGAGAAAATTGCAATTCCAATTAATTTAAAATAGCTTTCTGCGATTATCCTGTTTAATTAATTATCACAAATAAAATGGTTGCCTCTGCATGAAACAATGACATGATAGAAGAGGGGCGGTTCCCAGCAAAACAGTCTTTTGAAAACAAAAAGTTTCTGCAAATGCACTTGCAGAGAGATCCCACATGAAAAATTTCCCACATGCATTTTCAGAAGAGCATCCCATTCCCATGACAGTAATACAATAGACTCTCTCTTAACCAGCCTAATTGGGACTGGGAATGAGCCGGTTAACCCATTAATGCCCAGCATCCTATTTTTAGGATGGTCACAAAATTCGTTAGTTGCAAAAATAAAGAAACATTAATTTATTTTCCTAATTCAATTTCTTGAATAATAAATCTGATTTCCACAAAATACTCAGCGATAAGAAATAAAATGCGAATCATTCACTATTTTATTCATATTTTTAGAAAAGAAGTACATTCTTCAAACCCCACAAATGTCGGAAATTTCTTTATCACGTCTGGCATCAACATAAATTGGAGAGTATGATGAAAAAAGTCGGGCGCTAATGGGTTAAGCGGAGAATGAAAAAAAATATATATATAATTAATTGATAGACTGCATTATAATAAATGCTTTAATTTATTAAAAAACTAGCTGAAGTACCCGTTCTTCGCACGGGAATGAATGGACTTTTTGATATTACGATTTGTGGTGATTACTATTCATTGTAATAAACAGATATAGCAAAGTGAATATCGCATTATATTGTGTCCAATAATCATGCATTCCGAATTGCAAGGCAATCGTTTGTACGGTGCAGAAGGCCATGCGGCGTAGCGCAATCTAGTGGCGAGTTTTAGCAAAATGGATACGTCGAAAATATTTTTCGCATTCAGATATCGATGTATACGAATTTTCATGACTATCGGCTGGACAGTCCTGAAGTTCATGTGTTGACGCGACATCTAGTGGCAAGTTATAGGAAAATGGATAGCGCCAAACTCTTCCCCGTGTTCAAATATCTATGTATACCTATTTTCATAGCGATTATTTGCACAGTCAAGAAGTGATACACTGCAGGGCCATCTAGTGGTTCAATAAAGTAATGATTTGCTACAGCGCCGTCAAGTGGCGAGTTATAGCAAAATGGATAACGCCAAAATATTCTCATTGTTCAAATAGCTATGTATACTGATTTTCATAGCGACCGTTTGAATGGTCAAGAATTTGGCCTGCTGCAGCGTCATCTAGTGGCGAGTTAAAATAATAATGCATTGCAGTGTCATCTAGTGGTGAGTAACATCAAAAGGAACGCAGTTAGAATATATTCTTCGTGCTCAAATGTGTAAGTATAAAAAATTTTATGCTGATCGGTCGAACAGTATAGAAGTTGATGCTTTGCAGCGCCATTTAGCAGCAAGTTACAGCAAAATGGATAGTGAAAAATATTCTCCGTGTTCTAATATTCGCGTGTACCAAATTTCATCGAAATCGGTTGGACGATATTCGCATAGCAAACGGCTAAACGGAATAGAATTCAACGTTGTGCTGCGGCACCAAGTGGCAAGTTAAGGAATAGCATAAAAACCTTCTCCATCATAAAAGACTTAGGTGAACCAAATTTCATCGTGCAACGGTGCTCAACGGTGCTGGAGTTTTTCAACCTCATAAACACATACCAACATTCATTTTTATCGGCACCAGTGTTATTATATATACCAGTCTCAAATAAAATCCAGTTTCAAATCTAAGCCTCACCAAAGTGCCAACATACGCCATTTTGCAAGAGTTTTTTCAGGGAATCATTCGAAGCATTGAATTAGCAGCAATCAATATGGGAAATGGTTCGACCGCCAAAGAGTAGCACGCATTTATTTGAAAATTGGAATTCCTTAATACAGCCGATTTTTTTTTAATTATCAACTATAATGTGTTTTATTCATCGTTACTCCGATGTACTAAATGAGAAGATTTCAATTTTCTGAAATTTGGCGGAATTCCCCTAATTTAAATCAATGTACTCAATTGGCGAGAATTCTGAAGTTAGATCGCTTGAAATCCCTTAATAACTGCATTATTTCTTCACGGATCATTAAAATTTAACGCTGTATTCTAATAAAACCTTTGCACTTGTTTTCAAAAATCTATTTCCTTAAGCTCTCAATAAATTGTGCAAAGCCGAAAACTGTGCCAACCGCTAGAACTCACTTACTCAAAATCCATATTTCAGCCATTTTATTTTTTCGCCAAACTTAAAAAATTTACACATTAGCCTCGGAAATCTTCAATTCTTATTGTTTTGCGTGTAAAGCATTACATTCCTGCTCTGATTTCCCATGCACACGATATTATAATTAAAAAAAAAAATAACCTTACGAATATAAACTAACAAAAAAAAATCATTATTATTATTCTTTTATTTTTACTTTGAGAATTTAAAACATTTTATTCGGCAAAATCGCCACACATGGCAACCACGATCCTTATTTCACGCTTTTTTCACTACAGGGGTTACAATTACGGAAAGATTTTTGCGTGAAGAGCATAAAAAATCTCTTAAATTCCGGGAACGGGTGGACTTTCAAAGTTTTAAAGTGGACTGTGATTTATTCTATATTATTTTACATATCTGTGCTAAATTTCAGGCCGATAGGTCCATTTTTGTGGATTTGTATACGAATCAAATCCACAAACAAACAAACAAACAAACAAACAAACAAATAAACAAACAAACAAACAGAATTTCATTTTTATTCATAAGATTTTATGTACCATTGGGTGGAAAGTTTTAAAATCATCAGTCATTTGTTTTTCTGCTGAAGACTGAAAGTTCGACAACTTACTGCACAGTTTCGTCATTTACTTTTTAACGCATCACATCGTTGGAGGAAGCTAATGCTTGTCGTTCTACACAGCATAAAGCCTTTTCCCAGTGCTTTTGCTCCATCTGTATGTGATATGACGGAGGTCTGTGTCAGTCATTGTCGGAATTTTTTTTTTTTTTTTTTTTTTGTATTTTTTAAAACCCTTTTTTATTATTTAGGTAAAATACGGCCGGTTAAAGCAGAGATACGGATGAACAGATGCTGGTTAAGATAGAGTCTACGGTATGTGTTTTGAAAATGTGAGGAATTTCTTCATGAGTGCATTTTCCCTGACTTTTCTCAATGTTTTTATCCTTTTTAACTTCCGGAAAATACTCCATTGGGGTGAAATGAGAAACCTGTTACAAATGCATCGTAATAGAAACAGGTTTGCATTTTTTGTAATTTATGAAAAAGAAAATGAAATAAAATTTACACTATTGGACTGATCGGCTTGAAAATTCACATAAATATATAAAAGAATATTGTATAAAAGTACCCTATTTAAAAACCTGAAAATCTCCACTTTTTAGAAACTTTTGACATCAGAAAAGCACAGTAAAGCAGTTTATTTGAAAAAGTTTCTCGAAGTTATCCAGATTTTTGTTTTCCTTTAATTTAGAAAGAATTTAACAATTTAAGCAACAACAATTTTACTTTTACCAAATGTAATAATAAAAACAGAATATGAAGTTATTTATTTTCAGTGGGACGAGATTAAATGTATTGAGTGTAATTTTTTTTTCAAATGTTTTTTCTAGAGCTTGTTGCAATTGTCTCCACAATTTATCTTAGTATGGATTTAAACATGAAACACCTATTAATACAGTGTTAGAAAACCTTAAACAAAGTACATATCACATGATTAATATTTTTTTTAAAGATAACATATATATAATTACCAAAACATTTTCTTTTCCTTCTTCATAATCTGTAACAAAATTCAAGAAATAGAATTAATTCTGAGCAACTGCTCAAGAGTTAGAATAAAATCATTTAGCTACAAAAAATGTAATGAAGTCTACGTACAGGGTATCACAAAAATATAGATTTGGATGTTTATTCATTAAATATTGATCACAGACATACATAACAAGTTACAAAGTTACATTTAAAAGGGTACAGAACATTATGAAATCAATTAAACTTTTCAATAGATTGAGTAATTACAAAAACTTAATTTTTAAACAGCCCTCATACAAAAAATTCCCAATTAGTAAAATGGACACCATACACTAATTAGGTGGCATGCAAAATTTGAGTATTTTACCCTAAAAAGTGTCAGGGATACGGAAATATACATATGTTGTATCAAATCACTTTTCAATAGACTCTGGAAGGAAAATTTCACTGAATGATTTGTTTCTGAGGCTGTACAGAAATTACGAAAGAAAACAATTATTTGCACACTAGCAATAAACATTTACATTTCAATTCATATATATGCCCTGACCAAATTTGTTTAAAGATATGACACTTTTTTATGATAAAAGGCTGAAATTTTATCCATCATCTAACTATTGTATAGAGCACATTTTACTAACCGGAAATTTTTTAATTTATTTTTATACAAAGGTTATGTAAAATTCTACATTTTGTATTTACTCAAATTTAATCTCCTGAAAATTGCAATTGATTTCAAAAAGTTCTTTAGCCTTTTCTACATAACTTTGTAATTTATTATATATACCTATGATCAAAGTTTAAGGAATAAAAGACAGGGTCAGTGTTTTTGGGACACACTGTATATTTTTATAATTATACTTCATTTAAATTAGTAAAATGAAGTCTGTCTTTTGAAAAGTCATTAAAAAAAATTTTTTTTTTCAAAACAAATTTAAAAAAAAATAATAGTATTTAGCAAGATATTTGATGGAAACTTGATTTTATTTTTATTATTTTTTTTTTTAAACTCAAGAACTTGATTTTAATAGCTTCTAATATTAGGGGCTTATTCACAAATTGAATTTAATGTCTCTTTTATCAGCTCAAATTCAAATATAAGAAAAGCCTGGATATTAAATATCATAATAATAAATTTAAAAAAAAAGAACACAATATCATGGCTAAATTTATTTGATGCCCACTACATATTAATGTAAGAAAAGAAATAACAGGGGAAATATACACTTAAATATTTTTCTTTCTTTTTGTACTTACATTTCTGTAATTTAAGAACTGTCCCTTAACCAAATTTGATGTGATAAGTGCTTAAAACTTCAAAGTTTTTGTAAATTATTTTTTAAAATTATGACTTAATATTTTATTTGAAATTTGCTGTACACAGTCACCCTAAAATGTTGTTTCCTTTTTCAAATTTGATATACCGGGTGATTCCAAATAAATCTTAAAAAGATTCAAAGTAATTATCTTTTAATTTATAAGTAGTAAACACATACTTTTAACTAAAAAAGTTTGTCAAATAAAGAATAGCATTCAGATATGGCAATTTTTTTACTAGGGGATATTTACATATAAAAATACTAATTTAAATTTTTATACAGTCCTCCATTTCCTATCAATTATATTTAGAAAAATGTTGCCTTGTGTCTAAAAAAGTAAATAATATAAATTCCACGTCTCTAAGTGAAAATGTTACCAAGCTATTTAATGTTAAAAATGACAACTTACACCACTTTACCTTTTGTTTTGGCATCCGTTCTCAGGAGAAAAGGTCTTTAGGGTACACGTAGGGTATGAGTTGACAAAAATTAAATGATGATCTTTTGGTTGGAAAGTTGCAAATAAACCCATTCAAGCATGAATAATTAACAGGTACATTTTTACATGGACTGGTGGATACTGCATTGTGAATTTATCAATGATTTAGTCTTTTAGGAGGGTCATCCACTAATTACTTCATTCTTTTAGAGAAGGAATTTCAAAGTGTAACAAAGAATGGCAAAGTAATGACGTGGGTTAACTTAGAAACTGCCAAACATGCATTATAGGAAAATTTCTAACTAAAATAGATTTTCCAGGAGTCAAATGCCACTGTCGGATGGCCAATAAATATAAATTAATGTCAGTTGAAAAGTTATTTTATTTTTCCCATTTCTGAGACAGCCCCTTAGTGTTTGGTGACAAATGCTAAAATTTTTAATTTACAATATCTCGGTAAATATTCCACTCAGAAATAGGTGTGGTTTTTTTTTTTTTTTGCTATTTCTTTTACTTTCTTAGAGACGATGCAAATTTCCCCCCAAATATAATTAATAAGAAAGGAGGGACAGTATAAAAATTTAATTTTGTATTTAATATGTATACAGCCCCTGGTAAAAAACTGCCATACCTGAAAGCCACTCTTTATTTCATGAATTTTTCTAATTGAAAGTATGTTTATCACATATGGTCTAAACGATTAATGCTTTAATATCTATTTTGAATTCCCCGGTATACATACAGAATTTTATAAAATGTATTGCAGAAAAAATAACTGCACACCATTAGAAAAAAAAAATTGTAATTAAAAGGATAATGTTAATGTCAAAAGATGTTTATCTGATAAAAAAAACTAAAGTACTCAGCATAAATAATGCATATAGGGAGAAAGAACGAGAAGAAATATATACCTTGTCTCAATGCACTAGCAGCTTCATCAACTTTTCCTTGAGATAAGTAAATTTTAGAGAGCGCCAGTCGAGCCTCTTGATAGGATGGAGCCATTGCAATGACCTTTTCATAAGCTTTGATGGCATCATCCAGGTTAGATATAGCCACTAAACAATCTGCATACTTCATCCATACTGCAGGCTGAAATAAGAGTTTGCAAGAAATTACTACTGTAAAATACCACGAAAGCGCTCACTTAATCTTCAAAGGAAATTTAGATGCATTTGGGGAGGTTATGGATACACAGTAAACATAAGCTATTGTACAGAAATTGACCAGCATTTTCCAGCTAAAATTAAGTGTCATGAAAATCATTTTTAAACAAACACATGTTATATATTTTTAAGTTGCATTGATAAAAAAAAAATATATATACAGTGCAAGAAATTAGTGTATTAATAAGAACAATGGGAAAGCAATTACAGTATGGAAACTCTTATCCAGAAACCAGTTATCCAGAATCATTTTTCAATCGATTGAATTCCTATTTTTTCCGAAAGAAAAGCAAAAAATGAGTTTTTTTAATGTTTCTTATGTTTTTGTTCTTTTATTTTGAGTTCTACAGCTAGAATTTATAAAGTAAGCAATCTGGTAAGGTATTTTATTTATTTTTTTAGTGTGTGACCAAGTTTTCAAGAAGTTATCATATATTTACTACTTCCTCTCTAAATGATTATTATTTATCTTGATCATATTAAGAGTTTTTTTTTTATATTATTTTATAGTATATAAACAATTAATATTTAGTTCTAATTAAAAATAGAGCAGAGTTTCTACAGATTTTACAGCTCTTGCTTCCCCGACTTTCCCTGACATTTATCACGCTCTTCCCTGACTTTATCAAGCGTGCTTTCCCGAATTTTGTGTTTCTATTTTTAACATTACATCCTTTAATTAATAACTTTTTATATATTTTGCACCTTTTTTCACAAATAATAAAAATAGTAAAATTAATATATACAAGAATCTTATTTGACATCACTGGATTCAAACAAAAACCATGTTTGATAATAATTTAGGATAAAATTAAGCATATTTCAACTGCACAAGATATGCTCATAAAGAACACTTTTTAAAATTATTTATAAGGTTGAATGAGAAAATGAAAGTAAAACAATTTCTATATTTAGGTTCAAACAGCAAATATTTTCTTGATTTTACCACAAAATTCAATTTTTCTTGCATTTGCTTGACCTTTCTTCAATTTCTGCTAATTTCCCTGACTTTTCCCCCAAATCCCTGACCAAAACTCATTTCCCTGACTTTCCAGGTCTGTAGAAACCCTGTAGAGAGTAGCATTTATGCTACCAATCAAATCAGTAGATGTCATGTTAATCCCCAACCCAGTTATCCAGAATACACCCAGTCCCAACCATTCCGGATAACAGGTTCTATACTGTAAAATCAAATACTTTATTACTTTACATTTAAAACTTTATGAGCATAATTTTTTGAAATTATGATTCTGAATTAAGAATTATGCTAAAAAGATAAAGCAGTTGTTGTTTTCTGATTATGGGTTCTTGATAAGAGAGGTATAAATTTTAAGATCAAATGTACAAAATGATAACTACATACACATTTTTAAATAATACATAAATAAAATATTGGCAAATCACATTCAATAATGAAATCTGTGTATTGTTTGACAGGGAAAAGACCTTTTAAGTAAAATTACTTCAGGCTTACAACAAAAAGTAAGTTTTGTAATACTCATGTAATTCCACTTGTACCAGAAAATACAAGATGTAAGAGGATTAAAGTCATAATTTCACAAAGATTTTCCAAAAATACATACCAAGTTATAATTAGAAGTATCCAGCAATCTCAAAAGAAGATCTTTGGCAGAAACAAATTCACCTATTTCCATCAAAGATTCAGCAACATCTAAATACAGGTCACCAATTTCAGAAGGCTTCTCATTATATAAAGATTGTATGAGAGGCTGAAATAAAAAAGGTTTCATTCATTAAAAATGTATAGCAGATTAAAACAAGGAAAAGTAAAGCTTTTGCGCATTACAGTTACAGAATTTAAGAACTCTAATGAATAAAACACACTGCATTAGATAGACAAAATGATGCCTACTGTGCTTTTATCATAAAAAAAAGAGCAAACATTAAAATCGACAAAACATGTAAATGTTAACATTCTGTACTAAAATATAATAAGTTTTGTACGAATTACATAGGAAATAATGATTAGGATATTTGATCATTTGGTGCTCAGTATTGAGCAGAGTTGAGCAAAGTACACTGAGAATGCATTTTCGATACAAAATACGAAATACATTGATTCAAACACTAAAACACAAAATACTTCTTGAATTCAAAAAATACAAAATGCATGTATTTTCAAAATACATACAAAGTACAAAATACATGTGAAATTTTGATTGAGAATTGTGATTGAAGAATTTGAATTGAAAAGAAGCTAAATTTTCAACGAAAGATCACAGTTTATTTTATTTAAATACATTTTAACAAGAATAACAAAAGCAATCTTAATAGTTGTGTTAAGTAAAAGGTGGCATTTGTTTTTTTAAATCACTGCCTTTCAAAATTATAGCAATAAGACCCGAAATAAACCATTTCTGAGAAATTGCATTAATACTCAAAAAGCAAAGAAAACTATACAGTTTCAACATGTGAACAGAACAATGAATCTTGTTTGTTTCTAAATCATTTATAAAAACTTTAATTTCCAAAAGACACAGTGTGTAAAATAAAGCTCTATATTTAATATTTATTATTTATTGATTTCAGTTGAATATTTGAATATAAATGCTCAGCTAACTCACAGTCTAAAAAAAAAAAAAAAAATTCAAGTTTTGTCTTTCAGTGAGTTCTCGAATTCATCGTCGAGTGAAATATTTCATATTATATTAAAGTTTTCAGCTTCCATGATCGACACTGCACCTTCTCTTTTTCATTGCTATCTGCAGACAAAATTTTTAAAAATTTTCATTAAGAATTGCACAAAAGGTTTTAAAATCATCTCTAGAATGGAAAATTGATTCACCCCATCCTACTACGGGAAGCTGTCTCTCTAATGGTCCTGAGTAGAGTTGTTTTACTCAGGTAATGCGAATCTGCCTTAAAACCAGGGCTTCAAACCATAATTTTTTTTTGTTGTTGTTCCGGTTCAACTGAAAAAAATATATCGGTTCAGTTCTGGTTTTCGTTCCAACAAAAATAACGGTTTTCAGTTCAGTTCTAAGTGAATAATTTTATTTTAAGTATATTCTTATTAGCACTAAAAATACAATTCTATAATAAACAAAAAAAAGGAATTCTATCAAAACTTAAAAGATTTTTATTCTTTTTTTAATTGGTATAACATGTGAATTGATACAATTATCTTTTTATGATGTTTTCCATTTTGCTTTATTTCAATTTGGAATTTCAGAAACAAAGTTACTCATTGCTAGTTCAAGTGTAAACATAGTTTTAAACATAAAATAGCATAGCTAAACTTCCGGTCAACCCTAGTTTGATGAAATCGAATTAGACCTGACGCATGCTTATATGGGAGGAAGGCTCTGAGAAAGAAAAAGAGACTGTACATGTAATGACGATATATGTTTGACATTGAATTAGACACTACTGATAAGCTTCGGTTACAGTATCAAAATGACTGACGGTATATTGAACCAAAATTAACCGATATTTATTTTCAGTTCAGTTCTGATTTTTGTTCCGACAAAAATAGTTTTTTCAGTTTTCGGTTCAAAGACCTGGATAAACCTCCTTAAAAAGTACTCCATCTAAGGCATCTGCTCCCTTAGACAGATAGCCGTCATGTAGCTTTGTCTTTTAACCCCAATAACCCATTACACTACTGCAGAAATACTGACAGTCTTATTTTTCTAGAACTTAGCATCACATTTTAAATTGTTTACAAATTGCCTTGAAGAATCCAATAAATACTACTAAAAATGTTTTTACTACTTTTGGCTTCATTTACAGTGTAAATCGAGAGGCATTCCAAATGAAAGTCTTTTCTTTCCCTTTCCTGATTAGTTAAATGTAAAGATCAGAAGAGATCCTAACACTTCTTCAGTTAATTTAACCACCTGTGATTCTGGTGCAGCTCATAAATTACATCAAAAGAAGAGGGGGAGTGAAAATCAGCAATTTTATGATTTTTGTTTGCACACACTATCTGAGCAATCTGTGGTGTTACGATTAATTTAATGTCAGAATACAAAATGTATTTTTTGTATTTTGAAAATACAAAATACAAGATACAAATGTATTTTGAAAATACATGTATTAGCGATACTGCCCAATTCTGGTATTGAGCTTCCACAGACACCAAAAAGTATTATTTTCTATACATCTTAAGTTTGATAAATGACATGATATGACTTCACTGCTAAATTTATAGATGTTCAACTGAACAGTAATTTACATTGTTCAAATTTTTTTTCTGTAACAGAGGCAGCACAAAGGTGTGAAAATAAAACATTCTTTATTATCACTTTTTCTCTTTGGATTTTTATTTATTCTTTTCAAATTCATTTCAAATGAGAAAAAAGTACCTAAATGAGTTTAAAAAATTTAAAAACAAAATAAGTGTGTAATCAAAGGGTTCTATGGAATACAATTTGATCACTTTTAATCTTGATCACATTAATAGTGATACGTATTTTGATACTTAAGATAGATTTGAATTGCCTTTAGTCTAACCACTAGCCATAATATTAAAATAGAACCAAGCTGCATTAAATAAAATTATCAAGCATTATTCCATCAATTATCTTTAAAGTAGTGTAAACAAGGTTACAATACTACTGGAGTTAATATGAAAACCAGTATCCTAAAATATTGTATTACTTATGAAAACTATTTAAATCATATGCATCAGGCAAAATAATAATATCTTCTTGAATATTTTATATATCATAAAACATTAGACAACAGTTCATGGAACATTCATATACATTAATATCAAGATAAAATATGCATCTTAAAAAAATAAGCTTACTTTGACAGCATTCATAGATTTTAAATGTATCAAACAAATCAAAATCTTGACCCACAAGTCTATAGGTAAAACTTCTGGAACAGAACAGCTTAAAATGGAGGAAAGAAAAATTATAAAGACACAATAAGCACTTTTTTATACATACATAATAACAAATATATAAAACTACATGTATTTTAACATTAGTAAAAAATAATAAACTCCCGCAAAATCTAATGTTATTTTTCTTAGCCCATACCAAAATCAAAACTTTTACTGAGACAAAATACTGTGGTGTGCTAAATATGTTGAGCAAATATTACAAATCATTGATAAGAGAAAGCACACATAGCCAGAAAAAACAGAATCCCAATCCTAATCCTTTAAAAATTTTCTGTCTCTGTATAAGAAAGATATTAGGAGTGCATAATTTATTATAAAGTAATACATTAGGCTTTGAGCAAACAAGGAAAACATAAAAGTAAAAGAACAAATAAAACTGCGATACAGTGACCTCTCACTTATGCACGGACAGAGGGGAAGTGAGAAAAGCCTACAAAAGTGAGAGACGTGCACAAACGAAAAATTACAAAAAGGAGTTTAAAAGTGAAGTATCAGTACAGTGGCCTAGTATTATATTGTTAATAGTATGTAAATACTGAAAAATGTAATAAAACAAATTTCGAAATGCAATTTCTTTTTAATGAATTACACTACTTTTGATGAACACCAAGAAAATGGAAATGGCTATATACACAAATTTCATTTTAATACTGTTCCTGCTTGCTTAAAATAATATAAAATGGAGAAAAAGAGTAAAATTCATTAAATAAGCAACATCTGTCTAGTTGAAAAATCTACATTTTGAATAAAGAGCCTTTTTTTTTTTTTTTTTTTTTTTTGCAATGCAAATAAGCAAGAGGTGCTTTCTTAGTGCAGTGCATAAATGAATGAGAATTATCATGGTTTTTCTTTGTCCCCAGATAGAACTGGGGAAAAACACACAAGTGAGATTGCATTAAGTGAGAGATCACTGTAATGTACCAGCTCTAAACCTGTATATGTAGAAATTTAAAAAAATACAAATTATAGAACGTTGTTATTTTTTTATAAACTATCTAAATGTCTAACTATTGAGTAATGTTTAAAAAATTGTCAGCAATTTACAAAAAAAAAAAAAAAAAAAAGTGTTTTTAATACATAAAAACAGACTATAAAACATCCCCCTCCTTCCTCCCATTTTAAAAAGTTATAGTTGCCACAAAAAGTTGAGTATTAGACAAATAAATTTTATCTGGTTGAGATTACTGCTAGTTTTTATTTGGAAACTAGTTTATACAAGGCAAGTTTCTTTTAAGAAAATATATTGAACACAAATGTGTTTCCATGCAATATTGTTTGAATTAGCCTGTTAAACAAATGCTGTTAAAAAAAAAAACTTTTCATTAATACTTTTTTTAAATAAAACTCTTTACACCTTTGCATATTAATATCAAGCAACTTATAAAAACTAAAAGGAAAAAATACTATATATAAAGGGGAAAAAGCTTTTCATTTTATTGTAATTTAATTTATTTAAAATCAATCAATATAATTATGATTTTTAAAAAATCTTTTCTTCTCCTCATTAACAACCTGGATCATTTTTAATCTGTTGAAAATTATAAATTCCATTTTATATCATTAAATATCGAGTCTGAATTTTTTGGTCAACCATACAGGAAGTGAAATCGTTTAATAACAACTGTGTTTGTGTGAAACCAAGTAAGCAATAATAAAAATGAAAATTGGCAAGTATAACATATCAATATAACAGCATTCAATGCCCTGAATAACACACATTTTTCAATGTAAAATTTGAACCCCTGGGGGAAAAACAAACATGAAAATTAAATTAACTGATAACGGGTTTAAAGTGAACACAAAAAAAGACAATGATCATCAAAATATTTAATAATTTAAATATTTTGAGTCACTGTATGCTTCCCCCTTCTTGTTATAGATTTTCTAGGGGTCAACAATTTATTGGATCTTGTCCGACAATTTGAGTATAAGAAACAACATCAAAATATTTAAAATCTACCTTTCTACTGAAACAAAATCTTCATCATTCATAGCACTAACTTCTTCAAATGATGAAATAATTCTGTCTGGCATATGAAGAATAACTCCACAATGCTGAACAAAATTCTTCAAAATAAAATATAAATGTAAACTTACATTACGCATTTTTTTTAACATACAGTGAACTTTCCTAACATGATTATTCTCAAAAATTACAAAACTAGTCACATTATAAAGGTGGTAAAGTGTGGTGGTTATATAATGAAATTTTACAAAAAGTGGTTACAATAAGCAGATGGTCTCTTTACTAGATTCAGCTGCAATTAATAAGGAAAAAAAAAAAAAAACATAAATAATAATCATGCATTAACATTTACTTAATTGGTTTTCAATAACAGTTATTTTATGCTATTGTTACTCCTAATTAAATAGAATAACTACAAATAAACTTTTTGAAAGTATACTAGTAAAAACTACGGGGGGGGGGGTGTATTTAAATATATATAAAGGGTTTTCAAAATTAGATGAACAAACTTTTAGGTAAGTATGTTACACCAAGACAGTTCAGAATCACATAGCAATGTAGGGTCGTAAACCTCGTGTATCTGATAATAATCACTTTGGAAAAAGTGTTGAAGTGTGCATCGAATTTCTTAACCAAGTTTCCGAAACAATGGCCTCCTCTGACAATTTCATCAATGCAATGAGAGAAAAAAAAATGAATTAACAGTTTTTATTAAGTGCAATCTGTGAAGAAAGTTAAGTAATACACTTGAACTCTTCTTCTAAATGCAGGAATTTATTGAGCAATTTTTTCCAGGGTTGCATTTTTGTGAAAACTGTTGGTTTCTGTGAATTTCAATGTATATTTTTGTGAATTTCAACATCTATTTTTGTGAAGTTTCATACTAATTTTTGTAAAAGTAATATTTTTTTTTTCTTAAGAAAATTTACAAAACAAATTAAAATATACTGTAAAATGCCATGGACGTTTGTTTCCATTGATCATATTTTTATGAAGGAACCATTTTAATTTATTGGATTTTGTGAAGAGGCCGAAAAATGGACCTAAATTTTTTCTGCATTGATCCCTATAAAGTGATAATTAAAAGGTACGTGAAGACGATGTTTCCAACCCAAAATCCCTATGTCATTCTGAAATGTTTTGGTGTAACCTAAACAATTTTTTTAAATTTCCTTAAATTGCAATAAGCACATAGAACAGCTATATAGTAGTTTAATTTAAATTAATTTTCTTGAAACCGAATGGTAATAGACCAGTCTAGAATATAATTCTTACTTTTAAAAGCTTAAACACATACTGATTAAACTACACTAGCTTACAATGATTTACAAGGAAAACAATATTGCATTGCTCATCCAACTACTTAAAACAACTTTAAACCAAAAAACTAAAATACAAAAGTTTAAAATTTACTTCCTTTTGTAATTTTTTGCTGCATTAATATTTACATTGAAATGATACTACACTGAATTAAATTACGAAGTAAAAACATAAATGACATTCGTTAGCAAAGTTTTTTTTTTTTTTAATCAGTATTACCTTTACTGCTTCTTTATGAAGTTTCTGCGCTAATTGTAATTCTAAAAGGAAATTTACATCTGAAACAAAAATGATAGTCCATTAAAACACATTTACTAACTTCATCAAACAGTAACAAAAATTTATGCACAATCATTAAGAATTAAATAAAAATTAAACTGGTATACAAAATCATTATAGTTTTAGAGCTAATTAAAAATAGTTATTGATATTATTCATATAGAAAACAATATAAACAATCATTTAATTACTATTAAGAAAACCAGAAGTATGTATCTTTTTCTTTATATTTAGATATATTCTCAAAAAAAAGGGGGGGAGCAAATAAAACCTGTTTATAGACCTTGGTAAAAGATTTGTTTTCTTTCTAACATGTCTCTACAAAATTTAGGACTATCAAACTAAGTATCGAGTCTTTCCTCAGTAATTTAGGCATACTCTTGGGGAAAGATCATCACAGTAGGACTTCTTAAACCCAGAGTTCCAAACTCCAGAGTAAATTTGGTCTTAAAATAATTCAGCTCTGAGCTAAACAAAACAAAATTTAAACGATAAACTTCATTAATTTTTTTAAAAGCAGCTTTTTGTTGTGTATAATAACTTCTCAATAAATGTTTTATTTTCATTTAATACCTGTTTTTTTTTTTTTTTTTTTTTCTTTCAAGAAAGATAAGTCCACTTTGTCACAAAGTTACCTTACAATTAATATTTTTCAAAACTCATATTACAGGATTTCTATAATCTGGAAATTTCTGCAATGTGGAATCAATAAAGTCTCACTAATTCTGGATTTGAGAAGTTTTACTGTACAGCTCAATCAATAAGTTTTTCAAAACTCATATTACAGGATTTCTATAATCTGGAAATTTCTGCAATGTGGAATCAATAAAGTCTCACTAATTCTGGATTTGAGAAGTTTTACTGTACAGCTCAATCAATAAGTTTTTCAAAACTCATATTACAGGATTTCTATAATCTGGAAATTTCTGCAATCTGGAATCAATAAAGTCTCACTAATTCTGGATTTGAGAAGTTTTACTGTACAGCTCAAGGCAAAAAAAGTATAACTAGAACTATGGACAAATAAAGACCATACTTTTAGTTCCATCTTTACAAAAAGTTTGAAAACATTTTAGATACTTGGTGTTTAACCTTTTCTGGATGGACATCGCATATACATAGCAGCACAAAATTTATCAACAAAGAGCAACAAACATGCATACTTGGCATCATCATGCAGAAAATAAATAAAATGGAATGCTATATGATTCTAGAGACTTTAATGCAAATAAGCTTAGTGTTGAAAATCTGCAGTCCTCCAAGATACCTCGCGCCATGGCAGTTCTCATACCCTCGGTAGCTTCTGCAAAATTCAGCTACCATTCAGAACGTGCTAATAGTTACACAGTCAATATAATAAACCTTAATGGAATTATTATCCCACACAGCATTAAAGCAATGTTATTTACATAGTACTATTATGCGAACAATGCAACACTAGTCACCCACCATAATACTGACATAAACCATAGCATGAAACACAGTTGACTGCAACAAACTTACTAATACCGTCAATACATGATTTGCAACAAATAGTCAAGTAACTGAATTGATATTTAAAAACAAATGTATATATTTTCTCAGTCAGATAAAATAGGGCAGTGAAAGGTGTTTTGATTGCATTGCATGGTCAACCGGAAACTGCAAATTTTGCTTAATTCGCACTTTTGATTCTTAACTGCTCTCAAAAATTGTCTCTGAAATTAATATTTGCCTGGCCGAGAAACAAACTTTACAGTGAAAGTACTCAGTTTCCCAAGAGATTAAAGATGGTTTTTCAGATGACTTAAAATTAAATTTGATAAAATTGTCAAAGGCTATTTTATTATTACATATATATATGAGTGTATGTGTACATTGACTTCACTCCGCTCTCTGTGCTCAATTCAGCTTTTGCCACCTTTAAGTTAGCATCAGTACTAAAGAACAATATTCTTTTTAAAACTCATAACATCTATCTTCAATTTTACTATTTTAGTTCCAAAATGTTAAACATATATCCCTCTATGAATTACTTAGAAAGTTCTTATTTAAACAATCTAATGGCTAGAGAGCTATAAGAATTTTTATTCACAAAATATCATTAGATGACATTTGCAAAATCCAAAAAACAAGCAAAAGCCAGTGACTTACCTTCAGATGTAATTAGGGAAGGGAATTTTGTAAAAGCCATTTCTAAAACTCTTATAGCATTCACAAAATCATTATTACTATGATGAACCTAAGATTAAAAAATAATAATAATAATAATAATAATGAAACTGAATGTGGCTTTGCAATTCAAATCATATTAGTAGTAAAAGAGCAAAACAACAAAATTTTTTGGAGAGACTGAAACAAAATCCGATGAAGGTACATTAACTTCAAACCATCTATAATAATAAAAATGAATGCCAATAAATCTGTATGTGTGCGATCTCCAGACAAATCTGCAGCATGCAGAGCTCTAAAAATTTGAACAAATAACCTTATGAGTTCAATAAAGTGCACCCCAGTCTCAGAATTTGAAAATTTTAATTACTTTTTTAATTATTTAATTTAAAAACATTTTATGTTGCCATGCTTGGCAAGTTTTGCTGCATGCTACTATAAAGCAAAATCGCTGGCATTTGAAAAACATGAAATGGCAAAGAAATTTCATCAGGTTTATGCCGAATCAATCGTAATAAAAATGAATGTTTGTAAATATGTATATGCATGATCTCCAGACAAATCCATAGCAAGCAGAGCTTTGAAAATTTGACAAAACATATAAGCCGATGACTTCTGCAATGTGCACCTCACAGGCTCAGAATTTTGAAATTTTAGTTACTTTTTTAATTGTAAATTTAAAAATGGTTTTTACAGTTTTTAAATTGTCATGCTTGGTGAGTTTCACCTGCATAAAATGATTCATGCTTTTGAAATAAAGCAGAAATGCTATTTGTAGAAACGCACGCATTTGAAAAATATGAAATGACATAGAAATTATGTTTGTTTTATGCCAAATTAAAAAGCATAAGAAAGAATTAAGTCCAAACGTGCTTCTTATAGTTCATAAATTTTCTAATCCTACTAATATAATAAATGTGTAAGTTCGTGAGTTTGGATGTTTGGGATTCATTCCCGTATAAATGGCTGAAAGGATTTGGATAAAATTTGGATTGAAGAATACAGGTAATCTTTCATGCATATAGCATAAATAATTCTTTTACAAAGGCACTCAAAATAATTTTAATACATTATGCTCTATGGGCATTTTGTAACAACTGAACCGATTCTAGAAAGTTTTTCACTGATTGAAAGTTACACTATGCCTGAGTATTATAGGATACTATCCTGAGGAAATCTCCTCAGTATATTTTTTAAAATAATTTATCCGGAATTTTTCTTAAAACCGTGTGATAAAAACAAAAATATTTTGCACGTGTGGTTTCGTCGCCAAAAGGGCGATGTCTGCATCGTTTCTGGTTGCCTTTTCGACGTTTTTTTTCATGTTCTGTGGCAGCGTGTTTTTTTTTGCAGATCGAGAGAGGTGTGTACTTCGGTTTTGAGAATGATGTTTTTAGCTTCGTGATTTTTTTGATTATAAATTGATATATATAAATATAGAAATACTGAAGTTAACTGAGATTAAGTATTCTCGAGAGTCTCTACCTAAAAATTGGTGTGATAGTAAATTTCTTATGCTGGTTATGAAAAATAAAGAGTAAAACGCCTCACATTGGATTTATATTTTTTTACCGTGATGTACTTCATGCTTGCCCCCAGGAGCAGATGGTGTGGCGGTAAGACAATTATCGTTTTCAATTTTAATATATATTAATTATACCAACATGCATCTTGATTAATTTTTCGGACTTGGCATTCCCATTTGGGATATTGCGAACACTGTTTACTTTTCCTGTATACTAGCCACTATTTAAATACCGTGAATGTATGTATTCTGTTTATTTTTTTGAGAACAACTATTTACAAAATGTATTCTTTAGGACAGATACCTTTTATGCATATATCACAAATATTTCTTTTACAGGGACACTCATAAGAATTACATTACGCTCTCTGTGTATCTCTGTAACTACTAAACCGATTTCAAAAATTTTCTCACTGTTAGAAAAGGCTACACTAATCTTGAATATTATAAGCTAAAATTCATGCATATAGCATAAATATTTCTTTTACAAGAACTCAAAACAATTCAAAAATATTGTCATAACTGTCGCTATTTGCCAAATATGTTTTTAAAAAAGAAATCTATATTTAGTAACCCTACATATACCTTGTATTATACTTCATTTAAAATAAGTAAAAAATAAATAATATTTAAATACAGTCATTTTTGTCTAAAGTGCAAACATTATTCACATATGCTTCATTTCTCTCAGGACCTGATTCTAAAGCTGAAGCAGATGAAGTCACAAGTAGCAGTGAGTTTTAAAATAAAATAGATCTAGTGAAAGTACAATTTACTCAATTGAGCAATGCACTTTTTCAATGAGTACCAATTGAAATGGCTCTAGCAAGAGTGTAGCCAGGATTTTATCTGGAAAGGGGGGGGGGGTCAGGAGCTGCAGGCCCCCCTCTGGCTATGCCCCTTGCTTTAGCATAGTTAAGAAAATTACAGTGCAAAATTATTTTATTGTAACTACTACATAAATCATATTTGTTCTCAGTTAAATGGATTTAAGCAGCTGATTTTTATAATTGGCTAACATTATTTAATAAACTAAAAGAAGGAGTGCCCCTTCCAAATGTTGGATAGAAACTATAAATTAAGATAATTAATAGAGAATTAATAAATAAAAATACCTTTCTAATTTTTAGTTAATTATTCATTCAAAATTTATAAATAAACTCTTATAAAACTATACAAAATGAATTTACATAGATAATAAATAGCAAGCTTTCCGAAAAGTTAGCAGTGGACGTTTGGATTGTTTGGAAGAAGTAATGAAACAGCAATTGTTTCTATAAAGGGAATAATATTGGGAACATATTTTCAGTTAAATTCTTCCACTTAGACATGTTGTGAACTAAAAAGTCTCTCGAAAACTACAAAGAGAAAAAACATCCCTTATGATCTCATACATATAACAGATAATAGAGCACAAAACAAATAATAATAATTCCAGTTAGTTACCCAATCAGGGTGTCCACCAATGTCAGAAGGCAAAAATAGTATCATTAATAGCCTCACCGACATTTTTAAAAAATCACCAGTTTAGTACCATTTTCTTAATTTTAGTTGCAAAATAGCATTTTTGCATGATTTTGTAGCGAAGAAATAAACATATGCCCTTTAGCTTCATTTAAGAAGCAATGGATAAAATGATAAATTGGAAAACATCATGTGTTGTATAACACAGCATATAGAACATTTATTTTATAGCAAAATTAAAAAAAAAAAAAAATAGATCAGAGTGTTTGATGAATGACCAATAGCAACTTTGAAAAGAAAAGGGAGTTGACAAAAACTGAAATCTGATTTTCAAATGAGTGAGGAGTACAGTACAAGTAGTCAAAAATTTGAAAATAGTATGAAAATGACGTTTTTAGACCAAAAAAGTTGTCCAAATTGCCTAATCTTTAAATTAGTAGCAAAAGTCGCCGGTAGGCACCCTGCCGAATAGAGATGAATAGGACTGACATGAACAATAGAAGATGATGATGAGAATGAACAATAGAGTTTAAAATGTCCATTTTTCTTTTGGTGGTAGGGTCACTATCTAAACAAGTTGCCAAGATAAGTGATGTGTACATATATGTTGGAACAAAAATGGTTGAAGTGCTCCAGGTATGAAGGTTTTATATAGATAGATAATGGATTGCTGTATAAATTTTCTCCCATCCCCTCTCCTCCTCCTTCTTCGATAATTTTTTGTTTTTAAGGAGCTTTTTTTTTTTTGTTAAGTAGCAATGCTGATTAGATTAGGTGGCTGATTTTATTAAGCATTGAGTACTGTATTTAATATATATATATATATATAACTTCTAAAACAAGCTTATTTAATATTAACTCTTTTTAGGATTTCTAAAAGCCAGATGTAAATTATTTTAATATTTCAATAATAATAATAATAATAATAACTATTATGAGTTACAGATTATCATTTCCTTATAACCTTATACTATTTTAAAAGTATCTATTCAATACTTTAAACATATTGATCAATAAAATTTGTTAAGCTAATTATTGTAGAATAAAGTTTGATGATACAAAAATTAACTGATTAACAAGCAATAAAGCATTTTAATTTTATCTTTAATTAATAATTCCAAAACCTTACTTGTGCAATATCTCTACATATTTCAACACATTTCTCCCCATCTTCTGGACGGTTTAACTGCTTCAAAATCAATTCAAAGCCAGCTATAGCTCTCTTACGTTCACCAACTTGTTCATATAAATTACATCTCTCCCACAGAAAGTTAACATTAGTAGGCTCGTTGTGAATAGCTATAAAAAATACAAATATATGTTACATATGTATAAAAACTCTTTAAGACTAGAGAAAATTTCTTATGAGGAAAATTATGCACATTTGCATGCCCTTTTCATTATAAAAATATTAAATGATAAATAAAAGACAAACTTAACTAATGTTGGGCTATATACATGTAAACCATATTAAGTGTATATAACAAACATGCACCCTGTACTTCAAAGGAAAAATGCAAATTTCTTCGTACCTCATACATAATATGCACTATAAATTTGACATGTAAGTTTTCATGGATTATAAGGGCTTAGTCACTTCTGCTTTAGAGCATGTTATACCAACCCCAAATCCAGATTAGATAGATAGCAGTACATAGCTGCCAACCTTGGAGAATGAAAATTAGGGAGATTTTCAAAAAAATTAGGGAGATTTAAAAACCCTTGTTATCGATGAAAAAACTCCATGTACACATGCGTAATATATCAGTAACCAAGAACATTACATATACGAGAAAAATTTATAGCTTAAAGCATTTATTAAAACAACTAATTTTAAAATACGATACTTTTTAAAACAATTATTTAAACAGTAAATACTTTTGAACTATTTGCATTCATGGGCGCAGGCAACATAAGGCAAGGGGGGGATTTTTGTATGCAGTGTTTTCCCTTGCTTATTTATTCTTTTCAACATGGTAACCATACTTTTAAGTAATCTTTGCCCCCCCCCCCCGGGAAATATTCTGGCGGTGCGGATCTTTGCATTACAAATGAATTAAAATACCCAGAACGTTTTGTACGTTTCGAGCCGTATCTTTTGGCTATATCGGAATCCGGGAACATCTTTATGAATAATGCTCCTGCGTGATCTGAGCAACTTAGTGGCAAGTTATGCTCAATGATTAACTTAGTAAATAAGCACTCTGCTTTTATCACGCTTAGATCCTGGGATGTAGCAAATGAGAACTCAATCTTAAACGGTTTGCACACGCTTTAATGTTGGTTTGATGCTTTTTTGATTTAGCGTGAGTCACTATGTCATTTCTTCCCCCGTGCGCGATAGCAATATCGCATGTACTATATGTGCAAAATGCAAAGTTTGCACCTTTATTTGACGAATTGATAAATTTATAGTCCTTGGAATAATCCGATTTAAATTGCATTAAATACTTCTTTTCAGACATAATTTTAGCGCTCACTCAAATACGAACACCACAATCTAGCATGCTGGATCGCAAAATACATAAACATACACGTGCAGAGTGGAGTGGAGGGGGGAAGCTCTGTAATTCGATTCTGCGGAGTGTTATCGATAATCCCAACCGTCGTCTTTCCGAAATTCATGGGGAATCAGCGAGAAAGCTTGCTACATTCTACATGCAATGACGTCATTACGAAATATCAGATTCGGCCAATAGCAAAGTTTCTCCAGTTTCTGTCGTTAGCATTTAACAAGTTCTGTAAAATTTTTTCAAAAATTGATTAGTACATAAAACATGGGAATAATTTGGAAAAATTCGGGAGATTTATAAACTTTTCGGGAGATCATTCTGAAATTCGGGAGTCTCCTGGAAAAATCGGGAGGTATGGCAGCTATGGCAGTAGTAACTGCCAAGGGTGTCAATTTCTACAACAGACTACTGAAGAGTTCATTTCTACCTCATTCAGGAGCTGATAGATGGCAGCACTATCGATTGTTAGCTGGGCTTCTTAATTTTGAAGCTGCTAACCAATAAGAATAATACCAAGCAGAAGACACCAAGGCTTAGCTTTGCCACCCCCAGAGGTATCGTTTTGTATGGGAACTTGGAAAACATTGCAAACACAACGTATTTTACATGCCCCAAAGCAGGGTGTCTACTAAATTTCTGAAAGTCAAATTTCAGACTTTTAGGAACTTCTCGAAAAACTTTCCTGACCATACATGCATCTCATTTCGGGATATCTCTCGACAACACCATCCTCTTTTTATATTTTAATGTTTTGCTGCAACTTCTTTGGAATAAATTTTCAACTATAATATAATTATTGATGCACTTAAGTTAGATAGAAAAAAAAAAGTTACTATGAGTTTTAAGTAAGATACTGGTTGGTTCAGACGACCAATACTACTTGTGCTACAAGAGGCACTTATGCATTATTGGCATCTGCATTTAATAGATGACACTATTAAATGCAGATGCCAATTTCAAGCACTTTATATCTTTTGATCTACTACACTTTAAATCTGAAGGAATACAAAGTGATAGTAATGAAAATTTCCTAATTTTACCACTAACCATAGCCAGATAGCTTTTTGACCCTTCTGGCACAAAAAAAAAACACCTCCACCACAGAATGTAAAACAGGTGTAAGTACCACATACCCCACAAACATTTTGAATCATTCATTTTGTCCAAACATAAATCCATCGGTATTTTTCACTCTGGAGTCCAAAAAGAGAGAGGAGAGAGAGAGAGAGAAGACAAGGCAAGAAATTTTTATATGAAGGAAAATTCATTCTTTGAGAATTTTCGAGAATTTGAGAATTTTCCTGACCCATTTTACATTTTCCAGTCTTTTTCTAGAATTTCCTCACCTATTTCCCAGGCATTTTACAGACTTTCTGGAATAGTAGACACTGTGCAAAGTGACACTTTACATTGTGAACAAACTGCTACAGAAACTGAATGAATCACACAAAATTATGGGTACTTCATTGTCTTTCACTAGATAGTGCCTGTGACACTGGACACTGAGCCAGTGGTGATTTGGACTGTGATAATAACAGTAGTAGCAGTAAGGAGAATAGCTAATTAGCATTAATAATATTACAAGCGCTGCTATATCAAAGTGAAAGAAAATAATAAAGATGCAGCAATACTTCTATTAAGTAAGATTTCCCCAGTTTTATTATCATATTTGAATACATTTCTTGATCTATACGCATATCCAGTGATTAGATACAGTAGTAAAAAAATGTTTTGAAACAAAAAAAGTAAGCATAACACATGAGTAAATATGGTATATATACTTTCCCCTCTCATAACACTGAATTCAAACAAAATATTTCTATATCCATTTCTATTTTAACATTAATTCAATGCACACAAGCAGCAAGTTAAAAACAAAGTTTATGTTGTTTGTTTGTTTTTTAAAAAAAGGAAAATGGTTTGGATGTCTGAGAGCAAAAAGACTATTTTTTGGCAGAAAAAATGATAGGAAATAATTTTGTAAAGTTACATTCAACACAAAAATAACTCTGTTTTCAAGATTCAATAAAAAAAAATACTTGATTTTAAAAATTTTATAAAATTGAAGCTTGTGGTTGGAAGACCTTTCACAATTAACAAGAATATAATCTCCATAGGTAGCAGTAATTCAAAATATAAATCTAGTGGGCTGGTTTCATAATAGTATTTTATCAATTGTGATGATATGTAATGGATGATAAGATGTGCTAATAAGATGTGCTTCTGATTAATATCTAAAATAATTTTGTTATCCTTACCATATGAATAACACCTAATAGCTTGATGTATTTGATTCTGTTCAATACACATATCAGCCAACCGAAGCCATTCTTCTGTATCAGAAGGGTTTAAACATGCAGCAACCAAGGCACACTATAAAGTACAAATTGTTTGAAACATATTTTAGCACATTTATCATATTTTTTTTTTTTTTACAATATAGAAACCCCCCCAACCCAAAAAAAAATGATTTGTTCGAATTAATTTTTAAAATAGCAAAAACAGTAATACACAGCTGTTATGGTTTTTGTATTAAAAAACAAATACAGTAACAGAACATAAAAATAGAAATATACTTCATCTAAATAATATAGAACATATAATAAACTTCGAGCAGATATTAGATTCCTGCCTGCAGTTATATGAAGACTTAGAACAGATAAGATATAACCAAACTCCTTGCCAATTCAATTTATCCTGGCTTTGAAAATTAAAAAAAGTCAATTTTTAATGCTAATTTTTATGTACATTTTTGAAACATAATACAGTAGAACTCCTCAAATTTGGACTTCCAAACTCTGGAATTTCAATAATCTGGAGGAAATTTGGCCTAAAAATAATCCATTATGCAACAGAAACCAAATTTAAACAACAGATATTTTTAGGTAGTTTAAAAAAAAAGAATAACATATTTCTGTTCTGTATTATTCCTCAATAAAAGTGTTTTACTTTTCATTTATATCTTTATTCAAGGAATGTAAGTCTATTTTCTTTGACAACTTTACCTGATTATTACTATATTTTATAATTCATATTACAAAATTTCTATAATCCGAAATCTGTCCAGTCCCAGTGTTTCCATATTTGAAAAGTTCTATTGTAATACCATTTGCAAATACCATCTTAAACAATGCCTAAAAAATAATGTAAAACTGTATAATGCTGCCATCTAGCAGACAGAAAAGTAAATAAAAGCATGTACGAAATAATTTGGGAAAGCCCATGTGTACAGTGAAAATTTTTCTACTGCCCAAGCTACACTCTGGATAAGCCAGAATGGTACATTTAGAATGTTCAAGCTGAGTTCAAGCAAGTACAGCAAGGCGTAAATTAAATATCAAAAGGTTTAAGTTGTACCTGTAATGATTTACGTGTCTCTCCTAATTCTTCATAAATTACAGCTAGTGTTTGGAAAGGTTCTTGAGCAGTAGGAGCTGTTGAAAAGAAGACACAAAAAATTTGAATACAATAAGAAAAAATCAGTTTAATGAATAAATGATTTTTCTTCAAGGCCTTATTATCACATGAGCAAATCGGGACTTTGCCCAGGGCCCCAGGCTCGAAAGAGCTCCCAATTTCAAATGTTGTTCTGGAATATTTGCTTTTATATCAAAATTTTATGAAAAATAAAACAAGTTTCATAGATTGGGGGCCCCCAAATTCATCATTGCCCAGGCCCCTGTTGGTCATAATCAGGCCCTGCTTTTTTTTAAATAAAATTTAGTTACTTTTTAACTAACAACCATATACTATAAAACCTCACACATGTCAAAATTCTCTTTTTCTTTTTCAGCAAAAATTTTAGAAGAAAAAAAATTCGAGGAATCTAAGACATCTGAGTTTTGTCAAAACTGCTAGATAATATATGCAATATCACACTTTTTTTTTTTTCCCCCCATCACTAAATAACTTTCTCTATAGTCCTAAACAACTTAACAATTTTAATTCAATAGACTTATTCATTTGATGAACTTAAAGACAAAATTATGATAAAGAAAAGTAATCTTTTAGTTTCTTTCTTCTACACAGTAAAATAAAAATTATAAATATGCATCTGATCACCATAATAAGTAGAATTATTTTTTCTAAATCAATAATTTTTTTAACTAAAAAATTGCCTTCTCACTGAAAAATATTAAAGAGACACTAACATAATAGCTACCAGTCCCTTTACCTTAGTGGAGGTTATTGATGCCTGGTGCCGTCTGTTAGTTTGTCAACCCATTCTTTCTAAGGGCCTGATTCAAATGAAACGCGATCGGTCATCTCCAAAACAATCGTTTTGTCTCTGGAAGTTCGATCGCGTTTACAAGCGAACGCAAAAGTGTATTCAAAGTGAAACAAAATACGCGATCGATCTTACAGGTTTGCTAGATCGAAACTTTATCGCCAGAGTGAAAACGCAACTTCCGGTGACATAGAAAGTTCCTGTTAAGCAATAAAAAAATCGCATCTTTCTCTGGAAAAAACTTTTAACTTAATGGCGACGACTAGCTGTTTATTTATTTATGTTTGAGCTGCAAGGGACAACAGTCTGTGTCTTAATTTTTTTCCCCAACAGTATTGTAGGTTAATGTTTTAAAATTTTAACTGATTTAGGTTAATATTTTTTGTATGTTTATAATCATAGAAATGCATTTTTAATTTATGAAGATTTTTTTTTTGAAAATTATTAATAATAGTATAGGAGTAGATAATTGTTCTCTAGTTTGCCTACTACATTTTATTTTTCTGTAGCAGAGAAGCTATTTATAATTATAATGGAGGGGTAGAATTACTATATATTTTATGTTCTGATATATAATTAACAATCAAAGACATCCTTAATATAATGGTATGAATATTTGTATTTGTTTAGGAGGGTTGCTAGGATGCTTATTTTAGCAAGAAATTATTCGTTATTCATGTAATTTTTTGCGCTGCTTCAAACATCAAATGTACCGAGCAATAAACGATTTAAAATAAGGACTATAGATGGCGCCTGCACCATAGTGTCTGCTAGAGTGGAACTCAAGGGCCGACAGAAAATAAACCCTACAGAAATTCTGTTCTGCGAAAAAAAATTCAGCTTTCCGCAGGCCTAAATCTTTTGCAGAATTCCCTGTCTGATAATTCCAATGGATTATCGTTAATTTTAAATAACAATTCTTTGTTGTTGTAATCTTCTTATCAACAGTACGTCCGCCATGTTCTCGAAAACTATTGCTTTTGAAAAAGCGATAGTAAAACACCGATCGCAGTGTCACGTGATCCAAAAGCGATAGACAGGTTTCACTTGAATAGGAAACATAGGAATCAGTTGAAAATTTCCGCGATCGCAACGGAAAACGATAGAACTCTGTTTTGTTTGAATCGGGTCCTAAGTTTCATCACTTTTTTGTTCTCCTATCTTTGTATATAGTTTGCTTCCTAAAGTGGATACAACCCATCTCTGTTGTTGTGCCACTTATTTGGAACATGTTTTTCATTTTTTCAAGAGTCATGTACACCCTGCTAATCCAAAATACTTAGTTACAGAAATATTATAGGGGGGGGGGGGGGGAACAATGTTTGCAAGTGAAGTTAGGAAGCAAAACTGAAAGGCTATTAAAATTTCTTCTAGTTTTCTTGACTTGTTGCTCTCACTCGTAGCTTTTTAAAATCTGTTAATGTAAAATTTAATTCATGAATTAAGAAAACTTCATGATCACTTATACAAAATATAATTTTCTTCTTTCTAAGAAATAATTTACAAGGATCCTGACACTGTGTTTTTCTTAATAGGGTAGATGAATCTTGATGACATTGATAAAATGCAAAGCTGACAATTTATGATATTCTTCTGTTTGAGAGGGATTCAAACTCCAAGAACTCACTATATATATGCACTTTTAATAAAAGGCATATTATGGAGACTTAAATATTTAGTGTACTTAATACCTCAAAATAAAAATGTTTGCTTATAAATGCTGCAGTTAACAGTCTGATTGGACAGATAATTTTTTCAAACAGAAATTCTTCTCATAAATTATTGGCCTTGTAGTAAATATTTTATCATATATCCAATGAAAAAAAATGTTATTTCAACACACTCCTATCACTTTATGAAAAATACAGTGACGGTCCCTTTAACCACTACAGAAAAAAATGAAAATTTCAATTTTTACATTCTCTGTAAGTCTTACTTTTAGCTTGAAACTTTTAGCATATTTTAACCATCTCTTTGTGATTTGGCTTTCAATAAAATTTTCATAATCTTACAAATGTTTGGTGAGAAATAACAATTGCATTTAACCTCATAATTCAAAGTTATACAGGTTGACACTCTTATGACAACATGCCAATTTTTATTCAATTAAATAATTTTTAAAAAAGCATAGCAAAATTTTTTTTGGAAAATTTTAACTATATTCAACACACTGCTATCATTTCTCACCGAACAGCATTTGCATAAGATAATAAGTAAAATTTTACATATCAAGATTTTGAAGAAGGTGCTATATTGCCTTATAAAGTGAGAACAGAGTTTTCACTTAGGTAAATCATCAAAATTTGTCTTTAGCAAATTCAAATTGTTTCAATTCTCTCACACTAAAAATGATTTATTATGTGTTAAAAAACTTTTTCCCTTTCAAACAAAGAATTTTTTTTTTACAATTTTAATGATTAAATATATACACATAATAATAATAAACTGCAATTTCAATTTTACTGTTAATGAAAGCATAAAAAGGGGGGGGGAATGGTGCAACAAGTAGGAAAGTATTCTTAAAAAAGCTACAATTTCTACCTAAGCGAATAAGTTCCATGCACATCTTAATAGCATCATCATTCTTCCCATTTGCGAAGTTTAAATTAGCAGCACCCATCAGACCTTCAAGCTCCTTAGGTAAATGACTCATTTTTCTTCGAACTCTCTAAAGAAAAAAGGAGTAAATAATTAAGTTAATTTCCAAAATGCATTTTAAACTAGTGAGTAATTTGGATGCATTTTTCTGTACACTGAGTGACAGTTTATACTCCAACACAGTAGCACTATTTGAATGTATCAATTTTTTTTTTCGTTAAATCTTTTACTGTTCTACAGTTACAAAGTAGCATTTGAAACATATTCTCTGATGACTGCAATTAATGCATAATGATTTAATAAGTTTGTTTGATATTTCTTAAATATGCAAAATTTCTAAAGGCTTTTGAATAGTGCAACCAAGCAAATGTCGCAATGAAATAGATACATAGTAGAAAATGTCTGAACACAGAATTTCATGCTTAGTATTTTCTTTTTAATTAATATATTCCTCTATTTTGAATATATATGGAAAAATTTCACAAGCTAGAAAAGTACTTGAACCAGATCAATATTATCCAGAAGATTAAATAGTCTTTTATTTAACAAACGCAACTTTTATTTAGAACATTTTTTCGGGCAATCTCTGACAAAAAAAATTTTTTTGTTTTACTGAAAATTTTTAATTCTTTTTCAAAAAATAATCATATTTTAGCTTTCTTCATTTACAGTATCTAGTAAATGATACATAAGGACAAACATCATTTCTATAGCTTTGATTAAATGCAAATTATTAATTCTATTCCCTGTTGGCAGACATTTTAAGAAAATTTTTTGTTTTTAATAGAGGAAAAAATCAATTGTAAATTATGCAGTATTTTTAATTTCCATTCCTCAGCAGCTACTTTAAATGATGATGTTTAAATTTCAAAATAGGCAACATTCCTACATTTGTTTCTCTCTTTCTTTCTCTTTTGATTTAATGTGTAAACTGAAAATGTGCAACTTTTTAAATGTGTCAAATCATAAATATTAATTTTATCTACACAAATCAAACTATAAATCAAGAAAATTCAAAAGTAATTTTCTAGCAGTGAGTTTTATGTACAGATAGGCAAGTTTTCTATAAGCGGAAGAGTTTGTCGAATGAAGATTGCCTGAAAATATTTTTAATTAATTTTTTTTTATATAACTAGAGCACAGAAGCAAAGATATATATAACATACTTTTCTCCTATTTTTTAATTCTTCTTGATATTCTCTGTCTTCTCGCTCAAGCTGTGTTTCTTCTCCTAAAGAGAAAATAAAAACCCATGGTAAACAAAAAAGTAAGAAATAACTCATTCGCAAATGCACATGATTTTAATTAATCCATAAAAATATGTCATTTAAATTACAATCTTAACTCACCCGATTTTTTAAAAATACAATTGTAAAATGTTTTACAATGTATGTATGTATATACCATGAAACCTGTGGATATAACCATACTGTCTACAGCAATAAACCTGCTTATAATAACAATTTCTTTGGTCCCGACAAAATTCCTATTTACTTAATGTATTTTGATATCAAGTATGACGATTTGAATGTATAATGTAATAGTACAACAATATTTACTTCTTACAAACACCTTCTGTTTAAATGATAATTTTAACTCTACAAAAAGCTTCATACATTCGTATAACTCAATCTTTTATTTTGGAAAAACTAACAATAGTCCCGAATATACAATAATAAAAGATTGCAGAATGGGAGTGGAAAAAGTAAGCCTTTTCAGTCATAAAGTGCTTTTTCCCTCTGAGATTTTGATGTGTGTGCTAAAGCCTTTAATCTGTGGTGTGGCGTAAAATGTAGTTTGTAGAAAAGTTACTTTTTTGGTAATGCTATAAAGAAAACTGCTGCATCTTTTATACATATTTTGATGTATATTGTTAGTAGAACTGTATCTAAAATTTTCACACCTTATTGAATTGTAAAAGAAAGTGCAGTATAGTAAATTCAAAATCAAAAGAACGTAATTAATATTTTGTGTATATGTGTCAAGCTTCACTTCTATACAATAGATTCATTACCCAAACTTCTTCAAAGTAATTTTAAAAGTTGTACACATTGGTGACTGAAGTGCTATTTCTGCTCGAGAAATATATTCTATCTTTATTTTCTTAATTAGAAAGCACCTTTAATGCTTAAATAAAGTGCAAACACTCAACCTGTTTACAACGATAAACTGTCTATAAGGATATTTTATTTAGGTCCCTACAATATTATTATAGGAAGGTTTTACTATAGATTGAATGCAAAATAAGCAAATAAAATAACAATAATAATAAAAATTTTAAATCTCAATTAAGAATTGCAATTCCACGATTTCCAATTTTTTAAATAAAATTTTGGAATATTTCTTAATAAAGCCTATAGGTAAGAAGTAGTGATCAACGGGATGGAAGCAACCCCTCCCAGAATGTTTGTTTTCATCATTTAAAAACATAACAATGAAGATTCCCCTTCTGTATCGCTTTTCAGCGTGGGTCTTTGAAATCTCCAATAGGCACCCTACCCTTCAGCCTAGAGCCCACGTAGCTAATTGGTCGTAATCCCACAACAACAACATGATACAAGTTTTCAATCTTTGTATCCCTACATTCTTCCTAGTATAGAAATAAACCTTAAGCGACGTCATTGTGTTATGGAATGCAGGAAGAGAACCTTTTAAAGGGCATTTTCGACTTCTGATTAAAAAAAAAGAAATTAAAAATTAACGCCCTTGTACAAGTCCATCCCCCTACATTAAAGCCTTTTTAGGGAGAGGGGGGGGGGAGTCCAAAAATTCTCGAATCATACGCGGGTAAATACAGTAATTAAATCTTTTTTTTTTTTTTTTGGGGGGGGGGGTACATTAATACAAGAAAAACTCAAAATTTACAGAAATGAAATGTTTGTACTATTTTATAAAAATGGATACATTTCACTGGGGGCATTTGTTAAATAAACATTAATGGAACAATCAAAATTAAATTTATAACTCAAAAATTTCATTAGTGTATCTCTTAGTGATATTTTGGACAAACAACAAACTATTTGTCCTCCATCTAACATTAATATTTAAATGCATAACAAATGTTATTTATTTATCATATGACAGTCACTGCCACTAGACCACGGGCTCTCCAATATTTCTGCACTCGAGTAGAGAAGGAATATAGTGCAGGGCACTCGTCCAAATGTAAAGTAGTCATATCCTGGCCAGTTACACAAAGAGAAAATACAAGAGAATCAACAATGTTTAAGCATAAACATGGACACAAAGACAATCAGGCCCACTCAGGAATTTAAAGTTGCAGCTGCAACCGCATGAGGTGAGTTGGGGACAAGCTGTTGTTTAGAGGAGTACATTCCAAGTTTTGTCACTAGAAAGATGGAAAGCTGTTTCATGAAGAAAACACTTTAAAATTCTTGCAATTTTCAATTCCTAATAAATTGAAAGCACTAAATATTTCAAGAAATAAAAGATCACATTTTCAAACTTTTTATAAAAAATCAGTGCCATAAACTTGCGAAAGCATATTCAGAAGTAGGATTGAAGTAAAAACAAAGTTTCAGAGCAGCAAACTTTACATTGTGCAGCAAGTTTTTCATTTGGGAACAGTTTGAAGCAATGGAAGCAAAATTAATATCCCTGAATGTGGTTTATGTACTAGTTCTCCAATAAATAAAACAAAAATGGGATGGTTAAGCCAATTATTCATGTACAACAATGTAAGACAAATGTAAATCACATAAATTCTTGTACAAAGTTTTAAAAAAATAATTCTTACTTGGTTCTTTTTCTTCTTTAGCAGCAGCTCTTTTATACCTTCGAGTTTTAGGCTTGACAGTTCCCACAGTATCAGACTTAACATTTTCCATAATATCAGTTAATTCAGAGAAGCTTATCTCACCTATGACAGAATAAATAAGTAAATATAAGTTTATAAATAGATGGACAATTATGGATACAAAATATCTCAGAAAAAGTAAATCAGTAGTAGCACTGGTCATGGCAAGTTTCGGAGTAGTTTTGTGCAATAACGTCTAATTATTATTATGTACTATTGTTTATTAGCTATTGTCAGCAAATTTTTTTTTAAGTTTTATAAAATTAGATTTAAATTTAAAAGTGTCAATTTTTACTCTTAGGGCGTGTGGTAAACAAAGGAATGTAAAATGAAAAAACTATTCTTATAATGGATAGACGATTGAAATTCAAGTGCTAGAGTATAATCCTTATTCAATTTTTTCCAGACAAAAAATAATAATAAAATTGCAGAATTTTCAAGTCTTAAAAATAAAAATTTTTAAATCCCCTGACATGCAAAATAAACAAAACTGCGGGAATCTGCTTATGTACAGAAAACTCATATGTATGCAGATTAAGACAGTTTCATTTTGGGAACACTGGAGGTGCAGCTTGGCTCAGTTGTGGTTACCAACTGACCACAACTGAGCCAAATAGTGCCAACTAGTGGAAGTAGAGTCAGGGTCAGTAGTCTTATGCTTGTCAGCATAAAATTACTGACCATTTTTACAGTTTATTCTAACCTCAAAAATGTTTATTTACAGATGAAAACAGACAACCCTTTCAAATTTTATTTTGCAATTTTATTGAAAAACACACTTATGATAATATTAAAAATGTAATTAACTCTAAATAACTGATTAAAAAGCTAACTTTTTTTTTTTTTTTTTTTTATAATTCAGCTTAACAAAACATTAAATTTTTAGTGGGCACTCATACATAAAAGCAAAAATTCTCAAAACAGAAAAGGTTTCCTTCAGACAAAATATGATAAACTATCTTGTAAAGCAGAAAAGGACATTAGCAAAAATCTTCTGCAGTGGAAAATAAACCTGCAGAATTAGCATAGAATTAAGGTGCTTATCATTTGTAGTAGCAAGTAGCATATAATTAAGCTGCTTACCGTTTACATATTTCAGAGCTGCATCATATCCCCAAGATGTTTCAGTGCTACCTGCATCCTCCTCCTCCTCCTCTGATTTCTCACTTCCAGTTGGGTCATCTTGTTCCACCACTTCAAAATGCTATACATTTAAATAAATATATATATTTTTTAAATCTTTAAGCAAAATGAACAAGTAATTGTTAATTCTGATATGTTTTAGAACTTAAAGAAGTAGAACCTGAACATTTGAAATTAGCCTCCTTTGTACCGTTTCACCCATGTTCAGCATTGTTACAATTATGCCCACTGAAAAAAACACTTACGCTGTAGTTTAATAAAACAAAATCTGCTTTTCAGCCCTTGAACACAAATGTAAAAAATCTGATGCGGGCGTCACGACTTCCATGAACGTCTATTAGACAAGCTGTTCCCAACCTTTTAACATTACCCCACCCCCTCAACAAAGGATAACTTGGAATGACAACCCCCTCCCTCATGTTCCTCAGCAAACAAATTTTTTCACTCTTCAACAATAAGCAATGATTCTGATTCTCTTTACAAAATAACATATTAAGAACAACCATTCAATAAAATAAATATAGAATTCTTTTACAGCTCTATTTTAACTACACTCCCCCCCCCCCTCCCCCCAAAAAAAGCACCAAATGCTCTATCTAGTAATAATAACTTTCATTACTTTAGATGTTAACTTTTCGGAATTACCTAACAAAATACATATGATTGTGTGTTATTGATTTGTTTAAAAATAATAATAATAATAATAACACAATTTGGTACTTACATATCATCCCAGAGGTCTGCCAACACAAGTGATTTTTTGCCAAGATAAATGACGGACACATAAAAATATTGACGGTTCCGAATCAATTGGCAACAGTTTGTCAGCACATTTTATGAGAAAACAATTTGGTGGGAATAACCGCCGGGATAATACATAGGCACCCATAATTTTTTCATTCAGTTTTAGAGTCGAAAGAAAAATTAAACTTTTCTTAGTCAAATTCCATTTTATCACATGTTACTTTAAATAAATCAAGACACTGAATTTACAAATTTTAAACTAGAAAATTGAATGTATAGCAATACATCCACCCTCACCGTAATGCATTCTTCATCTCCACTTTCTGAAAAAACACTTTCAACTTCAGATCCATCTTCAACAAGATACATTCCAAGCTGCAAAAAATAAAATAATAATAAATGAATTTAAGAAAGTTTAAGTCAATGAGTCTCAAAGAACAAAAAGCTTTTCAAGCTTAAATATTAAACCAAAATAACAATTTGAGATAGAAACTAATTAATAGAACAAGTAGAATTTCCAAATGCCCACATTTTGGGATTGACTTTATAGAGATAGAGAGATTTTGGTTTCAAAGTACAGAATCAGATTTAGCAAGTGAACTACAATTAATTTAAATATATACTTCCTCGATTCTAAACTGTGTTTTTTAAAGAATATTTCCTTAAAATAATTTTTTAAAAACTGGAATTGACTTGAGTGATTTTACTACGCAAGATAATAACAGATACAAAATGAATCATCACACACACTTGACTAATTTCACACTAAACAACATTACATTCCAGTGCCCCTAATATTTATTTGAGCATCAAAGCTGGAAAAATCATTAATGCAATGAAAAAAAAAAAAAATGCATTTCAATATGGTTTTAATTTTTAATTTTTTTTTGTCTCCCCCCCCCCTCCACTCAATCCAAAACAAGTAATGACAGAAACTTCTAGAAGAATAAAAAATATATTATTATTATTTCTGAATTAAAAGTAACAATAGGAAGAAATACCTCATTCTGTTGTTCTTTGAATGATTCCCACTGCTCTGCACTGACATGTTGGAACAGTGAAGCAAATAGTTCATCAGGTCGCTCACCTTGCTCCTCATTCATTTTATGAAAACTTGAAAGCAGCTTATAATATTCTAGTCAAAGTCTGAGCCTGAAAATCAAATAAAATGTTGTGTGAATAAAAATAAATAAGGAAAATTCAGAAAGAAAAACTTTAAAAATCAGTTCAGAGAAAACAAAAGCTTATGTTCAGTACAATAACATAATTCCGACTCTCAGGCAGGGTTGTTATGATTTTCCTAACTTGATAAAACCCGGGTGGTTTAAAAAAAAAAAAAAAAAAAAAGAAAACAATAAGTTTTTTTCAAAATTTCAACTTTAAGTACACAGCTAATACATCTCTTAATATCAGAACACCACTCGTAAAATTTATTTGTAAACAGCCCCCCCTTTCCTATCACCATTAACCAATGAAAAAAAAAAAAAAAAAAAAAAAATCAGAAAGACCTTTTTGTAGAGAAAATTTTTATGCATATCATCTATATAAATAAAACAAAGTATAAAATGTAAGTTTGTTTGACGGTCACGTAGCTCCGAGATGGGTGATTGTAGCCCACCAAATTTTCTATGGGAATTTGCCAGGATGGGTCCCAGCATACCCTGAAGATATTTTTTTTTAAATTTGAATTAGAACATTTTTTATTTAACGTTTCATGCAAGTTTCTCAAAATTTTGTCGTTTATTGCCTTATATCTAGCCAAAATGCACGAAACACTTTTCAAGTAAGAGTGACATCCATTTTACAAGCACAAACTTTCTTTATTAAAATTTTAGTATTAATTTCTTCATAATATATTAAAGATTACATCATAAGGGAAATAATAAGCTTCCGCATTATCCAATAGAATGAAAAGTGAATTCCATGAGATTAATTTATTTATTTATTTTTCTTCAATAATTAAAATTATAGATCGCAAGTTTGACGGCATTCTTATGTCAGGAGATTCAATCATAAATGAAATGATCATCATTTTGATGTCACGAGTTCAAAAATGCATTAGAAATCCTTATCAGGTTAACAGGCTTTGGCAAAAAATTACACCTCAAGCAAAATAATAAACTTCCAGATTATCACATGCTGTAAAAAAATAAAATACCGTGAGTCCCCTCCCCCTTTCTTTCAGTAATTAATGTGAGATATTGCAACAGAGAATGATGTGATGAGCTTAAAATGAGTTAGAAATCTAATTATGTTAAAAGGCTTTAGCATAAAAATTTACTATTGTAAAAATGCTATTTACTATTATAAAAATTTAGCTTACCGCACGAGATGCACTTGGAGAATTAGAGCACTATGATTTTTCAGCAACCATAATAACAAAAGAAAACTTGCATTTTTAAAATTGTAGGATATTCAAAGGTCAGCACAAGGTGGAAAATACTAATTAACATAATAGATAGTATTCACTATCTGTTTGATAATGGTTGTTGTACGTATTCTCAAAAATCGTGCAAAACGTCACAAAATTTTGATGACTTTTGGTGGTACATTTATATTAGATATACTTTTTTTCGCTGAATTCTAGAAACTTAACAGCTCTTGCACAAAAGTTACGTCATTAGCAAAATAGGGTAAAATCAACTGAAAAAGTACGAGTCCCATGGAAACATAGCAACAGTCTCTGGCGACTGTCGCCAGTCATTTCAATTTTTATAAGCAAAGTCAGCAATATAAGCAAAGTTAAGCAACTTTTATAAGCAAAGTTAAGCAATTTTTATAAGCAAAGTCAAATAATTTTAACAAATTAAAATGGCACATACATTACACTAACAAAAACAGATGAAAACATCAAATTCATTAGAAAATCATTCAAAGTGATTTAAACATTTTTTAATATATGATAGCTGTAATTAGTTATTATAGTAGTGCTTACGTATTATCCCACCGGTCATTCTCGCCAAACTATTTTTTCATCGGCGCACTTTCGATATACCCCCTACCTCGATTTTTGGCAATTTTTTTTTTTTTTTTGGTGCCAAAAGCCATTCTCGACGGCGCCAGAAACAAAAGAGAAGTGACCAAAAATACTATTTTTGACAGTGCGAAAAATTTAAAAATGGCCGTGAAACCACCTTTCCGAAAGCGGAAAAACTATAAGAATTAGAAAAATTCCACACAAAAAAATTTAAGGTTAAAAATGTAAAAATGGCCGTGAAATAATGTTTTCAAAACCAGAAAAACTATGAGAATTAGAAGAATTCTACAAAAAATTCTGCAAAAAATTGTTAAGAATGTTAACAACAATAAAATCAAGAAAATTTAAGATTTCATGAACATAGAATTCATGTTTTCGAACAAGAATTTAGGGCCATAAATATGTGTTTCTGAAAGCGCGAAAGCTAGTAGAAATAGAAAAATTCTAGAAATAATTTAGGGTTAGGAATCTAAACACAAATAAATTCAAGGAAATTTAAGAATTGATGCAAACTGAAATCGCGTTTTCTTTTATTAAGAATTCTTATTCTTAAGAATTTAGGGTTACAAATTTGAAAAATGTAAATTGCACAAATAATGGGATTTTTATGTGAGGGAAGGCTCTGCCCCCCCCCCCCCCCCCCGCCCCTTTTTTTTTTTTTTTTTTTTTACGAAAAATGTAGTCGGGAAACTGGAAAAATAAGAAGGTGATTCAAGCATTTTAAGAAAAAAGCCAAAAATTGTGAAGCCATTCGCCGTTAAAAATAGTGCACAGTTACTGGAGTGAAGCACAAGGAGCCTGCTTCACGTGTCACCCCACACGATGTAATGCAAAACAATATTATATGTTATCAAAAATATCTCCGAAAGGTTAAGCTCCCACTCCAAAAGGATGTCTCCCTCAAAAAATCCAAAATCTTTTCCTGTTCCACTAACAAATAGCTCATAACAAAAATTATATTAGCTCCCTGATATTTTTCAACTACATTAGCTACGGAGGGGTAATTACAAGATGCAAACTTAGCCGCCATCTTAAAATACTTAAAAAATAAAATCCTAACCAAAAATCCAAAAAAAAAAAAAAAAGTACAGTAAGATATCAAAAGATCAGAGTGTGTCCGGCATTTAGCTTGGTAAAATTCACTTGGCAGTACTAGGCAAGCACTTGCGGTCCGCCGGGATAATAAGTAAGTATCGTTCTTATTTATAATTTAGACAACAATTTTTTCAATAATTTATTTTTGTAATCAATTAATTGCTTTAAGTTGCATTTAGCAAATAAAATCCTGGGTTTTTAACAACCCTGCTTTCAGGACCACAAAAAAAGCAGAGTGCCCCGATTACCAGAGAATTTCTAATACATTTACTTACGTTATTTATCAGAGAGAGAAATTGGTTGTTTTCTATTCATTTATTTTCTGATTTGCGTGTTTAAAAGAAACACATTCAAACCGACACGACACAGGCGCTTCCCAGCTTCAGTAAACAAACAAAGATGAAAAGCTTGTTGCCAGATAAATGACGAATATTAATATGAAGGACATTTTTCCTGTCAAAACGGGGAAAAAAATCAATACGTTCATTTTTTCAAAGCATTTTGAGAAATAAAGCTTAATATTTCGATATTTTAAGTTTCTTTTACTCAAAAGAATAACAATAATATTAAAACTTTTTTGAATAATATTTCTGGTAAATGGCAACAGAAATTGAGTTTCTGGTTCTGATCAAAATAAACAAACATGGCAGCATGTTTGCAAAATATAGTGATTACCAAATATGCTGTTATTGGAGGAGGAATTGCAGGTGTTTCTTGCTGTGAACAGGTTCTATTACATTTCACTTATTGTAGTCTCATTGTGTTTTTATATTAATAAGAGTAGCATTCTACCCAGAAATCTACTTATCGAAAACGAAACAGCAAAATTCTGTAAATTAAAATCCCATGTTATCCTTTTGTTTTTTCACTCGTAGCTGTATAGTCATCGATATTTTGCCTCAGTGGTTTTTTTTTTCTAAAATTTTAATATTTTTCCTTTTTACTTTAAAATTTCCTGTTGAAATTCCGACGAAATGTAAGAAGCCGATTTTGCAAACATTCATTAAATACTATGAACAGAAAAAATATTGGAATTTCAGAAAAGCCCTATAGCTTAATAGCATTTACACTGTTTCTATGATCCGCTTGAAAATTTTCATAATTATGTATAAAAATATAAAAAACAATCTGCGCTACTTTAAAAATCTGAAAATCCACCCGTTCTCTAATTCTTAAGCAATTTTTGCTATTTTCAGTTCTATTTTATTTCCAGGAATTAAAAAAGTTAATCATTTGCGGGACAAAATTTGCTGTCGCAGTTGGCATAACATCATAGTGAAATAATGGTCATCATGCTTTGAAGGGAAAGTTGGAATTCCAATTCATTTTAAACAGTTTTTCCAGATAACATCGTTTAATTTTTTTTAATTAAAATAATCATCTGCATGAAGCATTGATAAAAGGAAGTCTGTTTGCGCTAAACTAAATTGTTTGAATGCGAAAAGTTTCCACGCGTTTCCAGAAAAGCATTAAGTTTGATTTGGGTATATAATAAAAATTGAATATGAAGTTATTTATTTTAGGTGGATGAAGATGAAATGCATTGAGTGTAGACATATTTTCATCAAATGTTTTTTCTAGCACTTGTTGTAATTGCCTCCGCAATGGGCTTTGATGTGTAGTATATAATTAGTTATAAAAATTTGACAAGTAGTTTATAATTAGTTATAACAATTTGATTTAAGTATATCACGGAATTTATTTTGATCAATTTCTGTAACCACCCCATTGTACCTCTTACAAACTTAATCTGCATTTAGCTTTAACAATTGCTTTATAGGTAAATAGTCTTTGTAAAATTTAAAATTCTTTTTTTTTTTTCTCTCTCTTTAGCTTTTTGTTGAAGATCCTGACGAAAAAGTGATTTTGATATCGGCATCTCCCATTGTTAAAACTGTAAAAAATTTAATAAAAGTAAGCTATCTAAAGTACTTCATAGTGTTTTTAATTACCATTTCATATTTAAATGACTACTTTCATAGTTAACATTTATATCTACTTAGTATTTATTATTTTACATAGTATTTGTGCTTTAAGTAAAATCCTATTGTATCTATAACAATCTCCTATACCAGGAGATGACAAATAAGATTTTATCAAAGTTCCAAAACTAAAGTAAATTCAAATGTTATTTATTATTTATTTTTCTTGTTATCTCAAAGTTTTTGCCATGTCATTAAAATTTTTTGTCTTGCCAGAAAGCACATTCGGACATATGTCATATATTTTCCATCCCTACCCTATACCAGTTTATAAAAAAACCACTCCAATGGGCCTGTCTCAATCTAAATATTAGGTTTCATCTGTTCTGTAGGATTTAATCAATTCCACTAAATCATAAAGAACATGCTATTGCTAAGAATCCTAAAAATTTACCTTGAAGATATAGGTTATGTTTTATTTTGTTTTATTATTATTATCCGACCTAGATAAAATGTAAAACTGTCTGCGAACTCGAATATTTTCTTAAAAATTTTCTGCAAAAAAAAAGGCTGTTTGCCTCCCGATTCCTATATCGCAGGCAACAGCTAAACATTACTTTAAAATAGCATGCTACCTTAACCCTTTGAGGCGCAACCCTTTCCCAATGCTGAAAAAAAGGGCAGGCACAGCCAGCTGTCGTCAAAAAAGGGTCTCTTGTTATTCGTCTTTGAGATAAACAGTTGTCAAGTCTGGCCTATAAGAAACACTTTAGCCCTTTGAGGCACAACCCTTTCCCAACGCTGGAAAAAGGGCAGCCGTTGCCATCGCTCGACTTAACTACCAGCAAGATGGCAGACGATCGAAACGTTCATCGCGTGCCACAGATCAAGAGACCCTTTTTCGTCAAAAAAAGGGTCTCTTGATCTGTGGCACGCGATGAACGTTTCGATAGTCCGCCATCTTGCTAGTAGTTAAGTCGAGCAATGGCAACGGCTGCCCTTTTTTGTCAGCATTGGGCAATCTATCCAGCTGTTCTCTCATTCTTCTATTTTTCAGCAGATGTCAGTGCTGTTAAAAATAATCGTGACCATTTTTTTTACAGGAAATGACGTGTTAAAAAGTAAAGGATTCTCGTGGAGCTCTGTCACCCGCAACTATTTTTATAGAAATCAAATCTATTCTTCGTGACTGGCAACAATCAAAACGCCAGAGTTTGGTGTTCCCAGAGCGGGAACACTGTGCGTTAAAGGGTTGAAGTTCATATTGATGTTGATTATTTTGTAAACTCAAACATAATAAATATGATTTATTTACTGTTTTTTCACTTTATTTGCACACTTTTTTGCTAAAATTTAACAATAAAGAAATTTGAAAAAAAAAAAAAATCAAAGCTGTCTGCAAAGTTGGAAAATTTTCTGCGAACGGCATTCTTGCGTTCGTCTATATTATCTGGGTCTGATTATTATTACGTGAGACTGGCTTGCATTGATCATCTCATTTCATGTAGCCCAATACAAACTAGCCTTTGAAGTAAAGTTGTCAAGGGGTGTAACTTTTAAAAAATATATCTTATTGGTGTACAACTTAAAAAGAAAAAAGTTTTTATCAGTGGAATCTATGGTTGTGCATTTGAAGTGGGGACCCAGTCCCGTCCCCCACTTTTTATCTTGCGCAGTGTTCACGCTCTGGGAACACCAAACTCTGGCATTTTGACTGTTGCCAGTCATGAAGAACAGATTGGATTTCTGTAAAAAATAGTCTCGGGTGACATAGCTCCACGGGAATCCTTTACTTTTTAGAACGTCATTTCCCGTTAGAACAGCACTGACATCTGCTGAAAAATGGAAGAATGCGAGAACAGCTGGATAGATTGCCCAATGCGGAAAAAAGGACAGCCGTTGCCATTGCTCAACTTAACTACCAGCAAGATGGCAGACGATCAAAACGTTCATCGCATGCCACAGATCTAGAGATCCTTTTTTGACAACAGCTGGCTGTGCCTGTCGTCAAAAAGGGATCTCTCGATTTGTGGCATGCGATGAACATTTCGATCATCCGCCATCTTGCTGGTAGTTAAGTCGAGCGATGGCAATGGCTGCCCTTTTTTCAGCATTGGGAAAGGGTTAATGGAATGTTCAAAACATTTTTGAATATTTTTTGATTCTGTAAGCCAAACAGGACTTTTTGTTCGAACAAATAGACTGTGACTTACTAACAGTCCTTTTACAAGCGATGAGTAGTTATAAAAAGTTATATAAAAGTTAAAAACACCTACCATTAAAAATCTATTAAAACATTCTTTTGGCAGAAGTACCTTTCGGTCGCATCTCACGATCATGTTCATTGCCAGAATCACTCCCGGTCCCTTTGTCGTTGTTGCCAATGTCACTCTCTTAGCCAAACACTGTGTGGCTCAATTTTTTGTTGATAGGTGCTAACAGCTTTGGAAGTGGGGATTATTTCAACTGCTTTGCGGTGAAATTCATAAATTTCATCAAATAAATATATTGTTCCTACTTTTAAAAAGAAAACTCTTTAACAGGAACAAAGAAGCAAACTGTAATAAGTTTAAGACGGTGGTTTGAAAAATAATGTCTTATTTGCTTTAACCTGTGTGTGTATTCACTCTCATCTTTACAAAAAAGGCAGGAGCAATTCTCTGTCTGTGCCCATCATTACTTCCCAACTTGGCTCTTGGAGTACCACACTGACCAGGGGCATAGCCGAGGGGGTGGGGGGGTTAGGGGGGTCATAACCCCCCCCCCTCCATAAGGAATTTTTTGCCATACAAAATGTATATTCTTCACTCCCTTATCACACACATGCATGCATATATGTTAGTTGCAGTAGTCATAACCCCCCATGAAAAATTTCTGGCTATGCCCCTGACACTGATAAATATTTTATAGATGCGTAACTTATCAATAGGAGTATTCAAAGATCCATGCTATGGGCACAGAAGAAAAATCACTGCCATTACATCTTTTGCAGCTGCAGAAGCAAACAGTTTAGCTGTGCACTAAGCAGTAGTATATAGACAAATAAGATTACATTGGAAAGTGTTTTGTAATGTATGCATTCATCATGATTTATCTTTCTTAATATGCTCTGTTTAGATTTCAGACAGATTAGAAGAATTTGAAGTTGAAGAAGAAAAATATACATACATTCAGGATCGTTATTCTAATTGCAGCGTCATCACTGCTGTTGCTTTAAAAATTGATGTTGAAAAAAAAGTAAGGTTATTTGCATTTTGTTTTCATAACACTGAAATGTATTTTAACTTTTGAAGACTGTTTTAAGATTTTTTACTTTTAAGAAGATTCATTATGTTTGCATTTAACATTACTGTATTTTTTAAAGGAAATACTGTTGTCTAATAACCAGACAGTTATTTATGAAGCTTTGTGCATTTGTTCAGGGGCTGTACCAAAAGTAAGATTTATTTTTGAAAATTTTTTTTAAATTAAAATTTATCTTTGTCAGACTTGTCTTTTATTTATTTTTTTCCTCTTAATTTTTATTTATTTATTTATTTTTAAGGTTATAGCCAAAGATTGTCCTTTTGTACTTGGAATTAGAGATACAGAAACTGTAGAGGTAAATTTTCTTATGTATTCATAATAAAGACACATAAAACATTATTTAATACGGCGGATTAATTAGTTAAAACTTTTTATTTGGGAATACCTTATTCCCCCGTACATGATATATATTTCGGTTACACACATAACCATCTTCAGTCGTTTCTGGAGCTCTCACTAATGGCGGCTTCTTTTTATATCTTCGTCGTTCTTCTTCTTGAAAGTACGACGTTCTACGTGTCGAAAAAGAAGATAGTTCTTCTTTCTTTTCGACAAAGTTTTCAAAGCTAGGCAACGAAAATTAAATGTTATAGACAACCGTCAAAAAGATAAACCACGTTTTACTACCGCTATCCCCTTTAGCCGAGGGATAGCCAATAAACTTTCTAATATCGCCAGTAAAAAGAACTTACGTATTCCAATAAAACCTAATAAAACAATCTTTCAGCGCATTAGATCGGAAAAAGACCCAATCAACCCCATCGAAACCGCAGGGATCTATAAAATTAATTTTATGTCAAACGATACTAATAAAGAAAATTGCTACATCGGCGTTACAAAAAGGAAAATTAAAGAACGAAAAAACGAACATTTTAAAGACATTAACCTCCAGAAACAAAGTACCGCCCTAGCCCGTCTAGCTTTGAAAGAGCCCATTACCATTGATTTTAAAAATATTAAAAAAATAGCCAACTTTAAAAATAGTATATATGCCTACATTCGTGAGAGCTTAGAAATATTGACGACAGAGGGCAGCATCAACGATACGCTTCATACAATCGACCAATCATGGGACGACGTCATGCATCGAACTTTCAAGAAGAAGAACGACGAAGATATAAAAAGAAGCCGCCATTAGTGAGAGCTCCAGAAACGACTGAAGATGGTTATGTGTGTAACCGAAATATATATCATGTACGGGGGAATAAGGTATTCCCAAATAAAAAGTTTTAACTGTATTCATAATGTTCCATTATTTATTCATACGATACTGTAAATATGTACATAGTTCACATTAAACTACTTTGATTTATAATCTAATATGTTAAGTTTTATTTGAGCTTAGCCGAGTGTATTTTGTCATCCGCAAGGAACAATTGAACTGGTTATAGTATTCATTTTATGATAGAGTCTTGACTCGCACAAGGGATACATTTTGAGAGCCCTCACGTTGTGAGATATTGTATCTATACCACTTCTTGAAACACCTACACAATTATTTTAAACACTTAAAAACACCCCTCAAACTTTTTTTTAACTATTCACTAACTAGTACGTATTACCATTTCCTACATAATGAATAAGTAAATCTTGGTGCTTCTTAGTGTTGGTGAAAAACTCGCGTAATATCCAATTCGCATAAGTCACATCCCTTTGTAGCACAAGTTCGCTGCATATTTTGCATAGTTATAGATTCAGTTTCAATATGGTGCTTTTCTCTTTCGCATTCCATGCTTACATCAAACCTCTTAAAGATATAACATAATTATTGTACAGTTTTCTCTTATTTGGAATTTTAACCTAGAGCCTAGCCTTTTGCAGTGAACTTAGTTTGCTTTAAATATTACAAAGTTCAGTGTTCCAAACAAGTATAAAACTTGCAGAATGCATATCTCTAATAGTATTCTACTTTGTGGCTTCATACAGTCTCTTATTCCACTGCGATTCTAGCTAGAAACCAAGATAGTTTCCTTAAAAGTTACCAAGATAGTTATTTCAAAAAATACAAATAAAGAAAGAAGGAAAAGTGCATGCAGAAACCATATAACATTTTGACAAACCTCTAATAACCAGCTCTAAAAGATATAATCAAATATGTTGTAACATATTTCAATCGGAAAAATTCAGTTTCAGATTGGAAGAAAGAATATTAAATAGGTGTTATTGGGTATTTGTAATGAATTAAATTTTCTGAGCAAACCTTTTCCAGTAGCATATGTTTTAATTTCAGTTGATATTTTTAACTACATTTTTGGGGGGTTTAATAGAACAGAAATAGAATTCAAGAGACTGCTACAGCAAAGGCAAAAGGATACTCAGTTGGTTCCTTTTCAAGCATCAAAAAATGCACCATTGAGAACACTGGTATCAGAAATTTTACTCTTTACTCTCCTAATTCAAGTTTGAGTTTTGCCCAAAGTGTGAAGGTCCAGGGTTCTGGCTTACCATGTCTGGCTGTCGATCAAGCGATCAGGAGTTTATGGCGGTTTACTCCAGATGTAACCTGAATACACATTAGAACCCCTTAAAAGTCCTCCATCCAAGATACATGCTCCCTCCGTCTTTAGACAGACAGCTTTGCCGTAACCCTTTGAGGCACAACCCTTTCCCAATGCTGAAAAAAGGGCAGCCGTTGCCATCGCTCGACTTAACTACCAGCAAGATGGCGGACCATCGAAATGTTCATTGCGTGCCACAGATCTAGAGACCCTTTTTTGATGCAGCTTGCACAGCCAGCTGTCGTCAAAAAAGGGTCTCTAGATCTGTGGCATGCAATGAACGTTTCGATCGTCCACCATCTTGCTGGTAGTTAAGTCGAGCGATGGCAACGGCTGCCCTTTTTTCAGCATTGGCCAATCTATCCGGCTGTTCTCGCATTCTTCCATTTTTCAGCAGATGTCAGTGCTGTTAAAAATATTCGTGACCATTTTTTTATGGGAAATGACGTGCTAAAAAGTAAAGGATTCTTGTGGAGCTATGTCACCCGCAACTATTTTTATAGAAATCAAATCTATTCTTCGTGACTGGCAACAGTCAAAACATCAGAGTTTGGTGTCCTCACAGCAAGGACACCGTGCGTTAAAGGGTTAACATGCATCAAGATTGAATTTTAATGCTCCTGATAAATTTTATGTCTTTGGTTTGTTTACTTGTCCTTTGTTTGCATTCCACACTTTTGCAAAAATGCTTGGCTCCCAGGAAATTTAAATTTATCGTTGGTTTTTACTACAACATGTTTCCTGATATTGTAAATGCCATGTCCACATGCCTCACTCATCCTACATAGCAATTTTTTGGAGCAAACACCGTGACTCTTTTAAACTCTCTAGTGTGAAACTATTGAGACATAGGAAATATTCATTTGATTACTCTTTTTTTTTTCAGGTGTTTCAGAAGAAATTATCTAACGCTAAACGAGTTCTTATTGTTGGTAATGGTGGCATTGCTATAGAAGTGGTGTAAGTATTAGTTTTTTTTAAATACATATTTTTTGTTTTCGTTAGTTACTTATTATTTGTTTGCATTTTTCATTTGTATTAATATTGGATGTCTCATGAAACTATGAGTACTTTTAGTTTCTTAACTCGGAACAAAGTTACTTTTTTTTATCATAGTATATTGTTGATATTCATTTATTTTTAAGAATTACTAGAAATTATCTTTTATTGCTTTATTTATAAATCTTGTCTAAATAAGGTTTTTTTTTTTTTTTTTTTTAACTCTAGACTTACACATGTTCAGATTATTAATAAAGTATTTATTTTAAAATACTTTTTTAAAAGGTTGAACATGTAATAAATATTTTTAATTTGTAAATGAATTACATGTGGATAAAAGGTTTTTTGTGTAAGATGAGTCAAATTCTTCACTCTGTATTAATTAGTAAGAGTTTCATTTCTTCTGGCTGTAAAAAGTTTTTAATCAATGAATTAATATATTTTTTAAGGATTATTCTTTGTGCAATCTGTAAGATCAGGCAAATTCTATTCCTATATTAATTCTTCATTCTGTATTAATTAGTAAGAGTTTTGTTTCTTCTGGCTGTAAAAAGTTTTTAATCAATGAATTAATATATTTTTTAAAGATTGTTCTTTCTGCAATCTGTAAGATCAGGCAAATTCTATTCCTATATTAATTAATAGAGATTGAAAAGCTTCTCACTTAAGCATGTTTCTAAATACTGAAATAACATATATATGTGTACATATGTATAATTTATGCATTTGGTATGTTTATCTGTCTTCTTTACTGTAGTCTTGGGATTAAGTTAATCAGAAATATTGACGAATATCAAAAATCATCTAATGCCAACAATAAGAAATATTTGTTCTTTCAAAGGTAAAAGTTCCAAATGTTTGTGAAGCAAATTTGAAAAAATAGGCTATCAAATTCATAAAATTGCATATCACTTACTATTACACTTACTTGCTCATAAAATAAAACAAAGAATTCCTGCATAATGCAGGTATAAAATGTGATGTGCTTTCCCATTATTTAGAAATATTTTGTGGCAACAGATATGTTAGTGTTTATGAGTCACCACAAGTAGCAAGTTTATTAGCAACATTTGGCAACTGTTTTTTTAATATATATATATATATATATATATATATATGTGTGTGACTGTGTGTGTGTATATGTGTGTGTGTGTGTGTGTGTGTGCTCAGATATATATATGTGTGTGTGTGTGTGTGTGTGCTCAGAATATCGGTCTTTCACCAACAAATGTTACTTTGTTCATAATGTTGCATGAATGTGTTGTATTCATTTGATTCCTTCCGTTATTTCTATTCTCAATCCAGAAAAATGAATTAGTGCCTCTTTCTTGGTTTACTTTAATGAGTTATCTTCTCATATTTGATGAGTTATGTACATTTTTTTTTTTTTTTAAATTCAGGTATGAAATTGAAAATTGCCAAGTTATTTGGGCCATAAAAGACAAATCAGTTGGTGCTACGTTTTTTGATGCTGGTGCAGCTCAGTTTTTTCTTCCATGTTTGAAGGAAGCTAAGGCTGAAGAAAATAAACCGTGCAAGCGGTCGCGGTATTCTGCAGATGGTTTGTTACTTCTTAAGTTGTGTATTCTAATTTTTCTTTACATTGCTGATTAACTTATTAATACAAAAACCTTTCTACATATTCTCTTTCAGAGGGACATAAAGAACAATCAGCTGTTGGAAATGCCTTAGGTCCAGACTGGTCTTCGCATGTTAATATGAAAGGAAGGATGAAGGTACTTCTATTTAGCTTCTTTATTTTTTTATTTTGTGTGCACCTTTAGAGTCAGAGTAATTGCATTTAATTCAATGCAAATTCATGATTTTTTTATACAGTAGTAGATGTTTGATGCATCATAAGGTTGTACATATTGGTGAACTAAACCAATTTCCTACTTCCTCGCTTAATCAAAATAGTACTTAAACTAAGAATTTTTAATAAGCTAAGCTTTCTAAAATTTGCAATGTTCATTTAGATTTTTTTGTGCACTTGTTTGTACAAGGAGTGCATGAAATACTATTTTTTATTGCATGGTAGCAATGTTTGAAAGATTATCTATGAAATGTAAACTACCCAATAAAATAAATTTTCAGTATAGCAGCTCGAAAATAAGCTTTATTCCCATTGATCTGTTCTACTGCTCAAATATTAGCTAGCTTTTTGCAAATCTTGTCATAAGTTTCATTGTGGTACAAGTAGTTTTTAAAGAATGCTGCATATTTATAAATATTCATGAATTAAAATCTTATAAGCAGTTTTTTAATGCAATTTTTTATGGGAAGGCGGAGGACTGAAAAAAAGTCACTGTATTCAATTAGTTGATTTTCTATATGGCTTATTAAGTGTGTGATTTAATCTTGCAGTGGAAATTTGTGGACTTCATTTTAAGGCTAATATATATATTGTAGGATACACGAAATGTTCACGTACAGTATGAATGTGAAGTTAAAAGAATTTATGAAAGAAAAGAGTTTCTAGAAGCTGAATTAAATGAAACAATTCTTATAAGTGAAGGTAAGTTTACGATTGTGTTGCACAAGAAATATATTGTTCATTGTTGTTGAATGCTGCTTATTTTTCTCTTTTGCAAATTGCTCTGATGAAAATATTCTGTTATGCTATTAATCAGTTTAGACAACTCAAAATATCCACTTGGGGGTCACTTTGACAAAAAAAAATGGCTTGAGAACCTTCATAAGGAATTTTTTTTTCTTAATAATAGAAAAACTCTTAGAGTTACACATAAGTATAATAGTAAGTTGCATAAAAGTAGAGTTGCCCATAAAAATTGGACACATGCTTTTAATCCTTTTCTACTGTCCCGCAATGTGTAAAATGTATAACTGTAACTTGTAACAAGTCATAGCCAAAGTGGCAGTAAAACATTGACTGAACAACGTTCCATCTAATTGCTATTCATTGGACAATGAAAAGAGATATTAATTACAGATCCAAACTGCATAGTGACAAAAAAGAACCCTCATAACTATTCTTGGAATTGTTCATGGTTAGTTCAGAAGTTTTATGCCAGCAAAGGAAATAATCAAATTAATCTAATTCTTGTTAGGTTAAAAAGTTTTAACGAAATAACTTCATTAATATTCCATACATAGGTGAGCATTGTGGGGAGATATTAATTAAACTGACAGACAACTTCTAACCAAAAACTGGGTTCTGGAATCAGTTTTATTTGGGAGTAGTGGTTATGCGTATGCTGCCACCAATGAATTAATGCAATTTTGTGGGTGGGGGTAGTTACTTTGTAAGATTCACATACATATCCATTTCATGGAAGTAAAATAGGATTTTTTACATTAATTTCTCTTTTCTCAGGAGGGGCAGTCGCTCTGCCCCCTTTAATCCATCCTTGTATGCTGCAAATTAACTTATCCTAAGCTTTGCTAAGTTTATGTTCCTGTGAATTCTTAAATTGTTGATTGAATTACTTAATATTTAGAGTCTTGGCCTGTGTATGTTGTGTTGACGAATGGCTCAATACTTGGCTGTGATTTCATCATTAGTGCAACTGGTGTTATCCCCAATTCAAAATCAGAGCTATGTAGTGCAGTAAGTGTTTGTATTTATTATATTACCATCCATTGAGTTTTTATTTTTTTATATTAAAATTTTTATTTTAAAATGATCATTTTATGCGAAAATATACACCAGTTAGCTTATTTGAATTTAAGGATATTTTCATAATGCCCCTGTCAAAAGTAGAAAAAAATTGATGAACTTGGTCAGTATGGATATATATGATCCATATCATTAAAATTGTTTGCCATGTTTATGATGGATGATAAAGACAAGATGACATAGCTGGTGTATGGGAAATTTCAGCTAATCTTTCATGTATTTGTGAGTCTCCCTAAAATATTTTCCTTCAAATGATCTGCTCAAGCTTTCACATGAAATTACTCATAGATTAAAAATAATTATTTTTCTGTTTGATTCCGTCAAAAACTATTAGTAAATTTTTATAGTTAGTTGTTTTATGTAGTGGTAAAATAGTTGTTAATAGTAAGTGCATGAATTTTCTTCTAGCTTTCTATTACAGATGATGGAGGCATTGAAGTAAATGATCAAATGCAGACGTCTGTTGAAAGTATTTTTGCTGCTGGTGATGTGTGTACAGCATCTTGGCCTTTATCTAAACACTGGTTTCAGGTGAAACTGAATGGAATACTTTTAGTCAGTTAATGCATGTGCTAAGTCTGTCTTCCTATTTTAATTACAATTGCTACCCCATACATTTAAATTTGCTTGCTTTTCAGTTAGAGTGTCAATAGTTTTAATAAAAGGTTAAAAGTTCCTTTTGCATATTTATTCTTTATAATAAGTTGATAGAAAATGGTTTATTGCATCTATCTCTCTCTATAATATTTCTATTTTACTGTTATTCATAATTAATCGAAACATTTTTTTATTTTTTAAATATGTTGCAATAATGTTGGATTTACCTTATCAGATGAGATTATGGACTCAAGCCAGACAAATGGGAGCCTATGCTGCAAAATGTATGTCTTGCTATTTATGTGGAACCACAGCTATACCAGATGTTTGTTTTGATTTATTTACCCATGTTACACGGTTTTTTGGTTATAAAGTAAGTATTTTTTAATTAAAGCTTTTTATATAATATCTGTTTATACAAAAAAAGAAAAGAAAATTCTAGTAATACGAATCTTATTTTTTTTTTTTTTTCTAATGGGCAGGCACTGGCCACAAGCCTTTGCCATCAACGGCCCTAGTTACTGTCCATTTTATTATGGGAGCACCCAGTGGGCGGACAGCACTACCCCCTAAGAAGGGACGGACAAGTTAACATCCATGCCCAAGCCGGGATTCGAACCCGGACCCACGGCGTGATAGAATGGTTCTCTAGCCACTACACCACCTGGGCGGCACGAATCTTATTGTTGTGAACCACAAAGAATTATGCCTTAAAGCATTTGCCAGCTTCAGATTTTTTTCATAAATTTCAATTAACTAAAGCATTATCCTCATAGTGCATTTTTTTAAAAACTCAGTATTGTGTTTCAGAAATTAAAACATATCCATACACAGTGACTAATGGTTACTCATGTTTCCATGAGTGCCATGCCATGCAAATGTTATTTAAAGATAATGAGAGAATGAAAGGTTCTGTATTATGCAAGGTAAAATTTTTACATTGCAGAGAGAAATTTATTAAATGACTCGCGCATTTTTGCAAATAAGGTAGGTTTTTTTGTGTCTATTAAAAAATTAAAATAAAATCTTTAGTTTGTGTAGGCATTTCCTGAAACATAATGTTATTAATATTTATATTATACATTTTTACTTTATTTTAACGTATATTTATTAAATGTTGTTGGTTTATGATATAATGACTATTTGTACTATCAATTTAATATTATTTGATTCATTAAAAGTAATTAGACCACCACATCAGTGCTTATATCATTTTACTTTATTTGTTTGAGTTGTATTGATAAGAGAATGCAGTTTGGTTTAGTATTTTGTATTGTAATATGAACTTGCTTTATGTCAAAAATTTTGACTTAAAGTACAAGCAACCCCATTCAACAATACTTACATACAGCTAAATAACTATGGACTAGCCCTTGAACATTATTGAAACTTTTTCTGGGCTAGCCCTGAAACTAATTATTAACTGATACCAAACTTTTACTTTTGGAACTTTTACCAAACTTTACTACTCCATTTTGGCCAGAATAGTTTACATTTTTAATATAATGCAATTTCATAATAAATAGTAGTTTTCAACACATTGTTTTTCAAGGGAAAGGATTTGGCAATTGTGCTATTTTGTGAAAGTCATTTCATCATTGGCTGAAAGTATTATGTTAATTTATATTTGAAATATTAGTGTCTAATGAAAAATGACTATTATCTATGTGATATTGATGACTAAATGACTTAATGACTAGTCTTTCTTTAAGTTTATTAAGCCAAGCCTCAAAAATTTGTATAACTCATTTAATAATTAGTATGATACAATATTTTCATGCATTGGTTATTTAATTAGATAGGTTGTTAACAACTGCTATGCATTCAAAAAAAAAAAAAATCCACTGTTAAAAAAAGTATAATCCAGTTAAAATGTTGAAAAAAATCTTTAGGGGGGGGGGGGAGGAAGTTGAATAAAATTTGGTTGTCATACTGTACAAAAACACAACGTTATTCTTTTATTTTACATCTGCTTAACTTTTAATTTATGAAAGTTCCGTTTTAAATCATTATTATTGTACAAAAATTTTTTAAGGGAAAGTCAAATAAGTCAGTACTGAAAAGTTGATTCCCCCCCCCTTTTTTTTTTTTCTTTTCATCATAAAGCAAAATGTTTGGTTCTTTTTGTTATGTGTGTGTTAATAATAGTTTATCTTCAAAAAATAAAACAAACAAAATACTTTATGTGTTTTGTTGTGCAGCTTTATATCCCAACATGTAAACTCCTACTTGCTGTATTCAAAAATGTTTTCTTCAATATACTTTATTAATTATAGGTAGTCTTACTGGGGCTTTTTAATGGCCAAAAATTAGGAACCGACTATGAAATCATCCTTCGAGTTTCAGAACGTTCTGAATATATTAAAGTAGTTCTGCAAGGAGGAAGAATGCAAGGTGCTATTTTAATTGGTGACACAGATTTGGAAGAAACTTTTGAAAATCTTATTTTGAATCAGCTTGACTTGTCACCTTATGGAGAAGATATATTGAATCCTGATATTGACATTGAAGATTATTTTGACTGAAATTACTTGTTTTAGCACCCTGTAAATTTATTTCTGTGAAACTGTAATATAAGAAATTGATTTTTTTTTTGTTTAAAATAAATCAAAATTATAGTCAATTTTTATTTTGTATTATTGTGCTTATCTGTTAGACTGATTTACTTTCATATCTAGAATTGAAATTTTATTATTGATTAAGGATTTTATTTCACTTTATTTTGTGGAAGAAAAATCATGTGAAAATAAATTTTCTTTTAAAAGGAAACACTTTATAAAATTCATTTCAGTTATTAATGCAATGCTACTACTTTTGACATTTGTGCTTATATAAAAAGTAGCTGTGATTCAACATGAGTTGCTGTAGCTATGTATCTTTTTTGCATTAAATATTGTTTACTACTTTCTTTTGCTACTGTATACATTTTTTAGGATTTTTAATGAAGACTTACATTTACCCATGGCTAATTAATTTTAAAACAATGAATTAAAGATTTTACTTCATAGTATCATATTTAACTGCACTACCTCATGTTAAGGAATTCTAGAAATATTCTGAGTTTTCATATGCATAAATCTTTTCCTGATGTAAAAAATTTTATTACATGCATCAGTAGTATATTGTTCATGTCAAATATGTCACAATCATCTTTTAAGGCTATAGAGTGTTTTATTATTATTTATTTTAAAGCTAATTTTGTTTATTTATTTTTTAAATAAAATTTCAAATACTGTGTGTTCCACTTTTGACTCTCATAACTTAATGTTTTACTTCTTATTTTTCAAATGTACAACTGCATTAAAATTCCTATTAGTAATTTTGTACAACCATATGTGTTGCATGTTTACTCATAATTAAATAAAGTAAAATAATTTTATATGAGTTTTATATCATTATATATAAAATAAGTTTTATATCATTATATATAAAATAAGTTTTATATCATTATATATAAAATAATGTTGAAATAATCTAAAATTCATGATATTATTTAAATTTACTTAGATTCCATGATAATCAGAATTACTATTATAAGAATAGTAAGTACCCATGAATAGATTTTAGAAAAGTAATATTAACAATAAACCAAAACAACTATATTTTTATTATTGTATTGTTAAACTTTGGAGACATTTAGAAAGTGAAGAATTTTTATTCACACTTGCCGATGTTATTTAATACTTTAAAATTTGTAAATATGAGTATTTTAAGAGAGAGTATGTTGCTGTTATTTTTTTACAGAAAGAGAGTGTGTATTTTTCATTACTATGCACTACGTGTATACTCATGCACATGAAAATGTGTATTACAAAACATTTGAATAAAATAAACAGAGCTGTAATTTAAAAGTACCCTTTATTAAAACTCATATACATCCTTTATGTATCCATAGGTACGCAAATACTGTAAACATAAACCATAAACATAAAATTTCTCACATTTCTCAAAGCTCTTTATTTTCTGTTTGAATTAAAATGCTTAATTCAAAGCTTTTTTTTTTCTCCTTTTTTCAAAAATTTAATAGAATTATAAATTATATACAAAGTAACAATCCATAAATTTCCCTGCCAGTTAAAATATTTATAAAGCTTTGAGGAATGTCAGTTGACTAGAAAAATTAGGTAGGTCACACACTAAAGTTAAGTATTACTAGCATACATAACATAGCGGTGTCTACCAGTGAAATTTGCACATTCAAAAGAAATCAAAGTAATTACCCCCCTTTTAGATTTTCTGGTCATCTTTAACATTGCGTATGTATATATAACATTCAAGAAATACAAATATAGTGTCTTGGGAAAAAATTGATAGTCTCATAAATCAGTAACAAGTCTTAAACATAACTTTCTCGCTTGGATGAATGCGCTAGGAATGCATCCCATAAGCGAGGTTCAATTAGTTCTTGTGCTCCTAGCTTTTTGAATTCTTCTTTTTGCCGAACTGCTGCTATTTTTCTGAGTGCAGCCTGCAAGGGAAAATAGAAAATACTGTTTTAAAATGATCTTCGCAGAATATTCCTCTTTTTTACACTAGAAGATAAAGCCCATTGTGTGGAGGCAATTACCATAGGCACAAGAAAAAACATTTGACAAAAATATGTTACACTCAATATATTTAATTTTTGTCCACTTAAAATAAATAACTTCCTATTCAATTTTTATTATATATCAAAATCAAAATTGCATTTTCTTCTAAAAATGTGCAAACACCTTTAACATTTGAAAGATTTTGTTTTGCTGGGAACATCCCAATTCTCCTTTCAAAGCCTGATAACCAGGACTTCTGTATGACGTCATTACCACTTGCGACAACTAGTTTTGTCACATAAACGATTTGACTTTTTTTTACTCTCAGAATTAAAATAGAGCAGAAAATGGCAAAAAATTCCATGAAAATATGGGAACGGGTGGATTTTCCGATTTTTAACGTTGCACAGAGTATTTTCTTTATTTTTATGCATAATTATGAACAATTTCAAGCAGATGATACAAACAGGGTTGATTTTTGTGCTTAATTTTTTATCTTTTTGGAGTAATGATGGTAAAAGTTTTATTTTGGTGTGGTTGAACTGAAATTGTTGTTCCAAGTCAGGGATCAGCGCAACTATATAGTAGGATAATAAATATGTAGATAGATTAAGTGTTGAATGTTTTGTTTTTTTATTTAGCAAATTTAATATTTGTAACTTTATATAAATTGAGAATTTTCATTATCATGGATATTTTTATAGTCTAAAACCATCCCTGGGTGTTAATTTCCCCCCCCCCCCCCTTCTAAGGATGTAGTAATAGGTGTTCTTAGTCTAGTCAGGTGACAGAATTTATGTAAGAATTACGATTTAAAAGCATTCCAAATTTTGGAAGTTTTTAATGTTTTTCAAAATCTACACACATATTTTTAAACATCGCCTGTGTATTGATCCCCAGAATTCTGCCAAATTCTAAGTGACATGAACTTTACTAACCCAAAAAATTTTATTTTAAATTTCACTTTCCACATCATGTTACATTTTTTAGACTGAGTTAACATGTATTTTCATTAAATTCATATAGTTTGCTAACATACACTAACTAACAGGGTTTTTTTTTTTTTTACTTAAAAAATGATTTAAAATTTAAATTAGATTTTTTTAATTTAAATCTGATTTTTTAAATAAGATATAAAAGCATATTTTAAGCTGTTTTCATGGCAGTTGCCAGTAGCTATTATTTTAATATGTACATAGATAAAGCAAGTTTAATCAAATGATTCAACTCATATTTACTATTTGAGACAGCAGAAATAAAACATGGACCTTCAGTAAAAATAGTACAGAAAAAATATAACAAATTTAATTTGATGTTGTGAATTCTCTTTTACACTTATGAATTGAAAATAAACAATTGTGTTATGTTATATAAGCAATATTTATGTAACATAATGCAACTGTATTTTTTAGAAAGTGATTCCATCAACCTTTCAAGTTTTGCGGCAGTCCTGGGTTCGATTCCCAGCTCTGGAATTTTTTGCATAGTTGGTAAAAATTAAAATTAATCAGCCTATACACTCCAACTTGCCTAATAATACAACTGTTTATAAACATACACAATTGTTAATTGTATAAAAGCATTACTTTTATACTAAGTTGTGCAACTTAATAATTTTTCTATTTTACAAATAAAATAAATTAAATTATTAAATGGTTAAGTTAGAAAATTCGTTCATTTCAAACTAAAAGCTGAAACTTTTTTTAACCTAATATCAGTCTGTTGAAAATTTCAGAGCATAAAAAAGTACATTTCTTTTTTATGTATCTGGTGTGCCAAAAACCTATTTTATCAGAATTCCAAATCATTAGTTTCCATTTCTTCTAATTTTTTACTCACTTTGTGGCCCATGTACAGTGTATACATTAATAATAAATTGGAAGGTTAGAACTTTTCTCTAAAAAAGGGGGGGAGAAGTGTAATTTTGTACAAAAAAGCTTGATTATTATCATTTTGTTAACAAAGATCTAAATTTTAGGGAGGCCAAAGACCCCACTAGTCACATATCTGCCACATACATTTCTATATTGCAGTTATAAGTTCCTTAATTTCAGGTAATTTTTAAGAAAAACTGACTTGACTTTACATGAAACCCATGTAGACAAGTTTTTTGGATGAATACACAATTGGGGAAAAAATATATGAAAAAGCAAAATGAGTTCACATATCACGCAGTTTATTATTAAAATTAGGATAATTTCTTTAAACACTTTTAAGATATATAGACTCATGTGTTGAATAATTACTTTCCAATGGTTATGTTAGTGTGTAACATAACTGCATATTTCTATCTTGTTCATTGTTTCAATTCCAAAGAATAAATAAGTATATTGTAATACTAAGAAGTTATTTTTTCTGAAGTGACGAAATTCATTACACACATAGCGACATTGCTAAACAAAACTGAGGTTATAAATAATATTTAGAACACATTTTAAACCTGCAAAATCAATTTACTGAAAAATGATTTTTTAAAAATCACTTTATTTAAATCAACAAACCCTGCTAATTAATATTTAGTTTTTTTATTACAAACATTTCAGAAATACCAAATTTAATTTTTTAAAGCAAAACAATATTGAACTACTTTTTTAACACAATACTTACCAGGCATGCCACTAAAACTGAATCGCTGTCATTGCGTTCTTTTCTGTCTTTACATAGTTTTACCAGTCTTTGGATGCCTACAAAATAAAGTGGTACATAATTTTAGAATTTAATTGTATTTTCCATTTAATATTTTATTTTGGTACATTTTCAGATCAAGATATTTGAAATCGGTGTCGATCCTCGCTCCCGCTTTAATTCATCAGTGGTGTCAACTTCATTTTAACAAATTATTTGTCATAGTTTTTTTTTTTTTTTTTTCTCCCACCGTCCTACTTAGATTACTGCTTAATCCGCTAGATGACGCCACTACGCAACGAACAGACATACTGGAGGACAATTGAAGTTTAGTTAGATTCGTGGTGGCGTCATCTAGCGGACTGAAAAGTAATAAACGATTTCTAGATCAATTCCGTGAATGTATTCTAATTTTTGGATGGACCGATGGACATGGACTCGCAGAATGTCTCTACTTTTCGGGTCCTATAAAAATCGATCATTTTTGGATTATGAATGTAAAAGAAGGTCCCGCATATTTTCATTTTTAAATCGTCACAGTTTTCGATTGGCTAAAACAAAAAGGGGCCAAATTGAGTGTTGTACAAAATTTCAGCTTTTCATTATGAAAAGCCTTAGAAATATCTTTTCTAAGGCACTAAGACACACATAGGCTACAAATTTAAAAAATGTAAGCATTTAAAGACAGAGTGAAAATGGTGGGTATTTTTCTTAAATTCTGCATAATTCTTTAAACGCTATCGTGGGGAAAAGAATTTTTTCTTTTTTTTTTTTAATCCGAGAGACACTGAAAAGTGGTGTAACTCGTCATATATTTTGATATCTCTGACAGTTGGGTTCCGAGCGGATAAGACACTGAACATGGTAGACGCCTTAAGTGTGAAGGTCCTGCGTTAGGATGCACCACGCGGCCGTCGATCTCATGTTCTGGAGTTTTGGGCGGTTTTTCTTCAGATGTAGCGCGAATACGTGTTATACCCCCTTAAAAAGTCCTCCGTTCAAGGTGCCCCCCCCCTCCTCCTCCTTTCCCGCAGGCAAAAGCCCACCGTATAAGCTTGCCATAATACAAAACACTCATTTCTGACCAGTGGCGCCTAGTAGCTTCAGTTATTAAGTGCTGCTGAAAGAAACTTGGACGATCGTTCCAATGTTTTGTTAAAAGCAACGGTAGGTAAATAGGCGGGAAAATTCTTTACTAAAAAAAATAAAATAAAATAAAACGAAGAAAAAATCAAATTGCACTCTTTGACGTTAAGTTTTGCATTTTTTTTTTACCTACGAGTAGTGCCGCAACTGGAGATGTTGTCCGGGATGCACCTTCATTTTGGTATTCGGCAGTGGGTCATTTAAAAGGAGGTTCGCAAAACAAATTTCGAAAATTAAATATGCAGATACGACGCACCTTACAAGTTAAAATATTGGGTTGGCAACAAAGTAATTGCGTTTTCTGGTATAAAATTCAAGCAAATAAGTTTTCAACAAGTTTTTAATTACAGGTAAGCTGTGCCTGAACATACTATTCATATTTGTTACATTTTAAAGAAAGAATTTCACTGGCAGTATTTTTTTTCGTCCATAAAAGATGGCCACCCTCCCCCTTTTTTCGCTTCTATCCTCCTTAGAGGACACTATTAAAAATGTCCTGAAATTAATTTTTAGGTATTCGTGACTGCTGTATTTTACAGAAAGAATTTCACGGATATCTCTATTTTTATTTGAGATCACGCGGGATATGTGAAAAGAACTTTTCGGCCCCTTACCCTCCCCTAAGATTACGAATTTTGGAAAATGCTCTCTGATCTAGCACCTATGTTGAAGAACTCACGTACGTGCCGAATTTCGCATAATTAACTTCAGTAGTTTTGGCCAGGCGAACTATTGACATACGGAAAAACGCAATTACTTTGTTGCCAACCCAATAGATTTGCGTTTCCAGCAGTTAATTAAAAGAAAATGCACGCAACTGAGAGAAAACAAGTCGTCTTGGATCTTGCATTCAGTCCCCAAGATAAGTTTTAGCAAAGATGCTATCTTGATTCATTTTATTTCAATTTTTTTTTTTTTTTTCAAAGGATACTGTTGAAAAATGTCATTGCTTGAGCTCCGAAACACGTCTTTCACTCCCATCTTTATTATTGACACTAGTTTGAAAAAAATTATGTAGTGAAAAATGATAGAAATAAAGAAAATATTAAGAAAATGAAATAAAAATGAATTAACTAACCAAACGTAACAAACAAAGGCAAAATCCGGGAGCAATACCGCAAAAAAGTGGCCCTGGGTGCACAGTGAATTTGTGCGAACGGAATGATTCCACCAGTGCCGTAGTTCTCCCCGGCTGTCTCGGCTTCAGATCCCAGAGAGCGGTTCAGAGGGAAAATTTTCCGTTCGCACGTGCGATCGATTCAAGAATGTGCTGTAGTCACCTACACTACAGCGCGTTAGCTATAATAAGACTATTTAATGATAGTGGGGGGGAGGGGGGAGAGAGTAAAACTTACGTTTTAAATTCACATAAATCTAGAAGTGTGCTTAATATTTGTTTTAAATTTAATTTGTTTATTCTTTAGTTTTTCCGGTTCACGTGCGCATGCGCTCCAATGGAGGAGCCGCTACTGGTATCCGGTATCCTCATCTTTGGAAACATTACTGGTTTTGATACCCGCCCTCAAAACGGCGCCCGAGGCATGTACCCAGTTTGCACAATCCAAAACAGTAAAGTAGTGTTAACTGTCCATTAGCATTGTTTTACTACAGTTAAAGCTAACATTTCATAAATAACTGTATAAGTTTTCACGTAAACTTTGAAAAGTACAGTAATTTTTCAACACACAAATACAGTCTAGGTTATATGTTAAATTTTTAGTACTAAATAAATACTAAAAGTGATAAAATTGGAAATATCTTCTCGTGGTCTAATTACTGAGGGGACTCGAGTCAAACAATGTTGATCAGGCCCAGAATTGCTTTTATCTGCTAGATTATTTGCCCCCACAAACCCAACGCTGGAGCTGTGAATTTCGCAGTTCCCTCTCCGCTTTTTCTACTCATCTGGCAGCTTAGAGTGTAGACTTTGCGCAAGCGTACTGTAGTCGAATGCAGCGCTCGCGGGTACTGCATTTTAAAAAGTTCGGTTCACGCGTTTTGCCGGATTTTTAAAATTTTTGTGAATATTTTTGTCATTGCTACGTGACGACTAAAGGCTTAATGATTGTGTCAAGTGCAACTACTACGAGAGGATGAAGGGGCAAAAAAAGTAGTTTTAGTTCTGCTGTAAGTAGTTTTAGTTCTGGTAGGGCTGCAGTTCCACAGTCCCCGTGGACAAGCCGCCACTGTCTCTGACACTTTTTAAGATAAAATGCTCGAATTTTGTACATTACCTCATGAGTGCATAAGGCGCATTTTACTAACTGAGATATTTTTTATGGAGGCCGTACAGAATATAGTTATTGCATTCACTCAAATTTATTCCCATGAAAATTTTAACCGAATTTTTAAAAAATCTGTACTTTTTTTTTTCCTCTCGCAACCTTTTAATTTATTACATATGTCTATGGTTAGTAAAGAAATAAAAGACGACGTCAATGTTTTTGGGACACACGGTATAGTTAAAAATCAGAAGCTTGTACAGTGGCACACCCAGGATTTTAGTTTAGGGGGGGCTGGGCGACATACAAATACTGCTGAACTCGGTTATAGTGACCTCGATTAGGGTACCACTTGAGTCTACATATTCGGTACCACTTGATTGTCCCATAGAACACAAGCCCACAAGCAATGTAACTCAGTATGGAGTCATAAATAATTATCTGATCTTTTCAGTGACGTTGTAACCGAGATTAACAGTGTTTCATAAAATAACTGTAAGCATTTATTTAAAAACTTTTTCAAATAAATGTCTTTTTTGGTTAGAAATAACTTGAAGACAATTAAAAAAGGAAAAAATAATAATACATTAGCGACAATTTTCATTTTTAAAGCTTTTCACTTCTAACTTTCTACCTTTAGGGGGGGGGGGCTTCAGCCCCCATAGCCCCCTCCGTGGGTGCGCCTATGAACTTGTAGTATTAAAATGGGAATTGTTATAAAACCACAGGTTCCATCAATGAATTAGGACTAAACTTTAAATTATAACCAAGGAGTTCCGGTGCATCCATTCAGGTTGCGGGGCTACCTTGAAGCTTCTGTACTGCGTCGAGGGCACCTGCCGGAGGAAATCGCGGAGATATATCCGAGTCGGAATGAGTTAAGACAGGAAAGGGGAGTTCATCTTAGTACTATACGTACCTTGCATGTCGGCGACGATGTTGGATGTTTCCGGATCGGTGCAGAGCCTGGCGAGGGCTATGGCCGCCTTCTGCTGTATCCTCTCGCAGGCGGCCAGCTGCGGGGCACCGTGCCCCACCGAGGGTCTCAGTTGCAGGAAGCAGAGCAGGAGCACCAGGCCCCCGCCCCTGCACAGGTCGGCGCGGTACTCTTCCTTGGCGGCCATGTTTGCCAGCACGGTAGCAACCTGAAAGAGTTGCATGCAAGTTGTATTACACGGCAAGTGCGCATTCTGGGATGTAAACTAATCTATGAATGTACTACAGTCAACCCTCGTTTATGGCGGTTAATCCGTTTTAGACCAGACTTCGGAACGATTGCAATCGCTTGTAATCGTTAACAAAAATGATAATTTACAAATTTTGCAGAAATTCTTTTATAAAATTGTATTATTCCGTGATTTTTCTGAAAGTCTGATTTTATTAAGATCGAGATTATTGATTTTTACCAAGTTAATATTCAACTAAAATAATCTATTAATAAAACAGTAATCGTAATCAGATCATGTAATCAATTACAGATATCTGCAGTAGCGGATGCAGGGGAGGGGCTAGGGGGCTTCAGCCCCCCCCCCCAAAAAAGAGATTGCAAAAGGATAACATTCTGCTTCATTATACACTTTAAGTAGACAAAAGGATCTTTTTTTATAACTTAGCCCCTCCCAAAAAGTTTTACATTACTTTAGACTAAAATTTTACTTTATTGTACATTTTGTTTGGGTGAAATAAGCTTTTTTCAAAATTTAGCCCCTCCCAAAAAAAATTTCTGGACCCGCTACTGGATATCTGCGTAATCGTCCGATGTCTGTTCCAGACTCGACCACGATCCATGAATTTCCCGCCATAGACGATTCTTTATTAAATTATAATATTTTCGTAGTAAGGACGTAGAAAACAAGCTGACGACCACAATACGTTTTTGTAAACATTATTAGAATCTAAAAATGAAGTAAAGTGAATTTTGAAGTAGTATAACACGGAATTGTTACACCTAGGCTTTTATTTATAAGGTAATTTATTAATTATTTATTTCGAGGTACCTCTCATGGTGTAAATACAGGGTGTCTACCACAAAAAGTAAGCTTGATTTCTTGACCTTTTCTTGACTTTTTCTTGACCTTTTCTTGACCATAACAAATATGAAACTAATATCAAAAATACATCGTGACAGGGATGCAGAATATGTTCTATCCGGCGTTCTAGGATTGGGGGAAATTTTTCAGAAAAATATACAACTGATTTTGATTTTAACAACGAATTACAAAATTCTTCGAGTTTTTCTTTTCCCTGCCCATTTTTAAAGCGTTTTTTTAAATTTAATTTTATTTTTATTCAACTTTTTCACTGATCAGCCGTTTGCTTTCAGTTAACTTGGACCAATTGCTATTTTGTAAACATGTATGTAGCTTGGACATCGTAAATCTTTTTAGATCTATGGTAACACAGAACTTATGAAAGTCTATAATATATCATAAAACTTTTGGGAAGTTAAAGTTATTAGCTATGAAACATGGGGATCAGCGATAATTATAATTTTAAGTGGAATCCAAGTTATTGTTTTTAAAAAAGAAAATTTGGAAAATAATCAAAACTCTGAATTTAACAGGGAATGAAGGGAGAAAAAAAAAATTACTCTTAAATCAAACAATTTAAACTTTTTTTCGAGGAGAGAAGATGGATAACTGATATACTTTTCTCAAGGTTTGAAGACACATACTTACCAACTTTTGAAATTCCCAAGGTGTAAAACAACACGCACTTGACATATTGAACTATTGTCAGTTCACTATACAACTATTTGGCAGACATCATGTTTTATGATTTCTGCTAAATAACATGTAAATGACATTTTAAATAAATTTTATAAATAGCAAACTTAATGTTTGCCTATAAAATAAACAAATGAAAAACTACTAAGTTTTGTCTGTCACAAAAAAATTAGAAACTAAGAATTTGAATGAAATGGAAAAAGCTTGGTTGAGTTGTAAATCCTGACCTAGTGCTTCATTTCTTGACCTTTTCTTGACTTTCGTGACCTTTTTCCCATTTCTTGACTTTTCCGTGACTTTCGTGACCTTTGCGTGATGGTAGACACCCTGAAATAGGATTCGCGGAAACCTTTCATGATTTATTTATTAAAACTACCCCTCGATAGCCTTACCTGGTCTTTGATGAAGAGGGACGCTGCATGCGGGCTGTTCCTACAGGCGCTCACCAAAATCTCCAGAACGTGGCTTTCCTTCATTCTTCTCAAGACGTCGTCGGCGAACGACAAGTTGGCCAGAGCGGCAGACGACAACAGGAACACTTCGCTGCTGTCTGTCTTCGATGCCAACCCTACAAAAAAGGAAATGATTTCGTGAATAATTTGGTTAGGGCGTCGGAATAGCAACGGGAAGGTTGCGGGTTCGATTCCGAGATACCGCTGAAGACAGGTGGTGCGCGTGCAAGTTAAAATCGGCATGTTTGAATAAAGAACCTCTCACCGGTCCCTAGCGCCAATATTCCCTACTGATGAGGATCCGAAATTGTGGAGGGGAACTGCAGGTAGGACGTATGTAGCTCTAACCGACACATTCGGTGACGTGAGCTGTTCTGTGCTGGCAAACAAACAAAACACACTAGAGTTATTTACACGAAATGACCCCATGGCGGGTCCAGAAAAGTTTCAAGGGAAGGACTAAAAACAGGGCCAACCGTTTTATCAGAGACGGGCCATTCTTATTCTTTTCTAACGTAAGACTACGTTCCTCCATAACGGTCCTAAGTAAAAAAGCTTTTCCGTTGTAAGTTTTAATATTTACTCGGTTTGAAAATAAGACTCAACTACCGGGGTTTCATTTACAGCAGTCAAACGTGGCTGACAAAAAAAAAGACAGGCTGCGATGCTGACATTTGGTCACACCCCTTTTGCCCTCGCAGAGTCATGTGACTTAGGAGGTGTGGCCATCTTCGTCCGAGATAGCCACAGTAAGATGGCCACACCCCCTACGTCACGTGACTGTTCGAGAGCAAAAGGGGTGTGACCAAATGTTAGCACCGCAGCCTGTCGCCACGACAGTCAAAAACGTGACGTCATAAATTGAAAGCTGCGCGAGGTTCATGAACTCTGCCATAAACCATGAAACATACCCATGAAACATGGAAGATTTGAATATTTAAACCGGCCATCTAAACAAAATAAATGGGAAAAACGATGGCAGATTGTATTAATATGAGTAGTATTAGTAGATTTGTTACGACAATATGGATCAAAGATCAATATACTATGTCAATAAATATTTCGTGAAAGTAAAACTTTGTTATATTCATCATTTTTTTTCACTGCGCCTTAAAACTCAACGATAAGTAAGCCTGTGTTAATGCATCACTCGATGGTTTCAACTGTAGAGACTACCTGTTCTTTTTTTTTTTTTCTCCTTCCTCGGTTCATTTTTAATATTAAACCCATGTTTAACTTAAAATTAATTAAAAACTTTGTAAAATAACACCATAAAAGGCACTTATCCACAATGCGATTGTTTCGTCTTCAGTTGCTACAAATTAAACCATCCACACGAGTAGAAAGGTGAAAACTCGCCCAAAACGATCGTATTGTAGATATACTTTTATATAGGGTGTTATTTTACAAAATTCTTATTATTGCTTTATAACACAAGTTTTTTTTTGTTGACTGTTCTCGGGATGTTTAACTTATCTGCTCTCATCGCTTTAAAAACGAAACGGAGAAGACTCCTTCTTTGGCAGCGTTGGTTCAGAGCTTAGGTCCTTCAAGGCTCCCCGCTGAGGTAGAGCCCTTACAATATACAGTCGGTAACTGATATGCAGAAAAAAGCGATTGCAAATCCTTTTGTTACAAATCATTCAGGTTGATTCCTACTTTAGGACCCGCACTCTCGCCAACGTAAAAAATCGCCGCGTTTTGGGGAACCTTCCTGTCAATGGTCCGTGATCGCGCATGCGCACAAGTTTAACGCCTCCCAGAGAAACTGGATGAAATTAATGTGAACAATTCAGCATTAAACGCACCAATTACGGAGTTTGACGGCAATTATCAAAAATCTGATGTGTCCAACACATGACTTCCTTGCACGTCTATTAATTCAAAAATGTTTTTCACGCACTTCCTCTAACCTTATTTGTTTGAAAGAGATAAAATATCAATAATAGTAAGGTATAGTGATTTCTAGCCAAATATTTCGATATCGCCAAGCTGAGTTCAATTTGAAAGATTTCCTTCTGACACTTTATTTGGCGATATTTTACCAAAAGCCGACAAACTTGAGATAGTTTGCGAGATTTTGAGGATAGCCAAAGTAGTCATTGACCACTGACTTTCAATGAATTGAATGCATCCATACACCTTAATGCATTTAAAGTCATTTGGCTCACCCTGTAAATAAATTCCCAGTCGATTGCTGTCAAAAAAGATATTGAAAACAGTTAGATATTATAATATAGTTCTAAATACAAAAGTTCAAAATTGTACGGGTTAAAGTTTTAGAGTTATACAAAATACGAAGTAATTTTTGGCGCCAAATTTGGCGATATTTCGGCGAAACTCGTCAATGTCGACGACATTTGGCGAGATTTTAAGCATGGACCAACAATGACAGATTATCGCCAAATTTGGCGATATTTCGCCAAAACTCGCCAAGAACGATGACAAATGGCGATACTTTGGGCATGACCAAATGACTGACTATCGCCAAATTTGGCGACATTTCGGCAAAACTCGCCAAGGTCGAGGACAGACGGCGAGATTTTGGGCATGTACCAAACAATGACTGACTACAATTGTATTATATTGAAGATGTATATAGACATTAAAGTACTGAAATTCTTTTTGGTGGTTCTGTAAAGAAACTCCAGTAGATTGGAACTAAAATCGAGATGCACAACTAGATGTTTCAACAATCTTACATATGAAATTTCATAATAGTTTTTGAGATTTGAGAGTTAAATATGCACACACGTACACCAAAAGTCGCCAAGCTTGGCGACTTTTGGCATAGTTCTTGAGAAAGGCACGTGACCGTGGTCGGACCATTACCTAACTTATGTGGTAGGACGGTATTGTGCTTGAAATGGATGAATGCCCCTAAAATTGCCATTGACCGTAATGTATTGGAAATCTTTTGAGTGTTCCTGTAGCAGAACTGTAAATGATAAAGACACTTTTTTTAATGGAGAAATTCATTTTCTAACTCTTTACAGCATATATCACTCCTGAGTCGTTTGAAATAGCCCAAAACCTCTAAAAAACGCTTTGATGAATGTCGGCCCATAGAGCGTAATGTATTTCGAATCTTTTAGGCGGTTCTGTAGATAAACTATCCAGTAGAATGGAACCAATAGGGGAGGTGCACAACTAGATGTTACAACAATCCTAAATATAAAGTTTCAACATTCTACGCCTAATACTTTTTGAGATATGCGAGTTTAATGAATTTCGGCCCATTGAGCGTAATGTATTTCGAATGTTTTGGGCGGTCCTGTAGATAAACTATCCAGTCGAATGGAACAAATAGGGGAGGTGCACAACTAGATGTTACAACTATCCAAAATATGAAGTTTCGACATTCTACGCCTAATAGTTTTTGAGTAAGGCGAGTTTAATGAATTTCGGCCCATAGAGCGTAATGTATTTCGAATCTTTTGGGCGGTCCTGTACATAAACTACACATTCGATTGCGACCAAAAGGGGAGGTGCACAACTAGATCATAGAACAATCCTAAATATCAAATCTCAACATTCTACGACCAATAGTTTTTGAGATATGCGAGTTACATACATACGTACGTACAGACGGCATGGAAAAACTGACCACAATAGACTCGCCGCTGGTCAAAATGAGTTGCAGACGCGTTAATATGATCGTGCATGCTAGCCTACGATGAGATGCATCGAAAAAATTCTTTAAATTAAATTTAGAGGTAGTCAAAATCGGTTTTTGTGTCGAAATTTGGCCCCCAAAATTTTTCGGGATCACATTACTTCCTTATACTACGTACAAGGAAGTAAAAATTAATTAGTTGGCAAGTAAAATAAATGTAATGATGTACTTACATGTTCCAAATGACTTCATTTGACAAGAATTTATGAGCAGATTCTTTAAATTTATATGTATTTCCTTTATTAAAAGCGGATTCGTGAATTTTTACTTTATTTTAACCAGTGAAGTATGTTGAATCGCAACAATTTTAGGAAATGGAATCAGAATGTTAAAATAATTAACAAAAGAACTAATTCTGCAATGATTTTTAAAAATTTGCAAGGCAAATTTAAAACACCTCACCAAATTAAGAAACAGAATAGATAAATTCACCGAATCCGCTGTTTAGAAATAGTTATCAACTAATAAATTCGAAAATAACTCAATTCTTTTAAGTTAAAATATTAACATTTAAAATTGTCCTAGCAACCAATTTTCAGATGCCAGAAATTTTTGCGTCCGTGATATTAAATTATATCATTAATGCATAAATAAAAATACATATGTATACTTTAATATTTAAAGTTACCCTAGCAACCAAATTTCCCGTATCAGATTTATTTGAGCTTGACGATGCTAATATAAATGAGTTGAAATCGTCTGCTCCTATTAATACGTACCAATATGAAAATAAAACAGGAATTTAGTATCCAGTGTTTGCGAAATTAGACTTGCGAAGAGCCCGACTAAGACATTCGGAGGCCCTAGGCCTAGCACTTTTGCGGGGGCCCTGTACGTTCATTTTCTGTTGGTCATACCAGTGATATCAGTATTTCTTCGCAATATCACACATAAGGGAAGGGGTGTGGGAGGATGCTTTAGCTTCAAACTCTCTCCTGTACAAAAAGTTCTAACTTAAAATTCACAAATTTTTAGCATTTAATGTGGAAGTTGTGCTTCAGAATCAAATGACGTCACGTCAGTGATAGTGAATACTCCAAGGTGGAATTCTTGGGATGTTAAAATGATGTTTCTTTTATGCCTGAACGTAGTGCAAACAAACCGTTTGCTCACCGGAATGTATTGTCAAAATGATCGCTTTATCTATTTTTATTACCCTTAAATATTTAGTGTATAACTCATTTTTTTAGGAATAGAACTTAAACTATTTTAATAATTTTGGGGGCCCTAAGCCGTGGCCTAGTTGGCCTGTGCGGTAATCAGGCCCTGCACATGCTATGTTCGCTGACACCGCATCACTGTGCACTGAAGAAAATGTAAAGATATAGGATTACACACGAATATTTGGTATAATTTTATAGCGTACTCAAAGCAAACTAAGTTCATAGAAAACGTTACAGTAGGTGGTACAAAATACACTTCAAACTTTTGAAACGCTAAAATGTAGTTTTATTATTTGATGTTAGTTCTGGATACCCTGTTTAAATGCTTTTTTACCCCTAATGACCGGATTAGGAAAATGGCCTATTGGAGACTTGACCTCAACAAGGGCTGCCGATGTCGGTCATTTCATTATGGGGGTGCCCATCAGGCAGACCAACGTTGCCCCCTGTGGGTGGTCTTCTCATTTTGAACCCATTCCAGATGAGAGACCAAGCACCTGAACCTGCACCTCCTAAAAAGGTACCGTTTGAACATGGAAGATATTAGAGCCACAAACAGATTTTACGTGCACTCGCTCCCATTAGCTTACACGGTCCCACAGCAGTCCAGCACATAGAGGGGTTCACCCTCCCAAGCACTGGCCAAGCCTATTCAGCGTCACTTTCTGTGCTCTTACGGGAATGGAGCTTAGCGACTAGGCCACTGCGGAGACCCCCGGGGGTAAATAAATGTTTAGTCCTTCAAACTAATTCAACCCTAGTAGCAATGACTGCTTGTTTTCTGCTCGGTCGTTCATCGACTCGTCGTTAACTCATCGACTCGTCGATTCAGTACGCTCAGGGCTCGGGGGAGGAAGAAGTTTTTTTTTTTTTTTTCAGAAAAACGGAAATTTAACATACAAAAAACGAAAACATAATAAACAGAACGGACATTTTTTGAAAATTTTGCTGCCAGTCGTTTATTTTTTATTAACAAATATATTTTAAACAGTTTATCGGTTTCTTTTCGTTATTTCATCGGAGTCATCGGGAAACGATGATCGGCTTTATGGTCCCCCGAGCGGACATTTTGTACCAGTTGCCGATGAAATTTCCCCTTTTTTGGATGAAAAGCCGTGATCGGCCACTGCTCCTTCTCCTCGGATTTAACTCACCCGCCTCTCATCGACCGATGGGTTATTGCTACTAGGGAACAATCTTTACAGACACGAATCAATCCAACGGCGTTATTTCGAGCGTACAATCCAGGCGCGTCTAGGGGAGGAAGAACTTACTCGCTATAGAGTGGACCAGTCTGTGGGCATTGCTGTTGATGCTCTGAAGAACGAATCCACTTCCTTCTGTCCAAGGAGCCGTGATCTGGGCCACCAGGCCGGCTGCCTCGCTTCTGGAACCTTCCGTGCTACCCTCCTCGCACAGAACGTCGCACACGCATTCGACACCCCCGCTCTGAGAAAGAAGAAGAAAAAAAATGTCAATCCATTTAATATGCAAGTGAATACGGAAGCGATCTTCTCGAGATCCAGCGTAAGGTGCTGAAGATTGAACATAATTCAGAAACTTTAAAAAAAAAAAAACAGTACATTTAAATTTAAAAATTCGAAAAGTACATAAATTAAAAAACAGAAAACGCTGGTTCATGACGACAATGATTAAAATTTATATCGAAATATAGCGGGAAAATTGTTAGGGTTCCATTCATGCACCCAAAAGCCTATGCTGAGGTTTTTTTTTCTTTTTTAAGGAGTGGCAGCAATATACAATACAATCGAACCTATTGAAATTCCTTAAAAGAGCGTAAACAGAAATTATAACTCTTTTATAGAGACCAGGAAGCAAAATAGTTCTCGTAGTATGGACTCGATGGGCAGTGATTCAAAAAATAAGTAATTTAGAGTCTTATTTGTGCTTTCACTCGTTAGTTTCCATTTACAAAGAGACGCGGCGGCCATTATTTCTCTTCTGTGTTACTCGTTGCACATTCTAGCTTGGATCTTTTAACCCTTTGAGGCGCAACCCTTTCCCAATGCTGGAAAAAGGGCAGCCGTTGCCATCGATCGACTTAACTACCAGCAAGAGGGCGGACGATCGAAACGTTCATCGCGTGCCACAGATCTAGAGGCCCTTTTTTGACGACAGCTGGCTGTGCTCGCGCACAGCCAGCTGTCGTCAAAAAAGGGCCTCTAGATCTGTGGCACGCGATGAACGTTTCGATCGTCCGCCCTCTTGCTGGTAGTTAAGTCGATCGATGGCAACGGCTGCCCTTTTTCCAGCATTGGGCAATCTATCGAGCTGTTCTCGCGTTCTTCCATTTTTCAGCAGATGTCAGTGCTGTTAAAAAGAATCGTGACCATTTTTTTACGGGAAATGACGTGCTAAAAAGTAAAGAATTCTCGTGGAAGCTATGTCACCCGCAACTATTTTTATAAAAATCCAATCTATTCTTCGTGACGGGCAACAGTCAAAACGTTAGAGTTGGGTGTTCCCAGAGCGGGATCACTGCGCCTTAAAGGGTTAAATGTTCTGTTGTGGCACAGAAGTATGCGCTGATACATTTTTATTGGATAGTGCTTTCCCAATCGATGTGTTTGGAATGATCTGTCTTTCTTTTCATTAACAGAGATATTTTTTTTTAATGAATGGCCAATATGATCTAAAATCATTTTTATGGTAAGGTCTGGAAAGTTATATCTTAAACTGCGCTTTAATCATTTTGAGAGTCCCGGATCGTGGCCTAGTAGGCCTGTGCAAAGGCGGATCCAGGGGGCGCGCGCCCCCTCCGAGAAATATATATTTACACTATATATATGGGGCTTTCAGCAATATTAAATGGGCTTTACACTAGATAAAATGAGTATTCACGATTTGCGCCCCCTCCGAAAAAAGTTTCTAGATCCGCCCTTGGGCCTGTGCCTTAACCCTTTGACGCGCGGTGGTTGCGCCGTGAAATCACCTCATTGGAGAGCTTTCACTGCTGGTCGCCAAAAATAGGGTTAAAGGGTCCCAACGCTGAGAAAGTGCAGTCGTTGCCATCGACCCATTTGACTACCAGCAACTTGGTGGTCGATCGAATCCCCCATCTGGCGCCACAGATATCAAGAAGTTTTCCCGCAGAGCTGATGGGCTATTCGATCGACCGTGATGTTGTTGGTAGTTAAATGGATCGATGGCAACAGCTGCACTTTTTCAGCGTTGGGCAGTGTGTCTTTTACATCGATGTGAAAATGCCTGCGCTTCAAAGGGTCATCAAGGACTGCTGATTGCAGCATAGAACGCCACTTCATGGGTAGGATAGGCGATAACAGATTGGAAGAAATAACAGAATGTCCGAGATTCCTTACCTCTTCAAAACTCTTAATGGCAGAAGGCACGCAGGTCAGAACTGTGAGCGCTCTCAGGGCACACGGGTGCATCTCTTTCCACTTGTGTTCCACGACGACAGCCAGCAAAGATCGCACGGCGCCCAGCTGAAAGATAATAAAGGACAAATTAAGCAGGTGATAGAATAATTTTCAATTAGAAATTTGCGTGAATGCATTACTTGTGCACTTATAATTAATTTTTTTTTTATGGTGCGACTTGAACACGAAATCGTTTTGAACATTGCTCTTGCAATAGATGTAAAACTACCGTGGTACCCATAGGCGTAGAGTTATATGGGCCCGTGGGGCTCGAGCCCCCCCAATAAATTGTGAATAGGGGCTGAGCCCACCCAATAATTTACCACTCAATACAGAAAACTAATTTATACTGACATAAAAAAAAGTATTTTACGCCATTTACAAACGTTTAAAAAAAACCTTTACTCGTACTTTTAAAAATTTTCTTCTTTTGGTTTCAATCATGATTTAGTATTCATTGTGACGCCCTGTAACACACAATGTTACTAATAAGCTGCCCTCGCCAGGCTCTGGTTAATTAAAATCAGATTATGCAATGTAAAGTATGTAATGAAGAAAAGTTCAGATGTGTCTAAAATGCACTATCGCATCGAAAATGTTTTTTTTTTTTTTTTTTCCTATTGGATTTTTTTCTTTGCTTCTATTTTTAACTTATAACATGGCAGAAAGATACTAACATGGATACTTACCTTACATAGGTGTAGAATTCTATTGACCCATAGAGCCACTTTATGGGCGCCTCCAATAATTTACACTTATACATAGTAAGTCATAGCTGCCAACTACTACGGAATATAACTAACCACTTTTTGTAAACAGTATATTTTTTAATTATTTTTTTCAAAATAGTAACCAGCTCGAGCGCGCGGCACAAAAATTTTGCTATATTTTAAGCAGAAAAATCATGTAGAAAAAGTGATTAATTCTATTCCGTACTAGTTGGCAGTTAAGAGTAAGTTATATGTACGTGAATCAGTGGCGTAGCCAGAAATTTTTCATGGGGAAGGGGGTGGGGTACGACTTCTGCAACTCACATACATGTATACGGTACTGGTGTATGCTAAGGGAGTGAGGAATATACATTTTGTATGGCAAAAAATTCCTCATGGGGGGTATAACCCCCTAACCCCCCCCCCTTGGCTACTACACTGACGTGAATATATGTGGTTGTGGGGCCCGGCCCCCCAATAATTTTGAAAACTTTACGCTTATGGTGGTACCTTGATATGCGAGTACCCTAACATACGAGTCAGGTCAATTTTTTAACTCGGGACGTGAATCGGGGATACGATCCATCTATGAATGAAAATGTAAAATTAATAACTGAAAATGAAACGTAAAAAATTACAGCTCTGCGAATATGTTTGGATTTCCTTTTTACAGCGTATATATATATATATATATATATATATATATATATATATATATATATATATATATATATATATATATTAAAAATTTCTATCCAGAGCCTCACAAAGGTTGGGGCAGCAGCCCTTGCCAGGCCCCCAGTGAAAGGAGTCCACCCAAATCAAGAAATGACCTTGTTGTGAATAGTATAAATGTGTGACATACATCTACATATCAATAATATACCCCCCCCCTCCCAAAAAAAAAAAAAACTTTTGGGCGAATGTGGTGGTTAGCAGCCGGTGGGGCGTGCGCCCCCTTGGGTAGGGGCAGAGCATTTGCATGGGGGAGGGACGCGAGGAAACAGGTAAAGAGCAAGTGATATTACATGTTCTAAAAAATCATCTTACTTATTTACATTAATAATCTATAACATATTTTTTTTTTCGCTGAAAATGTATTTTATAACTAGCATTTTGAAAATCGATTGAAAATAGGACGCCTAATAATAAAATAAATTATTCTTTTATATTATCAACGGATCTAAATAAAGTAAGTCAATTTGAAAATGTCTTTTATGAACTAACGGTATTTGGAAGTCCCGTAAAAACAAAGTTGTTTTTAATAAAATTCGATGATTCATTGTAAGCATTTCGTTAAAAAATCACTACCAAATACATTAGATAAATAGCTTACATCATGACTGAATGCTACTTTAAAGTAAGATTATTTTAAATGGACTATACTTTCCACCCATTTTCAAATCATATCGAGCCAACAACAGCAACAAAAAAAAGTATATTTGTTAGGGAATTTTCAGACGCTGGTTTAATGATTAAAGGATTAGATTTCCTAAATGTGAATCATTCAAAGTATTACTTTACTTCTTCATTTTTGTTAGAACTGGACTCTTTTGAAAGAGACTCATTAATTGCTTATGAAACAGTCGTCAGGCGTATAGCTAATGTTTACTAATTTTTCTTCTGAATTTTCTTTTTTATTACATTAATCAACTGAAGTATTGATCATTCACTATCTAACTTTTTCTTTCAAAGGCACTTGTTCATCAAGTATTCGCCGTTACTAAGGTCCGAATGACTGGCCATTTTATTATAGGAGCACTCAGTGGTCAGTCAGCGTTACCCCCTATGAAGGGAAAGCGCAAGCCGGGAATCCAAACCCGGATCCAAGATGTGATAGATTAGTTCTTTAGCCTCTACACTACCTGGGCTGCTTCACTGTCTAACTAAAATAAGGGTAGAGAAGCAATTTCAAGTGGATATTCTCGGCGATTCTCAATTCGGTTGATAAAGGGTTAAATAAAATGACGAAGCAACATGCGAGTACACTTTGTCATGTGATGCGAATGAGTTAAAAGGGTTACCAAAAAAAAAATGCTCAGTCGAAATGAAAATTAAAAATGAACGTGTAAATGAGAGCGTATACGCAGTATTAGATCATGACTGTTGCCAGTCACTCTGACGTTGTGACTGGCAACAGTCAAAACGTCAGAGTTTGGTGTTCCCAGAGCGGGAAGACTGCGCGTTAAAGGGTTAAGCGTTACCTTTACTGCAAGCTCGCAAAAGGTGGTGTCCAGTCTACCCAGAAGAATGAGGGCAAATACCGATCTCTTCAAGCTGTTGATATTGGCAGCCATGTCCACACATTCGACGATGACCTAGAACAGGAGGAGGAGGGAAGAAAAGAACTATAAATCGCGTTAGACACATTATCGATTATAAAATGTTGACCAACACAATTTCATTAACAGATAGTTAACATGCTTGCTCTCATAACTGCGATAGCGTATAATCGCTAGATTGCATCGGAACATTCAAAGACTCAACCTGGGAAGCAACGCCGGTCGCAGAAGGGGAATGTTCTCCGATGCGTGTCTTTCCAATGATGAGAGAGAACATACTAAAATATGGGTTAAAGATTAAAAATGAATAGAAAAAATAATAATTCACTTTTGATAAAAATGACTGGCCATAGTTTCACTCCCCATAGAAAAGTTTTTGAATCGGCCATTATTGTAGCAGAAATAGCGCAATAATTGCATGATGCATTTTTTTATTGCAAACACTTTACCGGCACGAAGTTTGCTAATTATAGATGCATGCCAGACCAATGTTATAAAAAAATAATAACGATTGACATTTTTAATCGGGATTAACGATAGGCATTTGAAAAGTTATAGTCAGTAATCACGATTAACGACATCTTCAACCGCGATTACTGACTAAAATTTAAATTTGTCATATTAATCGTTAGAATCATTATTAATTTTTTACTTAACCGAAAATTACTGAGTTTTTGTTGTTTTGTAAAGGCAGAGCACCCGAAGGGAGGAATGCCTTGGACGTTGGACTTTTTTAGGAAAAGGGTGACTGAGAGTGCATTCGGGTGGCATAATGTAAAAGTTTACCTGTAACTGTTTTAGTAGAAGCTGCCTTACGATGACTTTAACAGATTCCTGAACGACTTGTAACTCGGTCACCATCTTGCTTTTCCATCCTTCTATATCTTCATTTCTAGATGAAAGAGGAAGTGGAATAAATGAAACACCTAACAAGACAGATAAAGCATGCCAATAGTATCGATTATCAAACACTCTTCAGCAAAACAGTGTTTTTCTCCCTCGTCAAATTTCGCGATTTAGTCACAATAATCCTAAATTACCTAAAACGGGAGTCTCCACACCAGGTTTTAAAAACTTCTGGGAGGGGTAGGGTACCCCAAGACCACACAGCACAAATGAATACAGGGTCGCAGACATCGTCTTCATGCACCTACTAATAATCATTATTGGAAATCCTGTTGAAGTAATAATCGATATTCTGAATTTCGACTACAGTTCGGTAAATACAAATTGACCTCTTGCAAAAAGTTTGCTACTAAAATTTAGAGTTTAGAACTCCTTTTTTTATTTTAATAATACTGTAATCAGAGCATAAGCCCGTTATTTATGAAAGTAGTTATGAAAAATTTTACCAATGCTTACCGCTTTTTTAAAAAGTAACAGGCAGTGGCGCCATACAACGGAGGGGTCCAGGGGGTCTGGACCCCTCTCAAACGAGTTATCAACTTAGCTTCGTTAAATGGCGATATATTTTTTGACATTTTAATGTGCTGTAAGACTTTATCAGATTCTTAATTTTAGTAGTTAATATAAATAAAGAAAACAATTTCAAAAACATGCAAGTATATTAAAGTGCTTTATGTAAGGTGTTATCCAGAAAGAACTTGGTGTACAAGTAAGAAAATGAGGGAAAAAAATAGCAAAGTCCATCTGATAAATATTTAAACTTCTGCAAGCTTTCTTTCCATTAAAATCCACCACTTTGAAGTTGTCTCTTTGTAAAGTTCAGTAACCTTTTTGTGAACCATATTTTTTGGGAACAACTGCTTATCTTTTATCTTAAAAGACAGTCCCCTCGCAAAAAAAAAAAAGAAAAGAAAAGAAAAAAAAAACAGATATTTGTTCTGATTTCCCAGTTTGCAACCACATTTCACCGTTGTTTTCCTGCTGTGCTGGCAGTCTATTTCCAAAGTATGAAGGATCGGTAAAATTTGCAATAAAAAAAAAAAAAAAAGATATTCAAATGCCCTATCTATCATTTGTTTGATAGAATGTTTGTAAAGAAGTGACTCTACGTTCATTTTCAGGTCAAGCGAAAATTCAGCTGTTGACAGTTTTGCAGAATCTGACTGCAATTTATCCAATGCTCCAGGAACTTCCTTTAACTGTTTCTGTAAGATTAAATTTCCTCGGTATAAACCAATATTGCTTAGAATTTCGGTCAAATTTAAAATCAATATTTTCATCTTCATTTGCATTTTCCACATATTTGTGAATTCCATCGTGTGTTATTTGAAATTTGTGACATACGGAAATTTTTAAAAAATAAATTCTTGATTTTGTCAAAGAATAGATACTGATGCAATCAGATGTACGATAAATGTTTAATTTGTTATTTTTTAAAGAAAAGTAATACTTGTTTTCTAAAAATAAAATAGTTTCATCAAAGTTTTCTCTGAAAACACCCAGACAAAATCTGAAGAAAACCATGTGGGTTGGGTTTTTTTCTCAAAAACACCCCGGATTTTTGCCAACCCTGCGTACCTTTACTTTCCAAGAAGTTTTGAACCCTGGTGCTCATACATCCTCTACACTGATTCTGCATATTAATTCGAACACATATTACCTGTTAACGGCATCCAGGAGTTCGGAGCATGACTTCTTGATGCGAGTTTCAACCTGTTAAAAAAATTCCAAGCCGTCATTATATAATTTTCACCATTCGAGAGTTAAATTATAGTTAATCATACGAGTGCTGCATTACAGTTAACCCCTTGCGCACACTATGACATACATGCGTATGTCATGAAATTCACGTGACCCAAAGCCATATGGAGTATTTATGCACGCCCTTCTATTTTAGTACATTTCTTGTAATTATTTCTTGGGCGAATATTATATCAGAGTTCATTCTCATATTTCAAAACGAAATTTAAGGGTTATTTAAGGACCACAATTTTTTTTTTTTTAAGGAGTCCACTTTTTCTGGACTGTCAATGTAAATATTTGTAATAATCGTTATTTTAAATAGCTGGCCACAGAAAACTGAAACATAAATCAATACAGGACATACATCTCACAATTTTAAACGGAACTGGCAATTTTTTGAAAAAGATTTTTAACCATCGTAAAAATAAAGGATTGGCACTTATGCTTTAATTCCATCACTTGCTTGTCTGAAGCTTTTTCTTACTTACAAGTTTTTTTAACAGTTAGTCTCCAAGTTATCCAGTATAAATTTTATTTATAGGTGGATAAGATTTCGCATCACGTTAAGTTGCGCATTTCGTTAATCGCGGTTGTTACTGTGAATGCAAAATTAAGAAGTTTTTAAGGAATTCCACATAATATTAAGCAGTTTTAAGGGCCTTAAATTTTGTAAAATGAATTTTAAGGAGTTTTTAAAGAGCGTATGAACCCTGTGAGTCGGAATCACAATTTTCCCTATGCTTGAAAATTGTGGTTTGGTAATGTGAACTGTATCATACGTTGATTTATCTGTTCTCTTTCTCCCACAACATGGCGATAGTAGTCCATCAAAATCACAAATTAACCCATTTATGCCTAGCGTCCCTTTTTTGGGACGGCATTTTCGCTATCAGTTGAAAACATTATTTATTTTTCCTAGCCTTTATGCGCGAGTATTGGACTTCAATTCCACAAAATATTTTAATATGGCCAAGTAGGATGTTGACATTTCAATTTTTATACATAATGATTTTTAAATGAAATCATTCCTTGTTCAAAAAGTTGACATCAGAAATTTATCAATTACTGCTGGTGTTAGCAAAAAATCGAAGAAAGTCGCAAAAATATCCAGGCACGAATGGGTTAACTAGTTTTGAGTGTCTTTAACCCTTTGAGGCGCAACCCTTTCCCAATGCTGAAAAAAGGGCAGCCGTTGCCAACGCTCGACTTAACTAGCAGCAAGATGGTGGGACGATCGAAAACGTTTCATCGCGTGCCCACAGATCGAGAGACCCTTTTTTGACGCATCTGGCTGTGCCATCGTCCGCCATCTTGCTGCTAGTTAAGTCGAGCGATGGCAACGGCTGCCCTTTTTTCAGCATTGGGCAAGCCATTCAGCTGTTCTCGCATTCATCCATTTTTCAGCAGATGTCAGTGCTGTTAAAAAATAATCTTTTTTACGGGAAATGACGTTCTAAAAAAGTAAAGGATTCTCGTGGTGCCATGTCACCCGCAATTATTTTTATAGAAATCCAATCTATTCTTCGTGACTGGCCACAGTCAAAACGTCAGAGTTGGGTGTCCCCAGAGCGGGAACACTGCGCGTTAAAGGGTTAAGTGGTGCGCAGGGGATTCATCGTACAAGGATTTACTACTAGTCACTTGCCTGAGTGATCTGGTTCTCCGTCGTGCTCCCCATCTTCAAGAGCTCGACAATAGAAGAGCAGAACTGCGCCACTTTCAGGGAGAAGGGGCTCGAGGACAGTTTGGGCTTCTTCAGCGACTCCGTCATCTCCTCGACGTGCTTGAGGACGACGCTGCCCAGTTCCCAGATTCTTTCGGATTTCTCTGTAGAGGAAAAAATTAAGTTGGTTCCATAGATTTAAGGCTGTTCTTCTGAGAAAGCTCACAACTTTTCGACAGTTTTTTAAGGAATCCATTCGTGTTAGAGACTCCACAAAGAAACACATAATAGTTTTGTAGGGCACAAAAACCATTAAGTGGACTGGAAAGTGATGCGTTTTTTTTCGCAGATCAATATTTCGCCAAACCAAAACTAACTGAAACTAATATTACGAAATTCTGCATGTATTTGAGTTTCTTAACAGAGATACTAGATTAGACAACACTGACCAAAATTTGTAGCCTGTGAGGGTAGGCGTCTAAAAAGTTCTTTTAACACATCACGCATAATCACAGACAGATCCATAAAATTCTTGGTGTAAAATACAAACTCACGAATACCTAAAAATTAATATCAGGATATTTTGAAATTTCTCCTCCAAAAACGGTAGACGTGAAAAAAGGAGAAGGGAGCCGTCTTTTTTGAAAGCAAAAAAATTATATATATATATATATATATATATATATCTGCAGGACTCTAGCTTTAAAATGTAATAAATAGGAATCCTATGTTTAGGTTCAGCTTGCTTGTAATTAAAAATATGTAAGAAATTTATTAGTTTGAATTTAATATAAAAAAGACATTATTTTGCGGAACACTTAATAGTTACTTTGCTAAAAATTTATTTTTTGATTTTTTTTTGGGGGGGGGGATGTTTGAAACTCTCTAGTACTTTCGGATCTACCCATGGTTATACAACATAAAAAGTACGTGTCTCTGATATTATACACAGAAATTTAATCCCAAGAACAGAAAAACATTTTTTAACTTTCTTGTTTTTAATTTAACAACAATTAAATGTGATTTCCAGTAAACATGCGAGAAAACAAAAGCAGCTGTTTTGCGAGACGAGTCCTATTTGCGAGAGAAGTCCTATTTTTCATCCCGTGAATACAACTTAAAAAAAAAAAGAAAGAAAGAAAATAATAATAAGAAGAATATTGCCGTTAAAAGCATGTCAGAGTTTTAATAACGGTGCAAGAAAATGACAATCTGCTCTTGTAGTGAGTGTGTGCATTGTTGAGAAAGTTGATGAACATCCACTGTAAAAGGAAAAGCGATTAAAAATACGAGGCATTGCCGATAATGGTGTGTGAAAAGTACAATTATTATTTACCTTGAGCGTTTCCGACTGCCAGAGCGTTGGCTATCCAGTCTTCTTTGATGATCTCTTTGGCTTGCAGGGCATTCAGGCACTCGCTCTCTGTAAGGAGTCTCAAATCCTTCAGCCAAGTGGAGACTGGGTTGTCCCGCGATGAACTTTTCTTCGCCCTGGTAGGAGGGAAAAAAGAACAGTTAACCCTTTGAGGCGCAACCCTTTCCCAATGCTGAAAAAAAAGGGCAGCCGTTGCCATCGCTCGACTTAACTACCAGCAAGATGGCGAACGATCGAAACGTTCATCGCGTGCCAAAGATCTAGAGACCTTTTTTTGACGACAGCTGGCACTGCCCTTTTTTCAGCATTGGGCAATCTATCCAGCTGTTCTCGCATTTTTCCATTTTTCAGCAGATGTCAGTGCTGTTAAAAATAATCGTGACCATTTTTTTGACGGGAAATGACGTGCTAAAAAGTAAAGGATTCTCGTGGAGCTAGGTCACCCGCAACTATTTATATAGAAATCCAATCTATTCTTTGTGACTGGCAACAGTCAAAACGTCAGTGTTTGGTGTTCCCAGAGCGGGAACACTGCGCGTTAAAGGGTTAACCCTTTGTAGCGCAAGCGTTTCCCATTAATGTAGAAGACCAACTGGATAGATTGCCCGACGATGAAAAAGTGCAGTCGTTGCCAGAGCGCAGCCAGCTCCGTCAGAAAACTTCTTTAGCTCTCTGGTACCAGATGGACGATTCGATCGACCGCCATGTTGTTGGTAATTAAATGGATCGATGGCAACGGCTGCAGTTTTTCAGCGTTGGAACCATTTAACCTTGACCATTTAACTGACTGCAATAAAAAGGAAAGGATCTATGGTTGACGAGAATTTCTTTTCTTTTTAATATGTTTATCGATTTATTGAAAACTATTAAAGGAGCGATTTGGATAATTTTAACTGAACCATAAAATTATCGGTAAAATGTAACAGGTAGATGTCATTCCCAAGGTGGTCCCATATGCTGTTGTTTTTTATGATGTAGAATATTCTGGGTTTTTTTTTTTTTTTTTTTTAGAAAATCGCGGGAAGAGAAGAGTTTATAAAATTGTCACAGATGTATGCATTTCACGGATGCTATGATGTTTCTGGAATTAACTTCCCTTTATAATTATTTCTTGAAGTTGGTTAATTTTTTTAAAGAATGATGTTCCACTCCAGGTTCTAAAAGAAAATACAACAATTCGGACTATGCTGCGGCCCGTTTCGCGGGCCGCAGCTAGTCCTCACGCAACAAACTTATGAGCTGAACTGAACAAATGGCTGACCTAGATATACCTATTTTATTTGCTTTATTGAACTTACAATGGTACCTATAATTTAACAAAGCGCCAAAACAGTTTTGTGATAAAGAAAATTCGTATGAGAGTTCCAAACTATTTTCAATCACTTACATACTTCTTTTAGAAGCCATTTTTTTTTAAATCGCACAAACTTTGAACAATTTTTCTGATGCTAAAGACTTGAAAATCTTTAGAACGTTTCACGCAAGCAGTACTAGGCCGTAATGAATGGATACAGTATTGTATTTGAAATGCCTTTAAGTATTAAAAAAATACAGAGAGTTCGAATTGCTAATCCACTAGGATTTTAAAAAATTATTTTTAAAAGAAAATTACCGAAATTTTTTTCAAAGAAATAAAAGAATCCGTTAAGCGGTGGTTCGGAAGGGTATAGATAAAATTTAGGATTATCATAATGCATTTAAGCTATCCGCTGGCATATTTTCACTGCCTGTTCGCTGATATGGCGTACACAAATTTCTGTTAGCAGGGAAAGGGTAACTTCTATGAAAAGGGTAACTTCTATGAGCTTTTTTTTTTAAAAAAAAAAAAAAAAGGATAGTCTTTATAAATTATAACTTTGTTGTCAGTCTACTGGTCTACAAGGAAGGATTAACCATCAAACAACCCACTCTCTTGTGTACACTACCGGTCCGAAGTTTGTGCGGCTTTCTCCGGGTGCAGACAAAAAATATAGGCAAGTACACCCTTAATAACAAGATATCAAAACTTTAACATGCATCCAGAAATAATGCTGAATACGTAACGTTTACAGAGATATTAACCAGACACGTCCGGCGATTAAAATAGTTTTTTTTTAAATATAGCACTTTGCATGTAGCCATATTAAATGCATTTTGAGTTTTAACTTTCAAACTGTAACATCAGTCGAAGGCACAACCCAGCAAACACACAACTCACAGTTCGATAACTATCTTACGCCAGATAGTGCAGATATCATTTGGACACCAGGCAAACGTAACCGATCTGTGTCGAAAGTGTCCGCCAAAGTGAACACTCAGCGGACACGGTAAAATATTTCGATCAGTTATAGTAGCGGGTTACGATTTCGATATGCACGAATCAAAACCGAGAGGTCGGGCACAGAATCGGAACTTTGAAAGCATAATAATAATAAAAAATTATAATTATTGGTTTAAAAAATAATGCCATATGGCCTATGGTATTCCCTATGATATTGTTATGGTTTTCGTGCTATCATTTTGAGAGGACCGAACCGATGAACGTTTCGATCGTCCGCCATCTTGCTGGTAGTTAAGTCAAGCTACGGCAACGGCTGCCCTTTTTTCAGCATTGGGTAATCCATCCATCTGTTCTCGCATTCTTCCATTTGTCAGCAGATGTCAGTGCTGTTAAAAATAATCGTGACAATTTTTTTACGAGAAATGACGTGCTAAAAAGTAAAGCATTCTCGTGGAGCTATATGTCACCCGCAAATATTTATATAGAAATCAGATCTATTCTTCATGTCTGGCAACAGTCAAAACGCCAGAGTTTGGTGTTCCCTGAGCGGGAACACTGCGCGTTAAAGGTTTAAATACTTTAACAAATAGTCACTTTCTCCTACTGATGTTATAATAAAAACAATTAGCGTAACTCTGTACTTCAACATAGCTAAAAATAAAAGCATTGAAGACAGGACTTCAACGAGGCTTATACATATCATTTTTACAAGTGTTTAATCACGACATCCATTAATCGTTTTACTTACACATAGGGAGAAAATGTCACAGTCGAATCATCTGGACTCCTCAATTCCTGTGCATGCCAGTCTAGGGATCTGTTTTCTTCTTCTTCCATGGGGCTGGCAACTTTCTGGATAGTTCTACAAGACATGGATCGCTTGACTCTCAGACTTGGCTCGCTCGAAGACACATTGCGTCCGTCCAACGACTGTTCGCTACTGGATCTCATTTCCGGAAGACTTCCGAGTGTCCTGTCCTCACTGGGCTCGCTGAAACACCTCTCCCTGCGGACAGTTCTGACGACCATCGTGTTGGCTCGTGTTATCTTGCGACGGGGCGGTTCGTCGAACGACACGTTTTCTGCGCGGTCGCGAGTTTTGATTCGCGTTATTCTTGGTCGAGGTCTCCTTTCGTCGAAAGAGATGTCCTCCAAGATGTCTGCCTGATTTCCCCGACTGACTTTGCTTATTGGCCTCTCGTCGCAAGGTTCGTCCGACAAGTCCGCCTGGCTACCGCGGCTGACCAGAGTCTTTGGTTTCTCGTCGAGGAACACGCTTTCACTGAAATCGGCCGAACTACCACGACTCATTTTCGTCTTCGGTCTCTCGTCGAAAGATACGTTCTGGCCGAAGTCCACCGAATCCACCCGAGTCAATTTCGTCTTTCCACCGCCAGTCAACTCGGTGGAAATTCCCCTGCTGACTTTAGGCAGCTGACTGCCGTCGTAGGATAGTTCGTCTACTGAGTCAGCATAAGGAATGTCAGTCATAGACTCGGTTGGGTGAAGCCGATTCTGAAACTTCGGACTTTCTATTATCCGTCTGTGACAGTTGGCTCGTTTTTCTAACGGACTGAGATCCAAATTCATCTGTGGGCTTACATGGGCATCACTCTCACCAGCTGGGGCGGGGCCTGCTTCGTACGAAGTTTCATCTCTCTCTGACGTTTCGTCGTACGGAAGACGCCTGCGTACCGAATATCTGCCATCGTAGGGTCGGTGAGGCGTGGGCCTCGATGTGCCCCGGGGAAGACTTTTGTATACTCTGGTAGTATCCGGAATGAATTTCGGTGTGCTGGTGTGGGGTCCTTCTCCAATGAGATCGATGGCTTTAACAGGTGTGTGCACCGTAGAAGGGGTGATGCGTATTATTTCTTTGACGGGAGACTGCGATTTCTTGGCTTCTGGAGACTCATCCGGAGACGATTCGTATATAGGCGCTGTTTCTTCAGGTGTCCCGTCCACTTTCAGCTTGTTTCTGCCAGGCGTCAGTTTTTTCAGCCAGTTAGAGGATTTCTTCTTATCAGATCTGCAAAAGGAAATAAGATTTTGTAGATTAAATAATATTTAAATGTAGGAAGATAAAATAAGCAATAAAAATGCAAATTTAACCACATTATGGACTTTTGCCTGGAACAAGTGAAGATTGGGGAAGGGGAGGTGTTATTTATGTAACTGCAATTTTCCACGGTACACAATATCTTTCCCCTGTTATAATTTATGACATAACCTCCCCAGCAAACACACACAGGTTCTCTGAACGTCTATTAACGTTCAGAAAACGTCTTCTGAACGTTAATAGACGTTCAGAGAACCTGTGTGTGTTTGCCGGGTCTCCTTTCCAGTATACAATATCTTTCCTCTGTTAAGGACATAAATATACTGTTTCTCCAGAAGCGATTGATAATTTATAAGCTACCCACTAGATTAATAAATACTTAATTTATAAGCTGCCACCTCTATATTCCACAATAGATATTAGGGAATATGTGCAATTTCACTTTACAACCACCACACTTTACCATCTTTCTAAGGAGACCATCTTTATAAAGACACCATTTTTCTTCCCGAGGGTGGTCACATTAGACATGTTCCACTGTATATGGTTTTACCTACCTGGCTCTTCAATTTTCTTTGAAATATTAAATAAAAATATCAATCGTACATAAAGGGAACTAAGATCGATTTAAATTGTTCTAATTTTAAGCATCGACATACTTCTTGCTCTTCTTGCCACTGGAACTGACTTGCTTTGCATCCGGAAGCTGCCTTGCATTGCCATTAGGACTGGTCACAACAGGACTTTTCTCTTGAGATTCTGCGGGAGGACTTAGTTTGACCTTAGGCACAGGATCCTGCAGTGAGACTACCAACTTCTCGCCGTATTCTGGTTTTTCAGGATCTGTTGTGGCGATGACGAACGTTATGTCAGAATTGGTGTCTTTCATTTTTTCACCATGCTAAAACAAATAAATTTAACATGATTAGAAATGAGACCCGCTCTAATAGTTCTGCATTCAGCACTTTGTTAGACTTTTACATAGATTATAAAAATGAACAATTATTTTACTGTCCACAGCAGGCCCTCAAATTAAAGGACAAAATTAGCAGGCATCTTTGACTACAATGGCCACTGCTGATGAAAAAAGTAATAATTAAAAAATTGTTTGTCAATCACCACCTAACAGCCACTCTTTCTATTCCTAAAAAATTACAAGATTTTTTTATTCAATTTATAGTTTTTCAATTATAAATTATATTTCAGTAAGTAATTATCTGTAGTTTTACATTATTTATATTAACCGAAATTTATATTTTTTTAAAAATACTGTTTACTGTCGTCATTTAAATAAAGTGATCATTAGCAATTAGTAGATGTCTATTACATGACGTAAAATGTCTGTTTGTGTGTGAGTGTGATCGTGGCTTAGCGCCGAAAAGAGTGGTCCTATAGTTCTACCAAATTAGTATAAGGGCGCATCTCGACGACACTTTTTCAATTCGAATCAGAATTTTTTATTTATGTTGTTTCATGCTATTTTCGGTAATTCTCCGCATTCATCTGTTATGATTGTCAAAAAAGAGCTAAACATAAATGGGGTTTTTTAAAGATTCTTAACTTCCCGTTCTAATTAACCAATTTTCATTCAGTAAAAAGCAGAGTTTCATTTAACGTGTTGGAACATTAATTCTAGTCTGAATTAAACATTAGAAGAGCAGATCCCTTCCGAAATTCGTAAGATCATCACCATTGTATCAGCTAAAGAACATCAGCATGCTTCAGGTGTTTGCTGATGTACAATTCAGAAACTCTTCGATCCCTTTGAATGTCTCATAAAAGTTTTTTGGGCCTTTTTTTCTAAATATAAGACAGAAAGCTATCATTCCCGTGCAAAGAAGGGGCGATCAGCTAGTAAGACTAATAAAATGCTATAAACTTACCTGTTTGCCCGGCCTTCCGCCACTGCCATTTCTCACAAAAACGTAGTTGTTGTTCTTGAAGCAAGTGTGCCATCCGGTGTCCAGTAGCGTATTTTGCCTTTTCCTGTTCCCGGCCGCTGGACTCGACGGGTATCGACTGTCCGGGGCCAGAGGAACGTCCCTGTGGTCCGGGGACCTCCGGCTGACATTGACCGCCGGATAGTCGACGTCTTTGTGCAGAGATCGAGCGAGCGAGTCGTCGCTGTCCGCAATGCGTTGCCTTCCCTTCTGGTTGGCCACCACCATGACGCAGTTGTCCCAGTCCGGGTCCTCCTCCGCCTCCCAGTAAGTGGCGTTGTTTAGGGGAGAAGTGCCCTGGGGGGGGAATCATAATAAAAATATTAAAACAAGAATGATATATCATGGCAAAACGCATCGATTGAGAAACACTCGCAAACACAACTGTCTTTCTGCTTAAAATTTGTCGATGTACCGTCGCCAAACTTGGTGAGATTTTGGGCGTAACCTTAAAAAATCTGTTTATACAGCGTTTTTAATATGACTTGTTTTTTGTGTAATAAAACATTTTTTTAAAGTCCCGCGTGAGCCTAGTCGGCTAATCTCGGTTACCATAAGAACACTGAAAGTGAAGCGGTATCGATTTTGGTCAGAGATTGGGAGGGTGAGAACCTCTCTAGTTCGGGCTGTTGTGGGACCGTATATGCTAAAAGGAACTAGTGCACGTAAAATCTGTCGTAGCTCCAATGTGCAGATAGGTGCTAAGACTCTAGTGCCGATCTAGGTGCTTTGTGATGGGTTCGAAATTGAGAGACCACTCATAAGGGGCAACGCTCTCCTGCGTACTAGGCGCCCCCATAATGAAATGATCCAACATATTTCCGGTCATCAAAGTGGTCGAGTTTATAAACGGCAGCTAACTTGTCCATTAGACATAAAAGAAAATATTAATTAATAGAATCTTTCAAAAGAACTGTAAAGGTTACCGCATCCTTTTATCCTTTTAAATGATTTTTTTTTTTCAAAATCTATCTATCTATATATATATATACGTTGTATGGTCATACAGTCGGACCTCCATATAAAGCCACACGCATACAAGGTCACCCCGTATATAAGGTCGTTTAAAGTCCCGGCTCATTGAATAGGAATTCTATGTTGTGGATTATAGGATATATGATCTGGTCAGGTCTAAATACTATAATCGCTTATAAGGTCACTTATGTCTGAGTTATTTGAGTCGTTCTTCGCCTTTCGAAATCCGATTTCCGAAATTTTTTCTGAAATTTAAGATTCCAGTGCAGTAAAAAGTAATGATAACGATATTGATATAAAAAGGGAAGCTGTGCCACAAGCAGATGCACTCAAATTATTAAATGCCTTACAACATTTTTTTACAAGGCATGAGGGCACTGAGGAATATTTTTAGGAACTACAAAACGTAGATAACATTGTACGAAAGATGAAATCAAAATCGCGACAGCCCTGTATTAGGATTATTTTACGTACAGTAAGTTGTACATCAGTAGCTTTTCTTGTGCATTTTGTAGGACACAACTCTTTATTCCGAATTTAATTTAATTTTAAATAATTTTTTACTTGTTCCAATAATTTTAATCAGTTCAACTCAATTCAAAAATTATTACGTAATAAACTGAAAATAGTGTACGTATTAAATTTTACAAAGAATTATGCTGTGTTTATATAATGTTTATTTACTGACAAATGCATATGAATTGGTTATAAGGTCACACTGCTTATGAGGCCACTTTCGCGAAGTCCCCAGGGATTACCTTATATCGAGGTCCGGTCCGACTGTATAGTTATCTCCGCAAATGGCTAATCTAGCACTAGATAAACAAAAAAAGTCATATAATCCCTTTGTTATGGTATAGCTCTCAATGAAATATAATATTGTGCTATTATTATTATTATTATTATTATTACGTTGTCATTAAAATATATTACTAAAAGCTTCCTAAAACAAACTATTAATGAATTCTATTACAGGATTTAGATGAGTAAGGTTCAGTTACTGCCACCCTTTTATTTATCATTTCAGTGGGCTTTTGACACTTTTTTTTTTTTAATAATCAATCCATTTTTACACAAAATTGGATTTATATAACTCAGGCAATAAATTTCTGTTTTAAATACACTGCTATCAGTCAAATTGAAAAAAAAAGAAAACAGTTATTTTCCACATGAGCTGCGTATTCTGTCTTTTGGAAATAGACGCAAATCCCATTGTTGTTTCTGAAGCATAGGTAGGGGCTGTATAATAGGTGGTTGGGGAAGGGAGGTTAAAGAGGGAGCAAATTCGATGTTATAATTCGGCGTGCCCGCTACGCGTGATTGTACGCGCAGTACCATATGTTTCGACTCCCACCACGTGATGTATTGATAATAAAGAGGGGGCCAGCAAAGAAAGAGGGGGGTAGCGCTATAACAGTAAATCGCTCGCGTGAAAGTTAAAAATGACGCAATTTTTCGTTTCCCGTTGCTCCGAAAGTTGTGCACAGTGACGCATAGCATATTTACGTGTTTATCTATTCTTATACTGACTGCTACAGTTAAAACTTCCTTAATTTAAATAGGGTTGGGAAAAATTCTAAATGGAGATTTCACAGTTGCTATTTTCAAGGCGTTTAACCGAAGAAGTGTATAATTAATATATTTAATTTGAACCAAACCGGGAGTGTTCACTGTTTCAATTACTATTACTAAATTTAACTTGAGTAATTTTAAGTATGGTTCATTGGAATAGGAAGGTTTCAAAATCTTAGTTTATTAAGTAAACACATAATTAGAAAAGAGCTTATAGTAGAGAATTTTTCTTTACTTGTGTTTGTAATCAATTGATGAATTTTGTGGTTAAGAAATGTATAAATATTCTTAATGCCGAATCTTAATATATCCCGATTTGGCACATCATTATTTATTTCAATTTTCTTCTTCAAAAATGTTTATAAAATGCCGCCACCGAATTCGATAACGGTGTTTCTTTGAAAAGCAAGTGTCAAGGAAATTTGAACAGATTTAAAAACAAACTAATGGTGTTAAACAGTGGGAAAAAAGTAATAACGCTTCTTCAATAACTGCACTATTAACTAATATTAACACTATACCTATATATTTCATACAATTTTCAGAGAAAAAATCTCATAAACACAAATATTGCCTTCAAAAATAGGCTGCAATGTTTAGGGAAATTTTGCAAATTTCCATATGTTTAGCATTTTTTCTATAGTGTTTCTTAACTCCTATAGGTTCACGGTTAGTAATAGTTCAAAGTACAACTTGTAAAGAGACATTCTAAATTTTTTCAAGTGTCGAGCGCAATTGAATTCTTTAAAAGGCTGTTCAAAAGTTGGGTCATTTCTTAAAAGAATAAACAGCCTTAAGACTGATTCACGATCTCCCAACTTTTATTCAAATTTATTTTATTCAAAGGCTTTAATGACCTTCACAGGTGTACCTAACAAATATTTTTAAAGAAATGTTTTAAAATTTGACGAAAAATAAAATGTAATTTAATGATCTCTAAGATGTTAGTAATTTACCTTTCCTGTGTCACTCAGTGTGTTAATATTTTGTTTGTAATGTTTGTGCTCACTGTGTGTGTTAATGTTTTGTTTTATTTTTAAAAATCTATATTCACGTCTTTGATTATCTACGATTACTTTCAGCCTGACAAAAACAGCAAATATTCTTATATTATAACAAAAGCATTTGATGTCCCAAAATATCATGAAAATTTCAGCAACACGCTTAAAATGAAAAAAACGTCCCATATTCAAGATTGGCTTTTGAATATAATGAGTAAATAAACGTTCCGATAACAACTGGCTAAAACATGTAATTTTTTGCATAGCTTTATAACACACAACATCAAGCACCATAAAACAGAAATATACATGAACCGTTTAATTGCTGGGATACTCTAATTGGCAATGCATATCAAGTCTATTTATTTAAATGAAATATGATATTGAAAGTTCGTCATGCATTTCGATAGTATCTCAAAGGACAGTGCGTGTTTTAACACACATTAATTTGTGAACCTACCAAAGCGTAAAGCATACTTTGCAAAGAGTCACAGATCCTTGATCCTTCCTCATCTTCTCCAATGATTTAAATCTGACATATCAGTTGTAACATCGGCTAAATCAGTTGTCGCAGATGTCTAAATATTTGAAATCTGACAATATTGGTATTCAACCCTCTGGTCGTCTTTGGAAAGTGCAAAAATGTAAAACTGTTTACACTCTATCGCAACTTCCAAAAAGCATTTGTATGAGCAATAAGAGAGGGAAGGAGTTGTTGTAGAGCAGGTATTGTCAAACTTTGAAAAGTTGCGGGCCAAACTTCAGGATGTTAGCGAAGTCGCGGGCCGTATAATTGGGATTTATATGGAATTTTGAATGGTTTATATGGGTTTTAAAATGTTCCGCGGGCCAGATCAAAAGCTTTGGCAGGCCATATCCGGCCAGCGGGCTGGATTTTGCCTATATGTGTTGTAGAGTGTATCCTACCATTAAATCTATTGAACCTCATCTTTGTAAATACATAACGGTGGCGATTCCTTTTTGCGGCCAGCGTCACTTCCCATCTTCTGAATGCTTCGGTCGGTTGCACTCTAGAGACTTGACGGGCCTGAAAATTGAGTCCCGGCCCGGTCCGAGCCCGACGATTCTTGAATTTGTAAGTCCAGTCCATATGGGCCCATAAATGAAAAGTAAAAATTCGAAAATTCCAGAAATTTTAGGAAATATACAGACGACCAAATCGATAGATAAATAACTATTTTTCAGGCATTTTTTTATTAATATTAACTAGTTATTAATATTAACAAGTTATTAATATTAACTGAATAACTTTGATAACTATAGCAACTATAATAAATATATTAATTACAAATTAGTTTAAATTATTTTATAAATTTAAAACTATTTCTCTGTCTCACGTTCCATAAACGTTTTTTTAACCTATATCATATTTTACAATTTTTTTCCACAGTTAAAATTTAGTTATTTAAAAAAAGAGCTGTGAAATAGACAGTGAAATATTTTAAGATCATGTTGTGATTCTTTTCACAACAGTAATAAATGCAGCATTTTCATTCTTTTATTCATTCGATTTAACTCGAACTTTGATTAAAGCAAACAATTCGTTTTTATTTAACTAGACTACGCTATCAATAGTTACATGATTAAAAGAATAGCAAAAAATAAACTCTTGTACCACCGTTTAAAATTTAAATTTAATTTTAATTAAAAAGACATCTATATGAATAATCATTCATAAAACTACATTCATAATATTAATAATCATTGTACTCTCATGAAGAAAAGCACTAAAATGTTTTTAATGAATTACATACACACTTTAAAAAGTTGTAATAAAAGTGTTTGTTTGAGCTTGTGAAATTTATTAAATTAATTTAATCTTAACAAATGTAACCGTAATGGTATAGATTGTAGAGACGCAGTGGCTTGCTAAATCTTGTTAAAGAAGCATAACATAAATATTTAAGAAAAGATATTAGTAGAATTTCTTTAGAGAAAATAATACAGACTTACTTTGAAGATATTATCCCAGAGTTAAAAAAGGGAAACAGTCAAAAAAATAAAAAATAAATAAGCGTTTATATCTTCGTCTAAAACTAATTAAAATAGTCAAAGCAGAAAAAATAATACTTGACTTATTTTGGAGATATTATTTCAGCGTTAAGATAAAATAAACAGTGGGGGAAAAAACTAAACGTTTAAACAATATATTACTCTAAAAATAATTTTTTTAAAAATTGTCACGGACATTATTTACGTTAAAAAAACTCTTAGCTTTCTCATACAGTCCTGTTGAGCGACCAGAACCTGCACTGAGCCAGATATGTAACAAGGCATTCTTGCAAAATACAAAAGAATTTTTCAGGCCAAAATCATTTGTTTAGTGATATTTATTATTATTTGTTTAGTGATAAATGTGCTAACTGCTTGAAAATACAAAGCGTGAAAAATGCAGAATGACATTTTTATTTTGAATTCTGCATTAAATATAAAATAATCTATTTAAATATAATATCACCCCCACCAGTGGCCGAGCACATAGCACACACATCAGAACCAGGTCGCGTCCGCCTATCTAACCGCTTGGAGTTTTCACTGTTTTCCTCTGAAACAGCTTAAATACGGGTTAGGATCCCTTAGAAAGACACCCGTGGAGGGCACCTCTCCCCTCGGTCTAGAGGACACGTGTAGCTAATTAGCCGTAATCCAACAACAACATAAATATAATAGTAATATTTGCACACCTTAAAACTGAAAGTAAATAGTTAAAAATTAAATGCAGCTATTGGATTACACAACACTTAAAATAATTCTTTTTAAATTGTAGAAATTACTAGCAGATACTTTTCAATATCAAAATATTTCAGATTTCAATAACCAGAATAACTAAAAGCGACGAACAATAAAATAAAATAAAATTAATTGCGATTAAAATATCCAATATAACTTTTGATATTTAAAGCATCTTAATCTCAAAATAACAAATGGCATCACAACAGTTTTAAAAGCAAGCAGCCTAATGACATTCAATTAATCCGGCAGGTCATATTAGCATATTATTCCCAAAGTGCGAAGAAAGGAAGCAAAGACAGATTTGCACTGACCGAAAGTTTCAAGCCCGGGCCAACCTCGTCCCACGCTGCAGTCATCCAAGATGAAAAATCGATGATCGAACAGTAACGGTCCGTTTAAGGAACACGATTTCAGGACTGATTCAAGCCGAACTATTCAATCGAATATACCGTTTTGGAATGATCACATTTTATAAATAAACTAACTTTGCATTTTTGATATTTGCCGTATTGGCCCGAATATAACGCGACCCCGAAATTTGTCGGCAAGATAATTAGAAAAATCCTATATTTAGACATCAAATTTAGTGCGAGAAAGGTTTTTAACAGGACATGATCAATCCAAAAAAAAAAAAAAAACACCTCGTTCTATTCAGGTCAATTACGGTAGTAAGTACAAAAGAATAAAAGAGTGTGAAAGAGTGTGTCCAACACGTTACTATCAAAAAATTATTTTTATCACTATTTTAATTTACTGAATCTTCGATAAAACACCCCTTCCCCAATTCCTAAATCCGTCATTGTCATCATTTAAGGTTTTTAGCCTGAATTAAGAAAACACTGAAAGCCATCCAAGCGTGACTCCGTCAGTAAAGTACTTCTTTTAAGATATGCAATTTTGGATCAGCTTTTTTAAAGAATCCATTTGTGCTATATTAAAAAAAAAAAAAAAATCAGACTGTCTTTTTAATAGCTGCACTATGTATCATGATAAGCGGTGAACTTGTAAGAGTTATGAAACATGCAGAGACAAAAATCTCGAAGAAACGAAATTTTGCAATATTTCCCTAAACGGATAACGCCTCGGTTCGTTTTTTATGAAAATTTTTGTGCGTAATTTTTTTCTTAAAATTGAATGAGACATATAGGTTAACTTCTAATGTAAGAGTACATTGATTATTGTGAAGAAGCACTCTTAATTTTTTCCAGTGATCAACATGATCGGTTAGTTTTTAATGCTGTTCAAAAGTCCTGTGGCGCTTATCCCTTTTATAAACAGAAACAGCTTTTAAAAGCCATCCACACAGCCCCAACTCGGACCCCTCCATGGCCGACGACTGAAGCGCGAATGTTCCGCATTCGGGTCTACCGCGCAGCAGTCGACAATCTAACAGTTAATAGTTTTCGTCGATTTTCTCCAGATGTAACGTGATAACGCTTTTTTTCAGAACCCCTCAAAAAGTCCTCCGACCAAGGCAGCCCCTCCCCGTAAGCAGATGACCCTCGTTTAGACTTGCCATAACACCAGTCTAGGCCCTGATTACCGCAAAGGCACTTGGGGCACGTGCCCAGGGCACACATACACAAATAGGCCCCCCGAAAAAAACTCAGTTTAACCCGTTTGGACCCAGATATTTTTGCGACTTTCTTCAATTTTTTTAATACCAGCAATGATAAATAAATTTATGATGTTAACTTCTTGAAAAAGAGATGATTTCTTTTAAAATCATTATGCATAAAAAACTGAAATGCCAACATCCTGTTGGGTCAAGCAAATGTATATTGTGGAGTTGAGGTTCAATACTCGTGAATAAAGGCTAGAAAAAATAAATAACGTTTTCGACCGATAGCGAGAATGCCGTCCCAAAAAAGAGACACTAGGCATAAATGGGTTAGAGCTATGTAGAGGGGCACAAGAATTGGACTAGTTATATATAGGCGCATAAAATTTGAAAAGTTCTCTGGGCACAAAAATGTTAGAACAGCCAGGCCCTGAACCAGTCTTAACCCGGCCCTAATTTTTAAAAAAAATCTGGAGTGACTCCACTCGACTTTCCGAACACTTACGATTAAGATCATGACCAAGCATTTAAATAAATTTGAATCGATGAATCATTCAAACATATATACCCAATTTGAGCTCAATCGAATGCCCTTCTTCCTACCATGTTATAAGTTAAAAATAGAAGCAAAGTAAAAAATCCAAAGGAGGAAAAAAAACATTTTCGATGAGATAGTGCATTTTAGACACATCTGAACTTTCTTCATCATACACATACATACATACATCTCATAAAAATAGCATCCATGAATTCAGAAGACCTCAAAACGTGTCAATTCACCCAAATCTCGAAGTCGAATTTTTTTTCATGATTACAATACTTTCCTTACATGGTACATGTTCGGAAAGTAAAAAAAAGGAAACAGGAGATCTAGCCCGTTATTAAAACTGACCCGAGCCTGGCACGCGTACGGGCGGGCATCGGGCCGTTAGGAGAGAGAGAGAGCAAATACGAGCACATCCAGTAGAGAGAAAGAGAGAAGAGAAGCTCAAGAGTGACTCACCGAAGATGCGGGGCTTTTCCTGAGGATCCCCCTCACTTTCGATCCTTTCTGTCCCATGTTCGTTTTCCCTCTGAATCCCCTTAGCTCGTGATTCGGAACGAGAGAGACACACTCTATCGGACATCTGCCCCAGCTCCCAACCGACGTTTCGTCGACATCTGCCACGCGACCCAGTGTGTTTACGACCCCCCCCCCCAATCCCCCTCAGGAATCGAACGCGTGCGAATGTGTTTATATAGAAAGGTAGACGGGGGGGAGGGAGGGGGAGAATGCTCGCATAGGATGGATCTCTCTTATATAAATGTGTAACCGAATTGCCGGCTCGTTCTTTTTCTTTTTTCTTTTTTAATGAACAAGAATTGTAAAGCATCCGTTTTCGATTTTTTAGGTGTTGGATTTTCGAGGGAAGTCGTCTGAAAAAATTTCCGAACGAACTGGCTCTCCACCACCGGCGGCAGTTGTGCCGTGCATCTGATGTGGTGTGGGGTCTTTTTTTTTAGTAATTTTCTTTTTAATTCGTCATATGGTTTAAGAAGCAGTTTCCTTTTTACAGGTTAACAGATCTGCCGAAAATGTATGGATGGCCCTGCTCGTTGCTGTTTCGTTCGGCTAATCGACAATGGTAGACGCCGTGGTCCAGATAGTAATCAAAATGAAGCATTCATATAATTCATTTACATTAAATTTGATTGAATGAAAAATTTATGATTCAATTAACTTTTAAAAATCACGAATTGAACCCTAGTCCGTATACAAAAATAAAAATATTGAGGAAAAGCCCTTTCCGTTGGTAAATCATAATCTTAATTGATCGAAAATATTAGCGAATAATCCCATTTAATGTTTATGACGCAGTAGTAGCATAAAACATGCAAATCAATTTACACATAAACAATTAAACTTAATAAATTTAAACTGAAGTTTATTTTGAAAACAAGAAATTATGTCGTAGGTCCCACATTGCGTGAAATTCCGAACCTTTAACCCTTTAACGCGCAGTGTTCCCGCTCTGGGAACACCAAACTCTGACGTTTTGACTGTTGCCAGTCACGAAGAATAGATTGGATTTCTGAAAAAATAGTTGCGGGTGACATAGCTCCACGAGAATCCTTTACTTTTTAGCACGCCATTTCCCGTAAAAAAATGGTCACTATTCTTTTTAACAGCACTGACATCTGCTGAAAAAATAGAAGAATGCGAGAACAGCTGGATAGATTGCCCAATGCTGAAAAAAAGGGCAGCCGTTGCCATCGCTCGACTTAACTACCAGCAAGATGGCGGGCGATCGAAACGTTCATCGCGTGCCACAGATCTAGAGACCCTTTTTTTGACGGCACAGCCAGCTGTCGTCAAAAAAAGGGTCTCTCGATCTGTGGCACGCGATGAACGTTTCGATCGCCCGCCATCTTGCTGGTAGTTAAGTCGAGCGATGGCAACGGCTGCCCTTTTTTCAGCATTGGGAAAGGGTTGCGCCTCAAAGGGTTAAAAATATAGGTAATTAAATAGTGTTTACATTATTTTGATCTAATTAATGCATACATTAATGTGTGTTTACATATTTTAATCAAATTAATCCAAACGGTTATTTACTTATTAAATGAAATAGGCCCGCTTTGCCACGGGGAGAAAAAGGCGGTGGGGGAACCGGGCAGCAGCGTCCATATTTTGGCAAAGCAAGAAAGCCTAAAAGGTGATTTAGTTTCAAAATAAAAAAAATACTTAAACGTACACTACTGGCCAAAAGTATTGTAAGTTTCAAAAATCTAACCCTTTTCAAGATTAACCCCCCTTTCCCGCGTCAAAATTAAAAATCAATATAATTGATATTTTTTAATGTCAACATGTTAAATTATTACTTCAAAGACAAGATAGCATTAAGTTAAAGAACAAAATTAATTATTTAATTTATTGAAAAAATAGCATAAAAAATAGATAGGTTATTATAGAAATAAATCATAATCCATTTTGGCTCGCCAGAATAAAATTAATTTCAAGTTCTTCTGCAAAAAGAGGATAATAAATAAATGCAATTGAACTAAAGATCATTTATTGTGTTGCAGAGCAGCCTTGACTTTGATCACAACAGCCAGTCTTTTAGATATGGAATCCTCAATGTTTTACAACACTTCTTTCGGTGTTTCATGGGGCCAACTTAAATTATGGGTTCCTGAAGCTCTCATTTTTTTTTTTTTTTTTTTTTTTTTGTTTTTTGATTTTCAGATGTATTCTTTCCAATTATACTACATAAATTCTCAAAAATATTTAAATCTGGCAAATTTCCTGTCCATTTTTTCTGGTCTTAGTCTTGAAACGATGGTTAGATTTCTCAAACTTACAATACTTTTGGCCAGTAGTGTATTCTTTAAGTTACTAAAAGAAAAATCTATCAAAGTATCATAACAGTACATAGGGATATGGATAGTTATTATAATAATAGTAAAAAATGGTCTAAAATAATCTGACCTCGAGGCGTTTTCTCTGCTAGGGGACTAAGGCATATGCACATGTTCTGTTCTGAATGATCGAATTTTACAATGTGCTCCTATAAAAAGCTATCTTCCGGCAGCGAAATAATTCGCATTTGTATCAATGAAAATCACTCTAATACATTTCATTTTTGTCTACTAACAATGAATGACATATTTCGTATTCTGTTTTCAACATTATAATTTCCATAGTAACAGAATCTGTTGTTGCCATTTATGTTTTTTAATTCAATAATCCTATGAAACAGTGAAATATACAGAATTCTTAGACTCTGAAAATGGAAATGCATAAATATGAAAACATATACATCATTAATTTTACTGGTCCTTAAAATGTGCGGAATTTTTACGCAGTGCTAGGCTATTTTGTAATTAATTATCTTCGCGTGAGTGACAACATTTCGACGAAGATGCTGTTGCACTAGCATGTCAACCGGAGTCGGCGCATATGCGTTATAGACCCCTAGCAGAGAAAGTTTGAATTGACTCAAGTCAGTGGTAGTCAGAAATTTTTTCATGGGGGGGGGGAGGGGGTTACGACTACTTCAACTCACATGTTTGTATACGTGTGTGTGATAAAAAAGTGAAGAATATACATTTGGTATGGCAAAAATTCATCATGGGGGGGGGGGGGTTGTGACCCCCTATCCCCCCTTGGATACGCCTTTGACTCAAGTAATAGAATTTATTTTTACTATTGTATTATATTTTAAAGTCAGTTACTTATTTAAAATTTTTACATCATTCTATGTCTTAAAATTAAAAATTAACTTAATAACCTAAAACTGCAATAGCAGGGCTCGCGCGTAGTCGCGTTTTAAGCGTAAATCGATATTTTTTTTTTAAATGACTCATATGTGAAGAAGTTGTGATTGAAGAAAGTGTGAGTCAAAGTTTGACTCATAAAATTTCAGTCCATTTGTATTAATACAAAATTCATGAAAATTGTCGTTCCACATTGTAACGCTTATCATCGTGCATATCGTGCATCGTTGCAATCATTTCACAAAGATAACGCTCGCAATTTGTACATTGAATAGTATGAAAAGTGCTGCGCCTGTAATATTTTACACATTTTGACATTCCCGGGCAGGCAAATCTGAAAGATCTATTCTGCATGCTCGATACACATTGACAATGGTTGATTGAAGCACACCGATCTTCAGGATTCAAGTTTAAGATTTGTATGTTTCTAAACACATGTGAATCGCTTCTTACTAGCTTTGACCTTAATGTTTAGGAGTAAAATCGCTAACCATGATAAAAAAAAATAAATAAAATAACGTATTTTTTAATGATATATTTTTTAAAAAATCATTTTTTAAGAACTTGTTAAATTGGCTCGCATTTTCCAGAAATTGACTCTTACTTTTATTAGTAGTGAGTCAGCCTGACTCGCAGATTTTTAAGTCTAGAGCAGGTATGGGCAACCTTTGAAAAGTTGCGGGCTAAACTTTAGGAAGTTACCGAAGTCGAGGGCCAAACTTCAAGATGTTGGCGAAGTCGCGGGCCAAACTTCAAGATATTAGCGAAGTCGCGGACCGTATAATTGGTATTTATATGGGATTTTGAATGGTTTATATGGGTATAGCTATCTACCGCGAGCCGGATCCAAAGCCGTATGGCGGGCTACATACGGCCCGCGGGCCGACGGTTGCCCATATGTGGTCTAGAGGAAGCACTGTGCAATAGCACATAAAGTAGAAGTGAAGAAACTGACAGTTTCATTCACGCGTGTGCCGGATTTGTGCAATGCTTATAAGGTCCCACAAAACTTTCGTAAATATTATGGGGTCCCCACACCAAAAAGTTTAAGAAAACCTGCTTTGATACATCCATGAATAGAGACTTACCTCGGCAAACGATGACCCCAAATCAAGTGTTGATCGATTTCAGAAAATTAAAAAACACCCATTAGTCGAATAAGCAGCAGAAACTGGAAATTGGGAACTGCATATAGTGTGCAAGCGTAAATAATGCAATTCATAAAAATGTATATAGCTGAACCGCAAATTTGCTCTAAGAGAGAGAGAGCAACACCACCTAAAACTTAATTTATATCTTGAGCAATGCGTTCTAGTTTGTGAAGAATGGCGGTTTTTCGCTGACATCAGCAAAGTGCATCAACCTAAAAACTGGTGGTTTTCATAGAAATAACAACCATTGCACATAATAAATGCGAAAAATTAAGTTCACGATGAGCTTGCGCTTCTTAACCCTTTGGGGCGCAACCCTTTCCCAATGCTGAAAAAAGGGCAGCCGTTGCCATCGCTCGACTTAACGACCAGCAAGAGGGCGGACGATCGAAACGTTCATCGCGCGCCACAGATCTAGAGACCCTTTTTTGACGCATTTGGCCCTTTTTTCAGCAATGGGCAATCTATCCAGATGTTCTCGCATTCTTCCATTTTTCAGCAGATGTGAGTGCTGTTAAAAAGAATCGTGACAATTTTTTTGACGGGTAATGACGTGCTAAAAAGTAAAGGATTCTCGTGGAGCTATGTCACCCGCAACTATTTTTATAGAAATCAAATCTATTCTTCGTGACTGGCAACAGTCAAAACATCGGAGTTTGGTGTTCCCAGAGCGGTAACACTGAGCGTTAAAGAGTTAAAAGTTAGATTTTAGTTCTGGGAGAAAAAATAGACGCAGCGAATTCTTGGTGCCCACAAATAAAAAGATATGATGTAAATACAAAATGACTTCCTGGCTTGTTATCTCTATTAACACATACACACGCTTCATGCACTTCAATTAACCCTGAATCTAGAATTTCTTTCGTTGTCCCTAAAAGATGTTACAAATACTATTTTCGGCGATGTGTATTGTTTTATAACAACCAGGGTTGGAAAAAAAACCCGGTTTATTCGGGGGAAAAAATGTTTTTTTTTTGTTTGTTTGTTTGTTTGTTTAAGCCAGGTCATTTTTTAAATCCTTTCATAATTACCTATTACATACTTATAAATAAAATTATTTGTAAAATGTTCAAATAACAATTAATATTCCTTATGAAAGTAATTAAAACTAAGTAAATAAACAATTGTTGCTTTACTTATGTGGACAATGAAATCATTTAATTTTAATATTTTATTTAGAGATACTATTTTTTATATTTAGTATATAATAATATAATACAATATTAATTGTTTACTACATTTAACATGGAATCTTGCACTTAGATTCATCAGTAATAATGGTGATAAGTTGTTCAAAGGGATATTTTTAAGGTTTAAAAATAGGTTGCTAAAACACAAAACCTATTTTAGAAACAAATTGAAAATGCAGCCTATAATTTAAGTTTAATTAATAATTTTTAATAATGATAAAACAATAAGGTGTCTATTAGATTGATATAAAAACTTATTGTTGATACTTATAAGGATAATTTTAAAAGATATCAGAACGTATTCTATCTGTAGTATTCGGAATTTTCAATTATTCCTTTAAAAAAACCAATTGGTTTTTTTGAGAGAAAAAAAACCATTTGGTTTAAACCAGTCGGTTTAAACCATGCCAACCATGATAACAACATCATTAATGCAATACTCATTTTATTTTCTTTAAAACAGATGAGCGAGAGAACAAAAAAAGCATTAAAGTACTGATTTAAATTTTCTAGAACAACCTTATTACATAATTATTTATTTCAACAGTATGGCATTGCACCAAAATCGTTATAGTAATTAATCGATTACCTTTTTATACGCCTTGATTATATCCAGTCCATATTGCACATATATGTTATACGGCTCAAAACTTATCCGTGCGCGCACGCAAAAGGAAACATCCAATCAAAATATATAAGAAACCATCCAACCTAAAATTTCTGCTCAGCGTTCAGAAAGTAGGGCTCTCTAATAAATATGTTATCACTTTATTTGCGTAAGAAATAAATATATATTATTCAAACATTATCCAACGTTTTCTTTAAAAAAATGAAATGCATAAATGTATCGCGGGCAGCCAGAATGAGGAAACGTTGCGCTTCCGTGACCATGAAAAACTTCTATAAAATGGACCATTTAAAAGAACATCTGCTAAAGAATTTTCAAATCATTTATGGCCATAGCTAATGACACCATACAGGATTTAGGCTATTCAGAATCCATAATCTTTTTCCAAAATACGTAAAAAGGGATTTTGTTATTAGAGGGTTTCTATACAGATATCTAAATTTTTATTTCCCTATTTTTTCCTGACTTCCATGCTGCTTTTTCATGATTTCGCAAAAAAGAAGCTTATCAAGTCATCGAAATCTTTCTTCCTCTCTCTCTTAACCCTTTAACGCGCAGTGTTCCACTCTGGGAACACCAAACTCTGACGTTTTGACTGTTTCCAGTCACGAAGACTAGATTTGATTTCTATAAAAATAGTTGCGGTTGACATAGCTCCACGAGAATCCTTTACTTTTTAGCACGTCATTTCCCGTAAAAAGATTATTTTTAACAGCACTGACATCTGCTGAAAAATGGAAGAATGCGAGGACAGCTGGATAGATTGCCCAATGCTGAAAAAAGGGCAGCCGTTGCCTCGCTCGACTTAACTATCACGCACAGCCAGCTGCGTCAAAAAAGGGGTCTCTAGATCTGTGGCAAGCGATGAACGTTTCGATCGTCCGCCATCTTCCTGGTAGTTAAGTCGAGCGATGGCAACGCCTGCCCTTTTTTCAGCATTGGGAAAGGGTTGCACCTCAAAGGGTTAATGTACAGAGTGGTTATAGTTCCCCAATAAAGAGGGCTCTACAGTTAAAACGGGTGAACGGACTGTAACCAAATTTGGCATATATAGACTGTACATGAGATACCCTCAGGGAAATTATAGAAAGAGAAATTTTAGTTCGAAAGAAGTACCCAGGTGGCGCTTCGCATGCAGAAACAGAAAATTGAACGATAGAAATGGCGAATTATAAAAATAGTTCCAATATTTATTCAATAGTCTCTGAGCATTTTTTAAGACTACTCTGGGTCTTTTTTTTTTTCTTTTTTTAAGCTGAATTCACCATTCAAAGCGCCATCTAGTGGACATTTTTTTAACTAAACCTTTTTAAAGGTTTAGTTTAAAAAACCTTATTTGAACACATCTTGCATACAGTCCATATATGAAATTTGGTGGAATTCGGCTCACCCGTTTCAGCTGTAGAATGTCGTTTATAGGGGGCGTTTAATTATAATCACCCTGTATGTTAAAGAATATTTTTTGTTATCATACGGATAAATTTCAATGATTCTTTTTTATTATTATTGAAAAGGTTGTACATTAGAGGCAATCCCATGTTAATTTGGTCAAGTTCTGATGATGTGATCCATGACGAATAAATGGGAGCTCTTGAATTCTTATGAACACATAAATGATATCCCTTTTTGCGTTAAAAACAGTTGCGAACATTTTCAACATTTCTTGTAGGGAATGATAATGTAAAAAAAAAAAAACTTGAATTAATTATTATTTCAAAAATAAAACGGTACTTACGTATTATCCCGACGGTAATTTCCGCCAAACTATTTTTGCGTCAAAAATGCTGGCAAACTGTTGCCAATCGTATCCTGAACCATCAACAATTCCATGTGTCCCGGCATTTACTTTGGCGTAAAATCGCTCGTCTTGGCGGACCGCCGGGATAACATGTAAATACCAACATGGGCGCCGGCAGAATATTTCCCGGGGGGTGGGGCAAGGACTACTCCAGGGGGGAGCAAGGCAAAGACTACTCAAGGGGGGAGCAAAGACTACTCAAGGGGGAGCAAGGACTACTCAAGAGGGGGCAAAGACTACTCAAGGGGGGGAAAGACTACTTTACCGTATGGTTACCATGTTGGAAAGAGCAAAAAAGCAAGGAAAAACACCAAAAATCCAGGTGCCCTATGCTGCCGGCGCCCATGAGAACCAATAAAACTATCACTGGATTAAGTAACATGGTACGTCTCCATCTCTGTTTTACCTCACAAATAAAGTTAATAACAGTCCAACAGTGTTGGAAATGGTCTCCCACACTTAAACAAGGTTCAAACAAACATATTTCAGCGTTGGAATAGTCGCCACATTCGTCAGAATTAAGGGTTATAAGAAAAACCACCAAAAAACCTTAAACTGATCACCCTGTAGTTTCCCCATGTTAGCCTACGTGAAATTTTCCCGATTATTTTGGAATTCCTCTAATTTTTCCTGCATTTTCAGGTCTACAGAAACCTTGAATTGGACATTTCATGATTTTAAAAACAAACTTTATTGGTGTAAATAATATTACGGGTTGTACACTTGTACAAACATGATTTTCCGGTGGTCTACAAACTGGATTTTATATTTGACTATCTTTTATAACGTAAACGATCGTTTCATAAAATCAATGGTATTACTTTGATCATTAAGTCGTGCGGTGGCGACGTCACCAAGCTCCGTTCCCGTAAGAACACGGTTAGTGAAGCAGCACTGGCTTGGCAAGTGCTCGGGAGGGTGAACTCCTCTCTCGGTTGGACTGCTGTATACCTCTGGGGGTGCCGATTTCACGTGCTAGGTCTCTTCATGTGGAATGGGTTCAAAATTAGGAGACCACTCACAGGGGGCAACGTTGGGCTGCCTAAAAGGAACTCCCATGATTAAATGACCAAGATATGCGACCCTCGTTGTGGTCAAGCCTCCAATAGCCTCCTCCAGCTGCTGACCCGGCCATTAGAAGAAGAAAAAAAAAACTTTAATCATTAAAATAAGTCAACTTTAGTTGAACATTTTTAGTAAAATTTAAGATCGATAAAATCTCTACATGCACATGCAAATCTTTAAAAAATATACATAAATAAAATTTGGAAAAAAAAATAAATATAGATTTTCAAGCTTGTCTTCAATTATTTCATTTACTTTTATTGTTGTTATCGATAGTACCCTATTCCCAAATGGATGATTCTTGAAGTAGCCTGTTGAGAGCTTGAAAGATTAAAATCCAGTTTGTCTGTTTATTTTACAGATATGCTTCTCAATAGATCAAGTACTATGCCTCTGACATAATAGTTGATGCATTACGAGAAAAATAGTGGATATAAATCACTCAGAATCTTATCTTCCGTATCACTGTTTCTCTCTTTTTTTCTCCCCTTTTTTTTAAAGCGACAAATCGTCAGCAGACAAGAGTTTAAAAAAATCTCCAATTTTCTTCCGAAACGTTTAATTGTTTTTTTGCTAGGCTTCATTTCGCTCAGGAAGAGAGAGACCCAGAGAGAAAAAAAAAATCCAATCGAATGAACTGAACTGTGAAGTGCGTGGGAGAGCAGGTGGTTTCGGTTTTAATCATCCTTCACTCGCATCACTCCTGGCACAGCTGATGAACGACGGTTAAGTCATTTATCGATTAATAAATAACTGAGAATTATTTATGAAAGCAATATTTTAGAAATAAAAATATGTATCATGCAGTGCTTCTAAAAAGTCATATTTCAAAAGTGTTAAAATATTTTCTTAGAAATGTGTCTTTTGGATTTATGGATATATGAAAAATGTATAGCACTTTTCATTTATAAAAACTGATATTAAAGGACGAAAAGTTGATGAAAAATGAAATATATACAACTAGATGCGTTTCGAATTAGCTTTCTAGAAGCGGCATAATATATTTTCTAACAAAACAAAAGCAGGCATTCTTATGGAATTCTTAGAGACAAAATAACTAAAACGCTACATTCGATTTTTTCCCCCAGAATTAATTTATTAAGTCTAATAGGAGAAGACTAATTGAATGGAAATAACTTACAACAGTTACACAAATTCCATGTATTGGGGGGGGGGGGGGCAGAGAGAGAGAGAGAAAGTTATATTATGAGCCATTTATTGAGATCTTAAAATCAAGTTTCTTTCTACTGAGATAAGATTACAAAAGTCAACTGATAATACTTGTTTGTAATAAGTCGTTATAGCTTATCCGAAATTTGGATGGTATAGACTGGTTTTGACTTGATTTTAGATCGAGTACGGTTGAAATGATTAACTCGAGGTTATGATGACCTATGTACTTTAAGAGTAGTCCTCTAACAACTTCCTCAATTTGGCAATAATTTTCATTAAGAGATTAATCTTTACTACTTGTTAACTATCTGCAACTTTTTCGTATTGAATTCTTACGGGTTCTTTTTCATGAATGCACATTTTCTGGTACTTTTTAAGAAAATATTTTTTTAATAAGCATACTATTTTCTCTGTTCTTTAATGGCAAATTCTAGAAGTTTAATGCACCCATCTCAAGGTGGTAAGCTCCTTTTTTTTTCATTTGTTTTTTAAAAGATGTTACACATAATAAATTTTATTTTCAATATTTTTATTTGTTGCTCTAAGCGATATTTTTAGTAGTTTTTAAATAAAGAAGAAAATGCTTAATCAACTGATCGTCTGATCTCCGATGAATTCAGAAATTACATCAAAACTGTCTCTTGAATAAATACTTAAGGTCAAAGCCATAAAATAAACAAGTCTCAGTCGGTAAAATAGAAATTCATCTTCGTCATTAACATAGATTTTTACGTTCTATTGAAAAGCAGTTATAATGTAAAATGAATATGAATAAATATTATGTCACATTTGTCGCTGTGAACAGCGCCACCTGTTACAAAGCAACTGAGGCTCATTTCTGAAAATTGGATCCCGAAAACTTAAAATCCAAGCCCATCAAACCTCACTTTGACCGAGCCCATTCCGAAAATCAAGGCTGTTCGAATAGATGCCAATTTTTATTTCGTAGTTCCCATTAGACTTTGGAGAAAATATCTAATATCTGTAACCCACAGATTATCTCTTTTCAGCATATATAACTGCATAACAACAATTCGAAAACAATCTCAATGAGGTACAGTCATTTCCATTAGAGTGTCATTTATTATTACGTATTTGCCGGTTGATCTGCTATTCTGAGATAAAAATTTCGGCTAAAATTAATTGCTGAGTATAGATGAGTGATTGAATCTTCCAGCGCCTTTGGTTCGCTTGCTCCCTTGAAACTGCTTATGCGATCTTGACCAAATTTGGCACAGTGATAGTGGCTACAACTTATCATGATGGTACTGAAGGAACATAGCGGTGATCCGTCATGTCGTTCGCGAATAATACCTGAAAACATTTTTCCATTTGTTCGCTAATTCATCCGAGACCGAGACAGCTTATATACAGTTTATGTGCCACAGACGTAAGATGCACCTACTATTACTAACATCGAAACATATTCCGATGTCCTTAGAAACTTTCGAACGATATGGACGCCTGTACCTAAGGGCAAAGAAGTGCCCCTAAGGTCCCATATTACCGTTATGATTTACGTACATACATAACGTAGAAAGGGGTTTAACACAAAAATATAGCATCTTTCCGGGGCAGGACCCTTGATTTGCCCCTCCTACCCCCTTACAAATAATCATATAGGTACCCATGTCGGATGATATGAAATTTCACTTTAACCCTTTAACGCGCAGTGTTCCCGCTCTGGGAACACCAAACTCTGACGTTTTGGCGGTTGACAGTCACGAAGAATAGATCTGATTTCTATAAAAATAGTTGCGGGTGACAGAGCTCCGCGAGAATCCTTTACTTTTTAGCACGTCATTTCCCGTAAAAGAATGGTCACGATTCTTTTTGAAAGCACTGACATCTACCGAAAAATGGAAGAATGCCAGAACAGCTGGATAGATTGCCCAATGCTGAAAAAAGGGCAGCCGTTGCCATCGCTCGACTTAACTACCAGCAAGATGGCGGACGACATCTTGACGATGGCGGCGACCCTTTTTTGACGACAGCTGGATGTGCGCACAGCCAGCTGTCGTCAAAAAAGGGTCTCTAGATCTGTGGCACGCGGAGGGGATGAACGTTTCGATCGTCCGCCATCTTGCTGGTAGTTAAGTCGAGCGATGGCAACGGCTGCCCTCTTTCAGCATTGGGAAAGGGTTGCGCCTCAAAGGGTTAATAAAAAATGATGAGTTGCAATTAGGCTTTCCATTTTTATACATGGATTTATGGGACTTTCGCAATTAAAATTCTGGACTTTTCTAAAAAAAATGCGGGATCCAGCTTACTTATAGGAAGGTGAGAAACAAATTAAAAACAGATTTAATATTTACATTTACTTACTTATCTTTGGCATAATTATACATGCAATATAGTTAACAAAAGTTAAAATAATCGGGCGAACTAATGAAAAATTAACATTAATTATTAAATTCCTCGATCACTATGCTAAAAAAATAGTATACTATATCACTTGCAATTAAATTAAGTAAATTTTTTATTCCTTTCACAAACAAAAACAAACCTTTTTACTTCCTTGTACGTAGTATAAGGAAGTAATGTGATCCCGAAAAATTTTGGGGGCCAAATTTCGACATAAAAACCGATTTTGACTACCTCTAAATTGAATTTTAAAAATTTTTTCGATGCATCTCATCGTAGGCTAGCATGCACGATCATATTAACGCGTCTGCAACTCATTTTGACCAGTGGCGAGTCTACTGTGGCCAGTTTTTCCATGCCGTCTGTACGTACGTACGTACGTATGTATGTAACTCGCATATCTCAAAAACTATTGGTCGTAGAATGTTGAGATTTGATATTTAGGATTGTTCTATGATCTAGTTGTGCACCTCCCCTTTTGGTGGCAATCGAATGGATAGTTTATGTACAGGACCGCCCAAAAGATTCGAAATACATTACGCTCTATGGGCCGAAATTCATTAAACTCGCCTAACTCAAAAGCTATTAGGCGTAGAATGTCGAAACTTCATATTTTGGATAGTTGTAACATCTAGTTGTGCACCTCCCCTTTTGGTTCCATTCGACTGGATAGTTTATCTACAGGACTGCCCAAAACATTCGAAATACATTACACTCAATGGGCCGAAATTCATTAAACTCGCATATCTCAAAAACTGTTAGGCGTTGAATGTTGAAACTTTATATTTAGGATTGTTGTAACATCTAGTTGTGCACCTCCCCTTTCGGTTCCATTCGACTGAATAGTTTATCTACAGGACCGCCCAAAAGATTCGAAATACATTACGCTCTATGGGCCGAAATTCATCAAAGCGTTTTTTAGAGGTATTGGGCTATTTCAAACGACTCAGAAGTGATATATGCTGTAAAGAGTTAGAAAATGAATTTCTCTATTAAAAAAAGTGTCTTTATCATTTATAGTTCTGCTACAGGAACACTCAAAAGATTTCCAATACATTACGGTCAATAGCAATTTTAGGGGCATTCATCCATTTCAAGCACAATACCGTCCTACCACATAAGTTAGGTAATGGTCCGACCACGGTCACGTGCCTCCCTCAAGAACTATGCCAAAAGTCGCCAAGCTTGGCGACTTTTGGTGTACGTGTGTGCATATTTAACTCTCAAATCTCAAAAACTATTATGAAATTTCATATATAAGAATGTTGTAACATCTAGTTGTGCATCTCGATTTTTGGTTCCAATCTACTGGAGAGTTTATTTACAGGACCACCGAAAAGAATTTCAGTACCTTAATGTCTATGGACATCTTCATTATAATACAACTGTAGACAGTCATTGTTTGGTACATGCCCAAAATCTCGCCGTCTGTCCTCGACCTTGGCGAGTTTTGGCGAAATATCGCCAAATTTGGCGATAGTCAGTCATTTCGTCCATGCCCAAAGTATCGCCATTTGTCATCGTTCTTGGCGAGTTTTGGCGAAATATCGCCAAATTTGGCGATAATCTGTCATTGTTTGGTTTATGCTTAAAATCTCGCCAAATGTCGTCGACATTGACGAGTTTCGCCGAAATATCGCCAAATTTGGCGCCAAAAATTATTTCCTATTTTGTATAACTCTAAAACTTTAACCCGTAGATTTTTTAACTTTGTATTTAGAACTATTGTAATATTTAACTGTTTTCAATATCTTTTTTGACAGCAATCGACTGAGAATTTATTTACATGGTGAGCCAAATGACTTTGAATACATTGAGGTGTATAGATGCATTCAATTCATTGAAGGTCTGTGCTCACTGACTACTTTGGCTATCCCCAAAATCTCGCTGACTATCTCAAGTTTGTCGACTTTTGGTGAAATATCGCCAAATAAAGTGTCAGAAGGAAATCTTTCAAATTGAACTCAGCTTGGCGATATCGAAATATTTGGCTAGAAATTGCTAAACCTTACTATTATTGATATTTTATCTCTTTCAAACAATTAAATTTAGAGGAAGTGCGTCGAAAATATTTTTGATCTAATGGACGTGCAAGGAAGTCATGTGTTGGACACATCAGATTTTTTACTTTGGCATTTAAAAAATACTTAAAACAATTTTAAATTTAAATCACATCTTCTGCTAAGATTATTATAATTATTTATTTGGAAAAAGCTTAAGACATATTAAATCACTTTTACCGAAACCATAATATTACTTATTTAGAAAAGAAACTTAAAGTATATAATTACTTCTACTGAGGTCATATTTATTTTAGGAAAGAGACTTATTGTTTAAAATCTCTTCAGAAATCATTATAATTTATCAAACTATTAAATTACTTATTCTTTTCAAAAAGCGGGCAGAAAAGGGGACACTGGGCGTCCACATAAGCCTTTTGCTGGACGTGTCCTCTAAAGCCCCAGAAACAGGACGTCCCGGCTCTTACGGGGCTGTTGGCAACCCTAGTTGCAGACATTATACCAAAAAAAAAAGAAAGAAAGAAAAAAGAAAGAAAAAAAAAAAGAAAGAAAGGAAGAAAGAAAGAAACAGCAATTACGAATAACCTATTCTTTAAATGTAAATGATATTTAGCGCAGCTAAAATAACGTATTTGTGTCCTTTATTGTTAACTTTGTGCATTTTGATTTTTTTAAATATTAAACCTCTCGACAACAGCCACCTCTAAAGGACGTTTGCTTTTAGATGGTCCCACAGGTTACCACTACTTAGAGGTTTCACTGTACATTTTTCATATACAGTTGAGCTCGTTTATAACGAGCCCTGATTTAAAGAGAACCCGGATTTAACGAGAAAGTCGGAAATATTTGGTTGGTGCAATGTTAAGTCTATGGGAACGTAACTCACGTTTAACGAGTAAAACCCGGTTATAGCGAGGTTTGCCTAGTTAAGTTTCTGCTGACCTCCACCTCCCCCAGCTCAGCTAATCCTTTCTTGGAAAATCCCTTTGACATTTCAAAGTCTATGAAAGCGACGATGATTTAAGGACGATTATTCTGAATTTCAACTTGAGCTGACAGTAATTTAGTCTGGCTTTTGAGTGTGCAGAAAAATTTCAAACTTTTTTTTCAAATCTGGGGGTGCAATTGATCCTGCTTTCAGGTCCACGAGACTTCTACAACGAAAACTACAAAAAAAAAAACGACAAGACAGTCAAAACAAATTAACCACCTTGTTTTGTACTGAACAGATTTAGAAAAAAAAAAGTAATATAGTATGTATGCATGCATGAATATTTATGATTATTTCACAAACCCGCTTTACACGAGCACTCGGTTATAACGAGCAAATATCGCGGTCCCTTCGCGCTTGCTAAAAGCGAGTTCCGACTGTATTTGAAAATCGTAAAACGCATGTTTACTATGAACATTGCGTATATAGCATGTCTGTATTAGAGATGAGTTCGGGCTCATTTTTTGAAGCCCGAGCCCGAAGACTTTTAATCCGAGCCCGCCCGAGCCCGAGCAATATTATTAAAGTTGGAGCCCGAGCCCGCCCGAGCCCGAAATGTCAGCTAAAGACAAATAAAATGAACTACTTCATTAATAGGATACAATAAATTTTGGAGCTTCACACACCTTCTAGTCCCCCGTGCCGCTATTTTTCGAAATAAGTACATCTATTTATCCCATAAATCACTTTTTAAAATTTGTTTCAAGGAGTATGTTCAACAAAGGAGAAATTTTTCACGAGCCCGAGCACGCCCGAGCCCGAATGCAATCGTGAATTACAGAGCCCGAGCCCGAGTCGGGCCCGGGCTCGGGCTCGGGCTTTCGGGCTCGGGCTGAGCCCGTCTCATCTCTAGTCTGTATGATTAAATGTAATGTGAAGAGTGTTATGTCGAGCAACGTGCGAAGAAATTGTGAGTACTAGAAGTATGAGTGTCTGGTCATATAAAAATAATCATAAAGGGAGAAAAGGATTCTCCTCAAACACATCTGCTGATGTTCCTGAATTGCGTTGCGCTTGGATACTCGTTTTCTGGACGGGAGAATGGGGGGGGGGGAAAGAAGCTACACGGAGGAGGAAAAAAACCGTTACCTGTTGGGTGGGGGGATGAGGGGGGGGGGAGGGATGGACAACATCTTGTTGGAGAAAAATAGGGGAAAGGTGCGCTTCCTTGAAAAACAATGAGCAGAATATTAGGTGGTTATCATTGTCTTAGTATTCGCAGGGTGAGCAAGGTTTTAACTGCAAGTGACTAAATGTCTACACATTTTCGCGCATTCGAGCTGAGGCAAATGTAGATTTTTATCGGCATTTCCGACGTGCATCCATAGAATGAGGAAGGATATGTAATGTACGAGCGTGAGAATTTCCTATGAAATTTTGACAGAATTAAATTAAGTAGCATACGCTAATAATGAAACGAGACACAAAATAACGTATTTTTAGCATATCGGATTTAAAGTACTATTGGGTGAGCGAGCTTTTGAGATCGCACACGTATGAAAAGTGAGAAAAAACTATACAGATATATAAATTTGTTATATATATTATTTTTCAATAAATTATATCAATTTGCAGACACTACGTTAAACTGCTAATATTACACGATTAAATGGATAAATAAGTAATAAATAGTTATTGTAATAAAGAATTAAAAAAAAAGCAGTATTAATCGAAAATGTTTGATAAATTATTCTAATACAGTATCACTGTGTATATAGTTAATAATTATTTATTAACTATATTGCAAGAATTCGCATTGTGACTTTCTTAAACTTTTGAAATTCAGATTTTATCTATGAAAGCCTTTGACTGAAGTCATAAAAATACCTATATATGGCGTGGCATTCGAATTTATATTTTAAAAGTAAATATTTGTTAGAATGATTAGTTTTGACGTATAACCATTTTAGATAATGTACTAAATATGACCTTGATTACTCGAATGTAAATGCAGTTTTTCTACTGGGCTTCTGTGTAAGTATCCATTTATGCTAGGAACCATTGTAACGGCATTATTTTTTCTGTACTAAATTCTACTAAGAGAAGTTCAACTTTTTACACTTCACAACAACGTTTATCAGTTTTCTTTTTCTTTTACCAGAGAGTCTCGAAAGTTTTTCAATAAATATCTTAGTCTTGTACTAGCACTTTAACCTGTTCCTTCCATGTTGATTGTCGTTGCAAAGACGCATCAGGGTCTTTCAATAAATATCTTAGTGTTGTACTTGCTCTTTAACCTGTTCTTTCCGAGTTGATTATCGTTGCAAAAACGCATCAATTGTGTGTGTGTGTGTGTGTTGTATTTAGGCAAACCTACACAAAGGAGTATCTGCCTTGGGCCGAAGACTTTTCAAGGGGTTCTAATGTGTATTCGTGCGTCAGCTGTGATGCGATTATCCTACTGTATTCGGCGTTACTTTTTTTCGTAACTCTCGTCACTTCCTCGGAATGCCTTTCAGTGGGATGCAGAACGGGAGCATAACGATTTTACCCCTTTAACCCTTTGAGGCGCAACCCTTTCTCAATGCGGAAAAAAGGGCAGCCGTTGCCATCGCTCGACTTAACTACCAGCAAGATGGCGGACGATTGAAACGTTCATCGCGTGCCACCGATCTAGAGACCCCTTTTTTGACGCAAGCACAGCCAGCTGTCGTCAAAAAAGGGTCTCTAGATCTGTGGCACGCGATGAACGTTTCGATCATCCGCCATCTTGCTGGTCGTTAAGTCGAGCGATGGCAACGGCTGCCCTTGTTTCAGCATTGGGCAATGTATCCAGCTGTTCTCGCATTCTTCCATTTTTCAGCAGATGTCAGTGCTGTTAAAAATTAATCGTGACCATTTTTTCTACGGGAAATGACGTGCTAAAAGGAAAGGATTCTCGTGGAGCTCTGTCACCCGTAACTATTTTTATAGAAATCAAATCTATTCTTCGTGACTGGCAACAGTCAAAACCTCAGAGTTTGGTGTTCCCATATAGGGAACACTGAGCGTTAAAGGGTTAACGATGAAAGCGAATGCGTTAACCACTAAGCAATTATGTAAACGCAAATAAGATCGTGTTGGAAAATGCTGACTGCTTTTTTTTAACCAAAAAAGATTTAATTTTTGATAGTACACTTCAATTAAAATAAAACGAGTTATCATGGTGAAAATAAACAGAAAATGAACTTTTCAGATCGTTGATCGTTCGCTCTTTTAGCAATACCGCCATTAACTTTCCAAAAGTGACAGGCATTCCAAGAACGAGTCGAACCGTGCAAGCTTTTATTACTGCACGTAACAGTTAAAATCTGGACTAATTTAAGTTAAATGGATATGCCAGTCATTCTCTGCTTGGCCAAAATGCGTTTGAAATGGGTCATCTTTCCTTGCATTGGTTGCGTTTGTAATCGCGATTTTAAAAAAAAATATCAGTGGGAAAAAAAATTAAAAACAGACTCAATCGTGCATTTATGAAATTCTTTTTAAAATTCCAACCTCGAGTTAAATATCTTTCACTGAAGCGTACATTTTATTCCTTTTAAGAGAACGCTAATCAGAAATTTTCTCAAACTACCTGGGTTAGTAGATTTTAATTCAATTTTTTTTTTTTTTTAGTCAAACTGGATACTTGTGCATGGGCGCCGGCAGAATATTTCCCAGGGGGAGGTCAAAGACTACTCCAGGGGGGGGGAGCAAAGACTACTTTAACGTATGGTTACCATGTTGGAAAGAGCAAAAAAGCAAGGGAAAACACTACATACAAAAGTCCAGGGGGGCATTGCCCCCCTTGCCCTATGCTGCCGACGCCCATGTACTTGTGCACCTATTCCGCTATCGTGAAAAAAGTTTTCTAAGTGGCATCTATAATATTTCGTAACCTGTATAATTTGTTTTAAAGGATTCTCCTTCACAAATAAAAACTTTTTCCAAAGATTTTAGATTTATTTATTTCTGATTATTTTTAATCATACAAAAGGTAAAGTTTTTTTAATTGAAACTGGGAAAAATTAAACTTCTTTTAAATGTTTTATTTACTATGAATTTTGTTAAAGCTAAAAATAATGTTTAACTTTTTCTTTTCTTTCTCACTTTTTTCTTTTTTTTTTAACCCCCCCTACTTAATTAAGCTTTTGATTTCATAAATTTTCTCTCATATGACAATCCTATAATTACACTAAATATAACATTAGATGCATCTTACTTATTAATACATCTCTCTGTAATATTTAGAGAATGTAAAAAAATAATTGATGCAAAAAGAACAATATTAAATAAAAAATGTTTCAAATCTTTTAAGTAATGGAAACGACAAAAAAGTACTCGGAAATAATGATAGAGATGATGATGATGATAATATATTATTACTACATAAATATATATAATACAAATGTAAAATTTTTGGTCATTTCTTTAAGATCATCCTCAAAACCACTCGGAAAGTCTTGGGCGTCACGACGCCGTGTTTAGTGTTCCTTATGAGTGGGTGGTCTATTTTGATCAACCTAATCAAGAACAATTTGAGAACATCAGTACGGTCGAACAGCCTTAACAGTCTATTGTTTATTTACATAAGTGCCCCGTCGTTATGAGATCCAGGTTCATCTGGACCTGGAGAGTGGATAACTGGTTTTCTAGTGCTAAAACTGCAAGTACGTGAGCGTGTACGGCCGTACAACACTAACTACATTCTGCTTCATAAAAGTTTATTGACTTTAATTGTCGTGATCTTCGAAGGAGAGTACGTACTCTAATTAGGGTTGCACTTTCCATACCAGCAAAGTAGTCAAAATTTAAAATCTAAACATAAAAACATTAGTAAATTTATTTTGTGGTGATATGTTTTCAGAACCGAGACTTCAAAGACTTTTCGAGCTATTGCTTATTAGAGAACTTTTGAAAAAAAAATTCTAACTACTGTAAAGCAAAAAACTTTTCCGTCAATGATTTTACGTGTACGTGTAGTTGAATGTCTTTAGCAAATTTTAAATTTAGATTTACAAAATAGTATAAGTTTGCTAATTACATAGCAAAATGACATCGCTAATTACATATAGCTGTTTTTTTAATTGCATAGCAAATTGTTAACGAAAGAAACTTATATTTTCTTCGGCTACCTTTTTTTTTCTTTCAAAGACTACAGTACAAATAGTTTTAACAATCTGCTCAACTGTTCTGTAATTATAATATATTCTGTTGTAATACGTTTTATATAATTACACTGTTTTATAATTATTACAATAGATTACAGGGTCAAGAGTCTCTAGACATTTTTGACTTGTCATATCATCAAGTAAGTATTACTAACAGCACGTGACAGCTAGTTTGTAGACTTAAAAAAACGATAAATGGTACTAGAATGCAATACATTTTGTATTTAAAAAATAAATAAATAAGCAAAAAATAACTAAATTCATAAAGAATGTAGCAAAGTAAAGTGCCATTGATAACCGAAATACAAGCAATGATGTTCTTTAAATTTGTCTTCTTTAAATACCTATTAATTCTGTTCAGGGTGTTTCAAATAGGGATGGGACGGTTGCAAAAGTATTTTCGCAATTAGTAAGGTGCAAACGGGGCACGTGCCCTGGAAACCGTGCTAAAGGGGCGCCCAAGTCAGCGGTAGGGGAACGGCCTAATTACGATTTATCACGGGTGACATAAATTCTAGTTTCGGCACTGGCGAAATGAGAAATGGGACTTTCTCGTCTCGTAAAGTCCCCCCCCCCCGATCATTTTGCGATTTAAAAGTGTTCTTTTTAAAAATCAAAAAATTCCGACACATTTTCACTGTAGAAGTTAGTTGTAAAAAAACGCGAAAGTACAGAATAATTAGGTCGTTTAACTTTTTAAAGACGTTCCATAATATTTCTAATCAAATATACAAAAATTGAAACATTTAGAAATAGTTTAATAAAAAAAAAAAAAACTATTCAAGACATAGAATTGTAAAAACACATCCTTATAAGAAGGAAGTAATAAATAGTATTTTCAATAAGACAAGTGGAATTCAATCAAAAACTATTTTGGGGTCACAGACAATGAGGATAAAAAAACCTGAAAAAAAATTTATTTAAGACCAATACATCATTGACAAACTTTTTTTGAGAAAAATAAATCGCCTGAGGCGTAAAGTAATAATTAATTTCCTCAACGAAATTCATTATTACTTTACACCTCAGGTATTCATATTTTAGATTGAAATGTTATTTCGATATCCTAAGTAGGGTCACACTGCTAAAAAGCTTGAATACCATAGCAATAATTTAAAATTTTTCTGTGACCTCTAATCATTTCTTTTATATTTAATTTTTTACTAGGAAATTAAAACTACACTATTAATAAAATAAACCATTTACTTAACAATTCATAAAGCGGCGATATTTAGAGCATAACAATTTGTGGTTTAACTGGTTTTCCCTAATCAAAGGGTTTTTCTTTCTTTCTATCTTTTTTTTTCTTTGAAAAAGCAACATTAGATAATAAGAAAATAGCAATACCTAACATCACGGTGCTTAAATATTATGTCTACTGTTCACATGATAAAGATTCGCAGATTATAATAACACAGCGACATATACTGTCACTTTTCCAAGAAATCTCTGGATTCTTCCCTTGTACGTACAGCCAGTGTTCTTTAAAAAGTTCACGTTCTTACCTCCTCGGATATTTATCGCTGCACTGTACATTATGTATAGAATTAGACAATGTACAATATTTCAGACTTTGATCATAAAAAGGCTCAGACTCAGAGATATGTTTCAACAAAGTTGGCAAGGAGCTATGCAATTACTAACAATCACAAACATTTATGTATTTAGTGCAATCACTGTTTTCTTTCTTAATGTGTGTACAGCCCCTGAAACGCAATTTTCCGATGAGATTTTTTTTTTTTTTTCGAGAACCATTACAAGTGGTGTAAATTTAAATCAACAAATATTTATTTTAATATCCCTGAGCTTTTGTATGATGAAAGGCTGAAATTTTGTACATCATCGATTAATGTATGGAAAACATAGTGTTACGAATTTTCGGGGCAACCCGCTGTTCTGGGGCTAATAGTTCAAAATTTGTATTCTGCTCTTCAAATAGTTAAATGTTGCTTTTTGTTGCATCAGAATCGGGCAGCTCATTTTGTCACGCAAATAATTCACTTTTTTGACTCTCGGAAATAAAAAGGAGCTGAAAAGAGCGAAAAATTGCTTAAAAATGAGGGAACGGGTGGATTTTCAGATTTTTAAAGGAGCGCAAATTGTTTACTAAATTTTTATACATGATTATGAAAAATTTCAAGGGGATCGTACAAACAGTGGGAATTTTATTACAGTTTTAGACAAAAGCTTTTTGGATTAATGACGGTAAAAGTTTTGTTTTGAAGTGGTCGGACCGGAATTGTTAGAGAGTAATTAAGGGATCAGCGTAGCTATACAGTAGGATTGTGTCTTTATCCTGATCCAGCATAAAACTAGTTTAACCCTTTGAGGCGCAACCCTTTCCCGATGCTGAAAAACGGGCAGCCGTTGCCATAGCTCGACTTAACTACCAGCAAAATGGCGGACGATCGAAACGTTCATCGCGTGCCACAGATCTAGAGACCCTTTTTTGACGCAGCTGGCTGTGCCCTGCTCTTTTTTCAGCAATGGGCAATCTATCCAGCTGTTCTCGCATTCTTCCATTTTCCAGCAGAGGTCAGTGCTGTTAAAAATAATCGTGACCATTTTTTGACGGAAAATGACGTGCTAAAAAGTAAAGGATTCTCGTGGAGCTATGTCACCCGCCACTATTTTTATAGAAATCCAATCTATACTTCATGACTGGCAACAGTCAAAACGTCAGAGTTTGGTGTTCCCAAAGCGGGAACATTGCGCGTTAAAGGGTTAATTCATTTTTCCCCTCCCTGTAGTGACCTTGAAATTATATTATAGGGAGGGCCGAATTCTACGTCTTTATCTTTCTGGAACCCAGAAAATGAAACTTTTCCTTTCTTAATTCTGTGAGGGGCAAAAAAAAATCTCGGAATTTCTCCGTGAAAAAAAAACAACAATGAAATCAAAGATTAAAAAAAAACCTGGTTGCATGCGTCAGCAGAAAGATCCGCAAGCTACAGACAAAAGGGCTTTAAAAACACAGGGGCGGTTTGATTGCAAAGTGGGCGTTGCTCATTAGCGCGTGAAGCGGCGTGTACCGAGCTAACATTAGTATACCTGGGCCATATCCTGATGCATTCGACATCATCCTCGGAAACGCATTCCGTAAGCAAAGTGACTTAACCGGTAGCCGCAATCTGAATTCAAGAGACATCGATAAAACAGAAATTAAGAATTCCTGTGGTGGTGGTGCGGTGAAACATATAGACTCTCTATGTAAATAATAGAAACATTACGAACGGGATAATTCTCATAATAATGGGGATTGTAAACTTCTGTAACTGTTTCTGAATCCGTATTGTTTATTTTATACGGAGTTTGCATGAATAATGTTACTTACACAACGTATAAACACAGATGTACTGAGTTTATACGTGCCTTTAAATTTTGATAAACCGGGACCATGGGCAATATGTTAGATGCATAGGAAAGTATATAATGTCTTTTTTTCCCAATTTAAACTAAAAAAATTTTCACAAGTCGAATCTAAACAATGGACTCATATTTCTTAGATCTTCAAGAAAGCAAAGATTTCATAGATAACTGGTTTTTTTCTGGTTTTTTTTTTTTTTTTTTTTTTTTTTTTTTTTTTTTCAATTAACGAAACTTTCTCTTTTACCGAAAGAATGTGAAAAAAAGAGGGTAGCCGACCACCCTTCTTGGAGGGTGAGTTTCAAAATGTCCTGAAATTTGTTTTTAGGAATTTCTGTGTGTTACATTTTACAGCAAGAATTTTATGGATATCTTTTTTTTTTTTCATAAATTAGAGAGGGTCATGTGAAAAAAACGTTTTAGCCCCCGTCCCCTCCCCCAGGGATTACGAACTTAGCTCTCCTATATGGAGCAATGCTAACAACTCCACATACGTGATAGATTTCATATAATTAACTTTTATAGTTTTGGCCAAGGCGAAATATCGACATAAGCAAAAAAAAGACATTATTCCCTGGTTTCTCTAATATATAGAGTGGACAATGAACAATTACTCTACAAACGCGGAAACTGGATTTTGGTAGAGCCTAAACATCCAGAAAGTAGTGTGTCCTAAAT